>CAUJRU010000719.1:0-357688 GCA_963277665.1 Viscum album | reverse complement strand
ATATCTCTTGATCATGAAGCTTCTAAGTTTCATAGATATTTTCTTGGAATTTAAAAGGTATCCCCCACTAAAATTCATACATGGGGGTGTTTATAGGCCCAGTTGAGGCAAGGTCATCGATTTTGCAAATGATTGTGGGTTTCAAAAAATATTATGATCTTTATGAATGGATGGAGTTCCACAAATTGAACATACATTATGCGAGGGTTACTGCCTCAAGTTTCATGTGGATAGTGAGTTCTGTGAATGGGAGTAACATTATGTGGAGGTCACTACCTAGAGATTCACATGGTCAGTGAGTTCCATGAATGGGAGTTACACTGTGAAAAGGTTATCACCTCAAGCTTCACATGGTTAAGGACTTCTGTGAACTGGAGTCATTTGTGATGCTTTAAAACTTCACGAACCAGATCCTTTAGTGGATTTTCGATATATTTTGGCCCAAATTTTCTATGAACTGGTCATGAATTCCTCAATGTAACATCCCGGATCTGAATGCCACTCAACTAGTTCCCCGTACCTGGTTAGCCACATGGCCTAAAGTTCATTTTCCCAAATTCCATAGGTTGTCGACTAGTAGTGAGGGCCTAAGGTGTGATAGTGGGGAAACTACGCCCTCATTGATAGATTATAACACAAAAGAATAAATAATAATACAATAGATGAAGTAGTAAACAATATACAACTAAAATAAATAGCGGAATACAGATAAGATAAATAACCAAGCATCATTCCATAAAAAATATGATGCAGCATGTTATATGTTATAAGAAAACAGCCAAAAAAAGTACACTACAGTAATACACAATATATGTCTCAAAATCATAAAAGAAACAAAAAGAGACTAGGAAGCATCACAAGCCTCAACTCGGTCCCATGATCTCCTACTCCTAAGCAGCACGTCAAGTACCTGTAGTAGGGCGCTTGCATTGATCAACACCTACAATCATATAATCTGTTTAGGCCCAAAAACATGACCCAAATAGGGTGTGAGACTAAATCCTAGTAGGAAACCACCCATGTTCTATTCCAATCTATCAGTGAATATATATATAACAAGCGGTTTACAATAGTAAAATTAGTAAACTATATGTACTCCAAAGTAATCATAATAGATGTCTTGAAATACAATGCAAACAAGTATAAGTGAAGACCAAATCCAATCTAGTTCTTTGTCTTGGCAGATGTGTCATAAGTCATCCATTTAATTATTCAAGTTCCTTGAATTATATAAAAGTCTTGAGGTATGGCCTAGGCCCTACAACCCCTCGTATAAAGGTAATCATCAACTCATGACATAATAGTCATTTCATCATTTTCCAATAGAGACTGACCTGGGTATCCCTAAATAGATCCTAGGTTCGCTCAACATTTTAAATAAGCCTCAATGAGCCTGACCACCCTATCCATGGATTGCTCACGACCTTTACATAATTAACCTATTGAGCCCATCCATTATCTTTTAACCGAGACAATGGTTCACCCAAGTTATATAAGGTGCAATTAGTCACATGAGCCCAACCTTGTCTTTTAACTGAGATTGTGGATCGTCCATTTCTAATTAACCATTTTTAATAATTTCATAAAATAAGACACATGTAAATTAAAATACTACATTTATTTAACATATTAACCCATGTGGTCAGGTTCACAGTTGAAGCAAAACATTCCAAACATGGTTAAACAGGCATATGCATAAAGGGAAAAGGGGAAATCACTAATCCCAAACCCTTAATCAATTAAAACACAATTTATCACAATTTCTACTCCACTATAAATATAATTCATACTTGAAAACCCAATTAGGAAAATATTGCACACCACATAGGTAACCTTGGCCAAACGACCATAAACAGTCATTCCAAGGTAAACACACCCATGGGGTGGTCCTTAATCAAGGTAAACAACCTAATTCATACTTTTAAACACTTATTTGATTACCTAAACACCAATAGGAAACAATAAGGTTAAATTAAAAATCAAAAACACCCCAAAAATGAGCACGCGACACTCCAGTATATATAAATATCATGACAATTCGCGAAAGGAACAAGACCACCTACCTCGTACTTGTATGACTCTCTTCATCCAACATCGGGCTTTGATTTGACCTAGAACAGAATAGATATACAAAACGTGCAAAACAATCTCAACATTTGATAACTCAATCAAGATATGAAATAAAAAATAATGTCTCAATAGGAATCAAGAGCTTACCAATTGGGTTCCAATGCATCTGACAGCGTTCGAATCAGAGTTCAGATAGAGAAATGGGGGGGGGGGGTGGCCCACAGTGTTGCTATTTGTGAACCTAGATGAGGGTTTTGTCTGTCTGACAAAACATGAGGATACTACCTATTTTAGCCAATAAAAGAAAAGTAAATTGTTTTTCCTTGAGACTACATGCCATGTCCACACAATTTATGGTCATACCATTACATGGCTATGTACTAGGATTACATGTCATATAGCCCTCCATACATGACATGTAATTAAAAGTATATGGTGTGTAGGCCCCAATCACATCGTGTAATAGTCCTACATCCAGACCTTGACCTCTTTTACCCCATTTTTATAAGTATAAACTAAAAGGGAAAGATCCATAACTTAGAGGAAGAACTGGGTACTTACAAACTTCCCCACTTGAAGCAATTTGTCCCCAAATTGCCCTTCCAAGGGTGATGTAGAAATATCTAAGAACAACTCTAATGACTATGATCGTACTTCAGCCTCCCTCTCCCAAGTTTCATCTTGAACTCATACATGCTTCCATAGCAGCCATACCAAAGGAACAGACCGACCACGGAGAACCTTCATGCTACGATCCACAATACGAATGGGGTGCTCCTCAAAGAACGAATCTTCCTGCAACTCCACTTCCTTGAGCTAAAAGGTGTGAGATGGGTCTGAAATGAAACGTCCCAACTGAGAAATGTGGAATATGTCATAAATAGCCCTATACCTCTAAGGTAACTGTAATATATAGGCAACTAGACCGACCCTCTCTAGAATCTCAAACAGACTAACGTATCTCAGTGAAATCTTACCCTGTCTCTTGATCCTCTTATGTCCCAACCTTGGTGAGACATGTAGGAAAACTCGATCCCTAAGCTCAAAAATATAAATATATTATATAGTGATCTACATATGATTTTTGATGAGACTGTGCAATAGGCATCTGCTTCGGAATCAACTGAACCTACTTAGTGGTCTCCTGGACTAGACGAGGTCCCAACATTACTGCCTCTCCTGCCTCCAGCCAACATAGGGGTGATCGGCATGGCCTACCATACAAAGCCACATATGGTTCCATATGAATATTATCTTGGAATCTATTACTATAGGTGAACTCAACAAGGGGTATGTGTGTCTCCCAAGAACACCTGAAATCCAAGATGCATGCCCGATGCATGTCCTCCAGCACCTGAATCGTACGCTCTGACTAGCCATCTATCTGGGGGTGGTAATATGTGCTCAGAAGCACCTATGTACCCAAATCCATTTGTATCCCTTTATATAAACAAGAAGTAAAATGAGCGTCCCTATCTGAAATGATAAAATGTGGGACACCGTGCAGTCATACAATCTCACGGATGTACAACCTCTCAAGCTCATCAACACCAAAGGTTTCCTTGATCGGTAGGAAATGTGAAGCCTTTATAATCTTGTCAACCAAAACCCATACTGCATCATTACCTTAGGGTGACCTTGGTAAACTTGTCACAAAATTCATCGCTACGTCATTCTGTTTCTACTCAGGAATGTGTAGCTTCTACAAAAGTCCTGCTGGTCTTTGGTGTTCTGTCTTCACCTGCTGACAGGTGGAACATCTCATGACAAAACCAGCTACATCTCTCTACATACATGGATACCAATACTAAATATGTAAATCTTGATACATCTTGGTGACACCAGGATGCACCGCCCAAACTAAAGCATGAAAATACTACATCATATCCTCACGCATATCTGATGAAACCCATACATTACCCTGTAACCATAGGACTTAATCCTCGTCAATGGTCCAACCAGGTGGAGGGTCCTCAACTGATATACTCTCCCATAGAACTAGGCCTTTGGAATTCGATAACTACCTTATCTTCACTCTGTCTAGTAATGTAGAGGTAACTGTTAAGGATGCAAGGAAAGTCTATCTCTGACTCTCGTGCACCTCCATGCGTATCATAGAGAACAATTCCATAAGCTGCCACTCACTATTGGCCTACCACACTACCTACATCTGAGTCCTCTTACTTAGTTCATCAGCCACTGCATTGCCTTTTCCAGGTGTGTAGTAAAGCTCTAAGTCAAAAGACTGAAGGTATTCCACTCACCATTACTGCCTCAGATTTAAATCACACTGAGTAAAGATGTACTTGAGACTTTTGTGGTCTGTGTACACCACAAAACACTCCCCCAATAAGTAATGTCTCTAACAACATAAGGCATGAACAACCGTAGATAAATCAAGATCGTGCGTCGAGTAGTTACTCTCATGTGGCCTCAACTGCTAAGACACGCACACAACGACTCGATCCCCCTACATAAGCACAACTCCCAGCCTGATACCTGATGCATAATAGTACACAATGTAACTCCCACTCAGCTCTAGAAAAATTAGTATCAGTGCTGACATTAATCTCCCTTTCATCTCCTGAAAGGTCATCTCACAAGAATTTGACCATACACAATTCACACCCTTCTTTTTCAAGACCAGCATCAGTGCTGTTAAGCATGAGAAGTCATGTATGAAATTCTTATAGTAACCAGCCATCCCTAGAAAACTTTTGTCAGGAATCGAATCTGGTCACCATAAAAACTGACACTCGACCCGGCCTGCAACAAATCCCGAAGGGCATTCCTGATCCCCACGTGCTGGCACAAGTTCCTGGGTATCATAAAATAAAAATTGGTAATGATTTACTTGAGTTTATAAACATAAAAGAACAAAAAAAATCCAATAAAATGAATCTGGATTTTTCAATCCAAACAATCTTTTATAAAAAATCAGAACTGAATTACATATTTTAAAACAACTCAACAAGACTATAATAAAGGTACAAAACCAAAAGGGAACAACCCAATAAACCTCATGGAAAGGGGAACCACCCTCAAGCCATCTCTACAAGACTTCACCACCAAGGACCTGCTAGAAACCCGTACCACTGGAACTAAAAATTGTACCCAACCTACGAAAACAAAAATAACCAAGTCTACTTACATCCAAGGGTGTAAGTAGGGTGTGATCAAAATCCCAATAGGATACCACCACTAATAGATTCCATGTGATAAACATTTAATGATGAAAAGCATGCAAGTTTTCAAAAACATGAAATGCTATTTACAATTTCTAAAAGATGCAACATTAAATAAAAATAGTTTTCAGGTGGGATAATTTAAAGAATAAAATCTTTTAAAATAAATAATAAAGCTAATTAATTTTCCAGACACTCATACCGTATTCCGACGGTAAGCACTAAATATCTAGTGAGCACAAGCAATGGGAAATAACCCCTCGGAACTAACTAGCTATGGGTCCCAGGTACCTCGTATCTCAGTGAGAGTAACCATCACAAATATTTTTTCTCATGCACGAGCCACTAGTAGGGAACATACCCATAAACTATTGGTCCCCAATCATCATCATCATAGTTTATTTAGAGTTGTAACCATCAATCTTGCTAAGTGAAACTGAGTCCAAACCCCACAGATTCACTAGCATACTAGTACACGTCCACCCACCTAGATACCCGGGTTTTCCCTTTGTGCTCTAACAAGTTCAACAAGCCAATGAATATACTTTTGACATTAAAATATCATTTCCATATCATAAATTCACCAAACATCACACATGTATACAACACAAGTCACAAAAGTCCACTTTTCATTCAAATTGATTTTTAAATCCGACTCACACCAAAATAGCCCACAACACTTTTCACATTTCTTTAACACTTCCAAAAATCCATTAAACAATTTTATAAAACCATTCCAATATATTACAACTCTCATAAAATCCCACTCACTTGATACATAATACCCTTTTTACCTTCAAAATTGTTTTATCATCAAACTTATATGAAGCAGCCCAAAAACAAGTTTCGCTCCAACATCACAATTTAATAAAACATTTCACAAATTTACAAAACATTATAAAAATGTTTGAAATCTTAAAACATCAATTAAACTTTAAAAACCACTTAATAGGTGAACACACAAACCAAACAATACATATTCACCCTTTTCCCACTTTGTTTAACCAACTAAAACATTTACAATTTTCATAAAAAGAACCCAAGTTGTGTAAATATGTCTTGCACACAAAACCCATTTCAAAACCACCATTTAAGACCAAAAACCATACCAATTCCTATCCAAAACAGAATTGGAAGCCCTAAATACATTTATAAAACCAATTTCAAGTTTTATAAAATCACCTTGAATAATACTACAAAAGATCCAAATGAAAACACACATTTTCATAAAATAGTCTCAAGAAGTATAACAATGTTTTACACATAAAACCTATTAAAAACCCCTCTTTTTAGGCCCACATGACACTAATACATTACCAAACCAGAATTTTCAGGCCACACAAGATTTATTAAACCAATTCCATATGTTATAAAATACACCCAAATAGTACCCCACGAGTAGCACATGAAAACACCCAATTTCAAGTTAAAATGCAACTATAAAATTAAACACTTAACCAAATCAATCATAAACAGTTTTCACACCACACGCAACATATGAGGAATATTAAAAATGAGTAAATACAGCAAGATAACTCATCAATAATTGTTTATACATGGAACCACCTACCAAAAGTGTCGAATCTCTTAAAACTTGGTGCGAAACATCAACCGCACCACCACCGCATCACAAGGAAGATAAATCCAGACCTAGACCAAAATATTTAACCAAAAAGACACCAAATCAAACTATAGGTTCAAAACCCAACTTCTGGACATTTTAGAACATAATTAAAGAGGGAGGAAACCCTAAGGAGAAGAAAGAAATTGAAGAGAGAAACACTTACTAAAAAAAATCTTGAATAAAATGACCAAAAATCCATCAGTATCTGAATTTGAAAACATCCAACCATTCAAGGGAGGTTCGACCAAGGATGATCAGATCTTTTAGAAACTTTAATGGGGGAAAAAGAGTAAAAATAAGAGTTATGAAAGGATCAATTTACCTCTCCAAATTTGGGCGATTTCTGAAATCCATAGACGTTTCGACCAATTTCGAGATTCTATTGAGCTCCAAATTATGGGAGAGAATGGTGTCATGACTTAGGTAAGTGGGCTCGGTGAGAGTTGGAATAACCGAAAAAATGTAAATATTTAAGGATATATTTAAGAATTAAAATTTATTTTTAATGTAGAAAATGGGCTTTCGGGCAGGTCCAATCCCTTAAATAAAAACCAATTTCCCCCATGATTATGGATTTCTAAATGGTACAAATTAATATGGAGGTGTTAATAGGTCAGGGTATGACAATTAGGAATTTAAATGGATGTAAAATGTTGAAAAATGAAGAAGTTATAAAGGAATCAAAATATATTTTTAAATCCGGAATTGGGCTCACAGTTTGGCCCAATTCATTAAAACTGATGCATTCCTCCATAAAAGCTTGGAAAACCCCAAAAACAAAGCATGAATGAAAATTAAATGGAATTTAACTTTAAAATATGTCATTTATTTGACAATTATCCCCACCATGAAAACTTTCCGCCCCGGAAAGTCACATCAAGGCCAAACCAACAACCAAACCCAACTGAGAAACCAAGAGGTACTCCCTTGCCAGGTTTCACCCCTAAAGGCCAAAATACCTCCAGTGATCAATTAATGAAGGATTACTCTCACAAACAAAACTTACACCACATTCCTAAAATGATCAATCACATTCATAATTTATCCCAAAATAAAACTTCTTAAACACTATCCGAACAAGACTCAAGCAATTCATCCAAACGAACAACAACATCGAACAAGGTTACACTTACCTTGCTATAACTAAATCGTTGGGCACTATCTAATCTCAACGTTTAACCAAGTAAGATGTAGGTAGATTTATAGCTCCTAATGAGGCTACCTACCACCAAGCCAATAGCATGGATAAGTCCGAGTTACTGGTACGGGGGAACAAAAATAGGCTCCCCACCATAAGAGACAACCTATATTTTTTTCCAAGACAGAATCAGGACACTAACAGGGGGAGGCCTGAATGGACTCCCTGGTAAAAAGGATATAATTCCATCAGAAATTTACAAAAGAACTTATATAAGACTCATAGTGTGTCTCCCCACCATAATAACCAACCATATTAACCGACCAATACGGGCCGGTACATAAAGACCCCAAAATTTAAAGAGTTGGGACGACCACATGGTTAGTCTGCACGGTTTGGGAAACCATTCACTAATAGTGGGGATCCTTCTATCTACATGGTTTTCTAGGGCATGGTCACTACTAACCAAGCGAAAACCATGTGCTCAACCTATCTATCCAAACTTCCAACCTTTCTCCAAAGACTCAATGGAAACCAAAGGGGGGGGGAATAACATTGGGAGATGACATGGGTACAAGGCCCTCCACCTATTTCCACCGAACAGGAACAATAAAAGAAAGATGATGACACCATAGGTTTAAACACTTCCAATCTTTCATACTGAGGATAGGACTTTGTACAAGGTTTTAAATGACCCTGTGATTTCCCCTGACTACGAGCCAGCTTCTCTTAGAGACCTATGGCTAGAGCACAAATGATTGAAGCATCTTCGGCCTCGCAGTTAGGCTTTGGAAACCCCCTGAACAAGAATTATTCCTTTGGTGCAACCAACAACTACACCGCAATCCCCGATAAGTTTTCCAAGACATAACACATTCCAAACTCACTTTACCCTAACCCGATATTTCACTGAAACAAGGGCTTATAAGATGCACACACATCACACTTTTTTTGTTCGGGTGAGAAATAATAGAAGTAAAGAACACCTATAATTACCTTCCTCTAAAATGGCATATTTTTAAGTTTTTCCAAGGGAGACATTATACCAACATAACAGAGACTCTCATATGATTTCCCAACTTTCACCTTTACGGTCAATCAAGCACATGACATCATAAGGCATCACCGAACATGACCATTGCGACTTATATAAACAATGCATGGAGAGGGACCTTATACAACATCCCCAAACAACACACAATTCTAGAAAGTGGCCACAATATCCTATCATGACCATATTTTCCATATTGGTGGTTTAACATGAACTCATGATTCAAAGAAATTGTGAAGAACCCAGAGGCCCTCTTAGACACCATCGAGACACTCATACCCACTAACAACCCTAGACCACTTCCAGCTTCGACGAATTAGGAAAATTAAGAGACTAAGGACTCTTTGAACTTTCCACGAGCACTCTCCCGCTATAAGAGGATATAAAAATCAAAGAAAGGAATGAGTGTAGACTCAATCAATAATGATCGATAAAATATTCCTTATATTTATCAACTAAAGGATTTTCCATTGGAGAAACAATCTGGGTTGCACTTCAGTTATGCATTAACCCTTAATGGGGGTGTGCCTTATCCAATGAGATAACCCAAGGAAACAACCAAGATGTTACATTGGTCAAAACAAGCTATAAACCAGATCCAAACACATTAAGGGATCCACCATAAAGGTGTCCCGAAAAATATCTCAGAGGAGACTACTAACTGGTCCTTCTACCCAGCTTACCGACCAAACATAAACTCAAAACACAGTTCAAACAGGAGGGGTTCTTGGACTCAAAACATCCCACAACATCAACCTTTTCCAAAAAAAAATAATATAATCCATCCCAAACAATTCATCAAGACATCACGTTTTTCTTTAAAAACATTTCTTGAAAACAAACGGTTCAACAGTTAGCGTATCCACCAATGGTACCCCATGTTCCTTACACATGCATGTTTCTATGCCACACCAAACACCCTCCTCATATCCATCCCAACACTCATCCAGTTGTGCCATAAACCATCCATTATCTCATATAACCCCATGCATGTGGTTTCTCACAGAAATACAAAAGGTTAAAATGAAAAATTATTTCCACTTTTTAAAATCAAAACAGTCAACCAACACATCCTTTTTCTCAAAACTGCTAACCACAAGATCAAAATCCCAACTCAAATCTTACAAAACCTTTCATAAAGACACAAACATTTAGAAAATAACTCACTTTAAATATATTCACATCAATTTCAAAACATCTCATCCCATTAAAACACCCTTTGATTGTTTAGAAAACTCTATTGGAAGCACTTTTCAAAACCAACTTCAATATAGTTCCTGCTTTCAAAAGAGGTGTAAGCACACCATTTTCCATTTCAAAACAATTCTGAAAATCCAGTTCCACCATTTCATAAATCAAACCATTACCTATTTATTTGAAAATCATTTCTCAAAAATTTTACACTTCTTAAAACCAAGTCACTTTAAAACCAAAGTTCCAAGATTTCAAAACTAAAGCACAAAACAATGCGAGAGGAAACTAGTTTCAGTGGGTGAATTGAAAATATAGTTGGAGGCCATATTCCAAACACTTCACCATCACAAAGAGTGTTATAGGGAATATCTCCAGCTCCACATGGCTTTCCAGACCCTGTGAGCTCACTGATACAACTAACCCAACTCCCTTTTCATTTCCCTTAATCATCATCAAACTAAGAAAACCAAAGGACTTAGATAAATCTTGACTTCTCCTAGAAACATGAATCCCATAATGAGGTGTGGAGATCAGGAACACTACCCATAACTGAAATACCATGTTCTGACAATCCTAACTCTAGACTGTCCTGACTCTTCCCCAAATAACATGACCCAAAGAGTTAACCTGAACCTCCTATAATACCATTTTGTCGCAAATCGAATCTATTCTCCATCAAAACCGACACTCGAACCGGCCCGCAACAAGGCCCGAAGGGCGTTCCCGATCTCCATGGGCTGGAACAAGTTCCTGGTTATCATAAAATGAAAATTGGGAATGATTTACCCGTGTTTATAAACTTAAAACAACAAAAGAATCCAATAAAACGAATCTGGATTTTTCAATCCAAACAATCTTTTAGAAAAAATCAGAACTGAATTACATATTTTAAAACAACTCAACAAGACTATAACAAATGTAAAAAACCAAAAGGGAACATCCCAAGAACCCTCATGGCAAGGGGCACCTCCCTCAAGCCATCTCCACAAGACTTCACCACCAACGACCTGCTAGAAACCCGAACCACTGGAACTAAAAACTATACCCAACCTACGAAAACAAAAATAACCAAGTATACTTACACCCAAGGGTGTAAGTAGGGTGTGAGAAAAATACCAATAGGATACCACCACTAATATATTCCATGTGATAAACATTTAATGATGAAAAGCATGCAAGTTTTGAAAAACATGAAATGCTAGTTACAATTTCTAAAAGATGAAACAATAAATAAAAATATTTTTCACGTGGGATAATTTAAAGAATAAAAACTTTTAAATTAAATAAAAAAGTTACTAAAATTTCTAGCCACTCATACTGTATGCCGACGGTAAGCACAAAATATCTAGTGAGCACAAGCAATGGGAAATAACCCCTAGGCACTAGCTATATATGGGTCCAAGGTACCTCATATCTCGGTGAGAGTAACCATCAAAAATATTTGTTATCGTGCACGAGCCACTAGTAGGGAACATAACCATAACCTAGTGGTCCCCAATCATCATCATCATAGTTTATTTATAGTTTTAAGAATCAATCTTTCTAAGTGAAACCAAGGCCAAACCCCACGGATTCACTAGTATACTAGTACACGTCCACCCACCTAGATACCCGGGTTTTCCCTTTGTTCTCAAACAAGTTCAATAATTAAATGAATATACTTTTCACATGAAAATATCATTTCCATATCATAAATTTATCAAACAGCCCACATGTATACAACAAAAGTCACAAAAGTCCACTTTTCATCCAAATTGATTTTTAAATCCGACTCACACCAAAATAGCCCACACCACTTTTCAAATTTATTTAACACTTCCACAAATCCATTAATTTTTTTTATAAAACCATTACGATATATTAAAACTCTCATAACATCCCACTCACTTGATAAATAATACCCTTTTTACCTTCAAAATCATTTTATCATCAAACTTACACGAAACAACCCACAAACAAGTTTCGCTCCAACATCACAATTTAATAAAACATTTTAGAAATTTACAAAAAATTATAAAAATGTTTGACATATTAAAACATCACTTATCCTTTAAAAACCCATTAATAGGTGAACACACATACCAAACAGTACATATTCACCCTTTTCCCACTTTGTTTAACCAAACTAAAACATTTACAATTTTCATAAAAAGAACCCAAGTGGTGTAAATATGTCTTGCACACAAAACCCATTTCAAAACCACCATTTAAGAACAAAAAACATACCAATTCCTATCCAAAACATAATTGGAATCCCTAAAGACATTTATAAAACCAATTTCAAGTTTTATAAAATCAGCTTAAATAATACTACAAAAGATCCAAATGAAAACACACATATTCATAAAATGCTCTCAAGAATTATAACAATGTTTTAAACATAAAACCTATTCAAAAACCCTATTTTTAGGCCCACATGACACTAATAAATTACCAAAATAGAATTTTCAGGCCACACAAGATTTAGTAAACCAATTCCATATGTTATAAAATACACCCAAATAATACCCCACGAGTAACACATGAAAACACCCAATTTCAAGTTAAAATGCAACTGTAAAATTAAACACTTAACCAAATAAATAAAAAAAAGTTTTCACACCACACGAAACATATGAGGAATATAAAAAATGAGTAAATAAATCAAGTGATTATATCTCAAATTTACCCAAAAGATGAAGGTAGAACGGTCCTTGTAGTCTAGCTTGGGTTGTCGAATCCACAGAGACCTAAGAAGTAACCTATAGACACGCACATTCTAAGGACTGTTTTTGGATATGAAGTGGCCAAATTGGGTTGATTTTATGTGGGTTTAAAGTATAACTAACATATTTAAGTGAATTCAATTTAAAATAATGAATTGATCCTAGTTTATCGCTCGGGGTGGATTGGACGTATTTCCTTTTCAATGAATTCAATTTCTTATATTTGAGATGGGTTCATTTAAGGAGATAAAACAACATCATCACTTACTAGTTTAATGACTACATCCTTTAATACTAATCACCTATAAACTTTAAGGATCAATGTTTTGATCACTTCAAAGAAAAGTTTCGTATTAGCACTTGAAGTGTGTGACCTTAAATTTAACAAGGATGATGGAGTTTAAAAATCATGAAATAAAAATATCAATTAAAGAAGTGATTATACTTTAATGGGGTGATAAATAAAATCCAATACAGCCCCTTTATACTCCCTTGGATCAACCCATAAGTGGGTTATCCCTCCATTGATCTCATGGTTTCAATGGAAGCGGAAAGTAGACTCATGAGGGAGGAAATGGAGAAGTAAAGAAAACAACAAAAATAAAATGATCACTCCACCGTTGTGTGAATAATTTCACAAGATTTGGTGTGAATAAATTCACACCTTGAGGAAACGGTATCAAAGTGAGATTTAGAAAAATAGAATAAGAGGAGAAGAAAACTTTTATTAAGAAACTAAAGTGAATTGAACAACTTACATGTGAAAGACAAACTTGAGACAACAAAATTGCAGCATAACATTACAATTGAACAAAGCACCGAAGATGATCTAACTCCTTCACCAAAACTGCCTTAAATAAGAATTTTGGGAGCCTTGTGTCGAGCCTCCAATAGTACAAAAGATCCCACTTGAGTATGGTAGGCCTAGGGTGGTGCAAAGTAAGGGAGAGGAGACTTTTCCACCCTTGACCCGAGGTGGCAGCCATCTTGCTTCCACCGAACAGACGCGCTTGGATGACCTTCTAGATGACTGAATCAGAGTGGTCCATAGAAGAATAAAATGGATCCCCAATTTCTAATAACCGCATGTAAAATCCCAGCTGAAAAGGAGTTATGGGTTTCGAGATATGGTTTAATTGGTGGTCTGTTTTTCTGGGACGCAAAATCTGGCCAAGAATTTTATCTCTAACTTGGGACGCCTAAATGGACACCATGGATGCCGAATTAGCATTGTATCATGAAGAGTGATTTGTTACTCTACATGTCTTATATATTCCCACGAAATTTGGGATTCATTGGGTCAGTATTTTGGGCCCCACCATCTCATCAGTGGGATGGTGTCCAATCTGCCTTCTCTAGAATTGCTTCCTTTCATCACAAAATATCCCCATCTTCTTCCATGAATTCTCCATTGATCCCTGAATGAAACATGTTCATATTGGAGTGTAGATAAATTTACAAAAATATCAAATTAAAATATATAAAATTATATTCCTTAAAATCAGATGAATCATTGGGTACTTTAAATGATGTTAAAAAATGTACCACATAATAGTGCATTTTAAGAAGGTATTACAATCATAATGTGAAATGATGTTCAAAGTGTAAAATGCACTAAAATGGTGTTTATGAATATTAAATAACATGAATATTATATATATTAACAATGAATATTAGCCTCATTTAGTGGCTAATCACACCCCCCAACTTGAGTTTTGCTAGTCCCGAGCAAAATATATCTCAACAATATGAAATTCGAATTCCCTTTTCAAAAAACATTTTAATACACAATGATCACCAGAAACCCTTATACCAAACAATAATGAAACCCATAAAAATATTTTAATACAGGATAGTTTCATAAGCAGATCCCAATCCCAATCCCATTCCTTTTTTCAAATTCATTTCCATATTTCATCCAATATCAATTAAGTATGAGGATGTGTTGTGCATCACAATAGACATGGGGGTTCATTTTTATTCAAGGGGGGAATGATGGAAGTTCTAGGTGGAATCAAATTTCAATATTAAGATGAGTATTAATTTTTTTTTGTTTTTTTTGCAATTTGGCATGGTAATTGAAGTTGCACTCAAAAGAGTCAACCCTTGTAGCGAGACTTTGCTGATAACTCCCAGGCTCAAAGACCTTAGGGAACCAAGTGAATCCCACATACTCGGGCATCATCTCGAGTTAACTCAGTAAAAAAAATTCAAATTACCAAAAATAGAGATAAAATTACTAACTCTGGACCAGACAACTATGGAGTCACGATCCCCAAGTGCCGAAAGCCACGCATTAGGTCATTTCATTGCTCTACACACAATTTTTTTTATTTTTTTTGAATACTCATATTAAACTAAAATGATCACCAAACCTATGATATTTATTTAGGGGACCCCATGAACCCAAACTAATACCCCACTATCCAAAGGACGTGCATTGTGATCTTTTTTTATTTGGATGAAAATATAAACAATGAAATATCACATTGGACAGCCACACTTTCCAAAATCTATGCTCATGAAATTATACAAGGATTAAAATAAGAATCAGGGCATGCTAAATTATTTGATATTCAGTTTCATAGTGTGCAATGTGTATTACCATGTTCAAAGTTAAAGGAAGTTTTCCTTCCATTTACACATTTTTTTTCAAATCATTTATCATTTTTTTGACACAAAAACATTTTTTTATCTCCCCCCCCCAACTTAAAATAACATTGTCCCCAGTGTTTAAAGAAAAGAAAATTTAGAAGGGGTTAGAGGTAGAGAATGAAAGTTCAAAAAGGAAATTGAAAATGAGGGTCATGGAATGAAGTCACCTGGTGGTTGAAGTTGAAATTCTTGTTGCTTCCTTTCAATCCTTTGATATCCATGTCACTTGCGGAGTTCCCTAGTAGAAAAAGGAAAAAAAACAATATATATATATATATTTATTTATATAATAAAGGAATTAAAATATAAGTATATATATAAAAATTATAGAATAAGGAAGCACAAGAAGCCGTAGGTCAGTGGTAAGTGCACGCCCCTGTCTTCCTTTGGTCCTGGGTTCGAATCCCCACGGCTTCGTGGGTTTTGACGGGGTTTGCCCCACGACCTATGATGTGGACTTTATTATTATTATTATATTATTATTTATTTTTTTGTATTTTTATTTTTTAACCTACAAACACATAAAAATAAAGTAAATTAAACTGATGATACATTGTCTTCTTTTTAAATTTCTGGGTAAGGTATTACTCAAGGATCACACCACGTGACATAGTTGAATATGGAACTCCCCTTTCTTACCCATACATACTCATTATAGAAGAACATGTCAACAATTTATTTTTTTATTTATCAAAATAATTCATTAATCCTATTAAAAAAATGATTTGCAAAGATGAAAACCACGGGTTGCCTCCCGTGCAGCGCTTTGTTTAAGGTCGTTAGCTCAACTTGAACCCCCCAACTTACACAATACCAACTTTCATTATTTTAAGGAACACATGTTTCACCAATTCTACTATTTTGGGATTGATTCTATGTTTATAATTTGTTTCATTCATAATCCTATGTTCTAAAATGAGTGGGTAAATCCAATGAGTTTCTGAAATAGTGGATCTAGTTGCTTCTCTAGTCTTTCATAAGACATCAATGATAATTCCTACATTATTAGTTTGAAGAGAAGAATTAATTCCATCATAAATGTCATGGTTATACACTATTAAGGGATACTTGAGTGAGGAAGGAAGAATACTAATTTTGAGCTCGTTTTGGATTGGAAATTCATACATTGGTTGACACTTTTAATTAAACTCAATTTCATTTTCAAAATTTCTCAACAGAATTGGTTCCTTTGGAAAAGAATATTCATCCACCAAATTGGAAATATCAGTTTTAGGAATGGATTTGGACTCAATGTTTGTGATTTCTCTCAATGGTTCAATGGTTGGTGTTTTTGAAAATTGATCAATGGAGTTATACTTAGGAGACTTAATACATGATGTCAAATTCTACTCTTTTGAATCCAAAAATTCAATTTCCTCCTGATTCAAACACCCATCAATAATTTCTTGACCCTCTTCATCTTCCCCAAATCCAAAAGTTTTCTCTTTAGTAAATTCATGAGAGGTTTGTGGGAAACTAGACACTTCACATAAGGTTATGGAAGGGATAGTTTGTGTAGGGATGGGTTCCTCACAAGTTTTAATTCTTTGTAGTTCTAACCTCAATGATGAAACCTAAAAATTCATTATCTACATTTGTTGACATAGTTTTTCAAGTAATGGATGTGGATTAGTATGGATAAGGGGTTGATCCGAATGGTCTATTCTAGGTGGATAATTAAGTTGTTGGAATTGCGCAGGAGGGTGTTCAGATTGTCTTTGTAGGGATTGAAACTCATTATATGTTGAGATGTTTTGTGTATCATAGGGGTAAAAAAAATTTGGTTCATTAGGTTGTTGATGATCCCACATGTAGAAATTAGGATGGTCATTGTACATCACACATGGGGTTGAGTGATCAAAGGGGGGATATGTTTCCCATGTTTAGACTTGTTAAAAATTGACTTCCATAGGAGTGAGGGGTGAGAAAAGAGAAGAGGGATGAAGAAAAAGAATGATAATGTCTAAGATAACTTACTTAGGTCCCTGAAAATGGTGCCAAAATTTTATTCTCACTCAAATTTACCCAAGAGATGAAGGTAGAACGGTCCTTGTAGTCTAGCTTGGGTTGTCGAATTCACATAGACCTAAGAAGTAACCTATAGACACGCACATTCTAAGGACTGTTTTTGGATATGAAGTGGTCAACTTGGGTTGATTTTATGTGGGTTTAAAGTATAACTAACAGATTTAAGTGAATTTAATTTAAAATAATGAGTTGATCTTAGGTTATCGCTCAGGGTGGATTGGACATATTTTCTTTTCAATGATTTCAATTTCTTATATTTGAGATGTGTTAATTTAAGGAGATAAAACAATATCATCACTTATTGATTTAATTCCTAAACCATTTAATACTAATAACCTATACACTTGAAGGATCAATGTTTTGAGTACTTCAAGGTTAAGGTTTGTATTAGCACTTGAAGTGTGTGACCTTAAATTCAACAAGGATGATGGAGTTTAAAAATCATCAAATAAAAATCTCAATTAAAGAAGTGATTATACATTAATGGGGTGATAAATAACATCCAATAAAGCCCATTTTCACTCCCTTGGATCAACCCATAAGTGGTTTATCCCTCCATTTATCCCATGGTTTCAATGGAAGCGTAAATTAGACTCATGAGGGAGGAAATGGAGAAGTAAAGAAAACAACAAAAAATAAAATGATCACTCCACCGTTGTGTGAATAATTTCACAAGATTTGGTGTGAATAAATTCACACCTTGAGGAAACGGTATCAAAGTGATATGTAGAACAACATAATAAGAGGAGAATAATAACTTTTATTAAGAAACTAAAGTGAATTGAACAACTTACATGTGAAAGACAAACTTGAGACAACAAAATTGCAGCATAACATTACAATTGAACAAAGCACCAAAGATGATCAAAATCCTTCACCACCATTGCCTTAAATAGGAATTTTGGGATCCTTGGGTCGATCATCCAATAGTACAAACGATCCCACTTGAGTATGGTAGGCCTAGGGTGGTGGAAAGTAAGGGAGAAGAGACCTTTCCACCCTTGACCCGAGGTGGCATCCAGCTTGCTTTCACTGAAAAGACGCGCTTGGATGACCTTCTAGATGTCCGAATCAGAGTGGGCCATAGAATAATATAATATATCCCCCGATTTATCCTAACCGCCTGTAAAATATCATCCGGAAAAGAGTTATGGTGTTCGAGATATGGTTTAATTGGTGGTCTGTTTTTCTGGGCCGCAGAATCTTTCCCAGAATTTTATCTCTAACTTGGGACGCCTAAATGGACACCATGGAGGCCGAATTAGAATTGGATCCTGAATAGTGATTTGTTCCTATACATGTCTTCTAGCATCACACGAAATTTTGGATTCATTGAATCAGTATGTCGGGCCCCACAGTCTCATCAGTGGGCTGGTGTCCAATCTGCCTTCTCTAGAATTGCTTCCTTTCATTACAAAATATCCCCATATTCTTCCATGAATTCTCCATTGATCACTAAATGAAACATGTTCATATTGGAGTGTAGATAAATTTAAAAAAATATCAAATTAAAATATATAAAATAATATTCCTTAAAATCAGATGAATCATTGGGTACTTTAAATGATGTTAAAAAATGTACCACATAATAGTGCATTTTAAGAAGGTATTACAATCATAATGTGAAATGATGTTCAAAGTGTAAAATGTACTAAAATGGTGTTTATGAATATTAAATAACATGAATATTATATATATTAACAATGAATATTAGCCTCTTTTAGTGGCTAATCAGTAAGCTAACTCATCAATAATTGTTTACACATGGAACCACCTACCAAAAGTGTCGAATCCCTCAACACTTGGTGCGAAACATCAACCACACCACCAACCCATCAAAAGGAAGATAAATCCATCCCTATACCAAAATATTTAACCAAAAAGACACCAAATCAAACCATAGGTTCGAACCCTAACTTCTGGACATTTTAGAACATAATGAAAGAGGGAGGAAACCCTAAGGAGAAGGAAGAAATTGAAGAGAGAAACACTTACTCAAAACAATCTCGAATAAAACGACCCAAAATCCACCGGTATCTGAATTTGAAAACATCCAACCATTCAAGGGAGGTTCGACCAAGGATAAGGAGATCATGTAGGAACTGTAATGGGGTAAAAAGAGTAAAAATAAAAGGATTTATGAAAGGATCAATTTACCTATCCAAATCTAGGAGATTTCTGAAATCCATAGAAGTTTTGACCAATTTCGTGATTCTATTGAGCTCCAAATTGTGATAGGATAGAATAGGGGCGCGCCTTAGGTAAGGGGGCTCGAGTGAGAGCTGGAATAACTTAAAAAACGTAAATATTGAAGGAGATATTAAATAATTAAAATTTATTTTTAATGCATAAAATGGGATTTTGGGAGAGTCCAATCCCTTAAATAAAAACCCATTTCCACCATGATTATGGATTCCTAAATAGTCAAAATTAATATGGAGGTGTTAATAGATAAGAGGATGACAATTAAGAATTTTAATGGGTGAAAAATGTTGAAAAATGAAGGAGTTATAAAGGAATCAATTTTTTTTTTAAATCTGGAATTGGGCTCACGGTTTGACCCAATTCATGAAAACTCACTCATTCCTCCATAAAAGCTTGTGAAACCCCCAAAACAAAGCATGAATGGAAATTAAATGGAATTTAACTTTAAAATAAGTCATGTATGTGAAAATTCTCCCCACCATGAAAATTTTCCACCCCGAAAAGTCACATCAAGGCCAAAGCAACAACCAAACTCAACTGAGAAACCAAGAGGTACTCCTTTGCCAGGTTTCACCCCAAAGGCCAAAACACCTCCAGTGATCAATTAATGAATGATTAATCTCACAACCCAAACTTAAACCACTTTCCTGAAATGATCAATCACATTCATAATTTATCCCAAAATTAAACTCCTTAAACACTATCCGAATAAGACTCAAGCAATTCACCCAAACGAACAACAACATCGAACAAGGTTACACTTAACTTGCTATAACTAAACCATTGGGAACTATCCAATCTCAATGTTTAACCAAGGAATATGTAGGTAGATTGATAGCTCCGAATGAGACTACCTACCGCCAATCCAAGACCATGGATAAGTCTGAGTTACTGGTATGGGGAAAAAAATAGGCTCCCCACCATAAGAGACAACCTATATTTTTTTCTGAGATAGAATCAGGACACTAACAGAGGGAGGCCTGAATGGACTCCTCGATACAAAGGATATAATTCCATCAGAAATTTACAAAAGAACTTATATAAGACTCATAGTGGGTCTCCCCACCATAAGAATAGACCATCTTAATCGACCAGCACGAGCCGGTACAGAAAGACCCCAAAATTTAAAGAGTTGGGATGACCACATGGTTAGTCTGCACGGTTTGGGAAACCGTGAACTAATAGTGGAGATCCTTATATCTACATGGTTTTCTGGGGCATGGTCACTACTAACCAAGAGAAAACCGTGTGCTCTACCTGTCTAGCCAAACTTCAAACCTTTCTCCAAAGACTCAATGGAAACCAAAGGGGGAGGGAATAACATTGGGCAATGACATGGGTACAAGGCCCAACACCTATTTCCACCGAACAGGAACAACATAAGAAAGATGATGAAACCATAGGTTTAAACACTTCCTATCTTTCATACTAAGGATAAGACTTTGTACAAGGGTTTAAAAGACCCTATGATTTACCCTGACTACGAGCCAACTTCTCTCCGAGACCTATGGCTAGAGCTCAAATGACTGAAGCATCTTCGGCCTCGCAGTTAGGCTTTAGAAACCCCCTGAATGAGAATTCTTCTTTCAGTGCAACCAACAACAACACCGAAATACCCGATACGTTTTCCAATACATAACACATTCCAAACTCACTTTACCCTAACCCGATATTTCACTGAAACAAGGGCTTAGAAGATGAACACACATCACACCTTATTTGTTCAGGTGAGAAACAAGAGAAGTAAAGAACAACTATACCCACCTTCCTCTAAAATGGAATATTTTTAAGTTTTTACAAGGGAGACATTCTCCCAACATAACATAGACTCTCAGATGATTGCCCAACTTTCACCTTTACGGTCAATAAAGCACATGACATCATAAGACATCACTGAACATGACCATTGTGACTGATATAAACAATGCATGGAGAGGGACCTTATACAACATCCCCAAACAACATACAATTCTAGAAAGTGGCCACAATTTCCTATCGTGACCATATTTCCCACACTGGTGGTTTAACATGAACTTATGCTTTAAAGAAACTGTGAAGAACCCAGAGGCTCGAGACACTCATCCCCACTAACAACCCTAGACCACTTCCATCTTCGACGAATTAGGAAAATTAAGAAACTAAGGTCTCTTTGAACCTTCCACGAGCACTCTCCCACTACAATAGGATCTAAAAATCAAATAAAGGAATGGGTGTAGACTCAATCAACAATGATCGATAAAAGATTCCTTATATTGATCAACTTGAGGATTTTCCAACGGCGAAACAATCCGGGTTGCACTTCAGTTATGCATTAACCCTTAATGGAGGTGTACCTTATCCAATGAGAGAATCCAAGGACCCAACCAATCTGGTACATTGGTCAAAACAAGCCATAAACCAGATCCAAACACATGAAGGGAGCCACTATAAAGGTGTCTTGAAACATATCTCAGAGGATACTACTAACTGGTACTTCTACCCAGCTTACTGACCAAACATAAACCAAAAACACAGTTCAAACAGGAGGAGTTCTTTGACTCAAAACATCCCACAACATTAACCTTTTCCAAAAACACATAATATAATCCATCCCAAACAATTAATCAAGACATTATGTTTTTCTTTAAAAACATCTCTTTAAATCAAACGGTTCAGCGGTTAGCGTATCCACCAATGGTACCCCATGTGCCTTACACATGCATGTTTCTGTGCCACACCGGGCACCCACCTCATATCCATCCCAACACTCATCCAATCATGCTATTAACCATCCATCATCCCATATAAAACCATGCATGTGGTTTCTCATGGAAATACCAAAGGTTAAAATGAAAAATTATTTCCACTTTTCAAAATCAAAACAATCAACCAACACATCTTTTTTTTCAAACCTGCTAACCACAAGATCAAAATCCCAACCCACATCTTACAAAAGTTTTCAAAAAGACACAACCATTTAGAAAATAACTCACTTTCAAGATATTCACATAAATTTCAAAACATCTCAACCCATTAAAACACCCTTTGATTGTTTAGAAAACTCTATTGGAAACACTTTTCAAAACCAACTTCAATATAGTTCCTGCTTTCAAAAGAGGTGTAAGAACACCATTTTCCATTTCAAAACAATTCTGAAAATTCAGTTCCGCCATTTCATAAATCAAACCATTCCCTCTTTATTTGAAAATCATTTCTCAAAAACTTTACACTTCTTAAAACCAAGTCACTTTAAAACCAAAGTGCCAAGATTTCGAAACTAAAGCACAAAACAATGCGAGAGGAAACTAGTTTCAGTGGGTGACTTGAAAATATGGTTTGAAGCTATATTAAAATCACTTCACCATCACAGAGAGTTTTATAGGAAATATCCCTGACTCTACATGGCTTGTCAAACCCTGCGAGCTCACTGAGACCATTAACCCAACTCTATTTTCATTTCCCACAATCATCATCAAACCAAGAAAACCAAAGGACTTAGATAAATCTTGACTTCTACTAGAAACATGAATCCCATCATGAGGTGTGGTGATCATTCACACTACCCATAACTGGAATAACATGTTCTGAAAATCCTAACTCCAGACTGTCCCGAATCTTCCCCAAATAACATGACCCAAAGAGTTAACATGAACCTCCTCTGATACCATTTTGTCACGATTAAAATCTGGTCACCATCAAAACCGCACTCTACCCAGCCCTAAAAAAGGCCCAAAGGGTGTTCCCAATCCCCATGGGCTGGCACAAGTTCCTGGGTATGATAAAATAAAAATTGGGAATGATTTACCCGAGTTTATAAACTTAAAACAACAAAAAAATCCAATAAAATGAATCTGGATTTTTCAATCCAAAAAATCTTTTAGAAAAAATCAGAAATGAATTACATATTTTAAAACAACTCAAAAAGAATATAACAAAGGTAAAAACCCAAAATGGAACATCCCAATAACCCTCATGGCAAGGGTCACAGTCCTCAAGCCATCTCCACAAGACTTCACCACCAAGGACCTGCTAGAAACCCGAACCATTGGAACTAAAAACTGTACCCAACCTGTGAAAACAAAATAACCAAGTCTAATTACACCCAAGGGTGTAAGTAGGGTGTGAACCAAAGCCCAATAGGATACCACCACTAATATATTCCATGTGATAAACATTTAATGACGAAAAGCATGCAAGTTTTCAAAAACATGAAATGCTAGTTACAATTTCTAAAATATGCAACATTAAATAAAAATAGTTTTCAGGTGGGATAATTTAAAGAATAAACACTTTTAAAATAAATAACAAAGCTATATAATTTTCCAGTCACTCATACCATATGTCTATGACAAGAAAAAAATATCTAGTGATCACAAGCAATGGGAAATAACCCCTAGGCACTAGCTAGCTATGGGTCCCAGGTACCTCGTATCTTGGTGAGAGTAACCATCACAAATATCTGTTCTCGTGCACGAGCCACTAGTAGGGAACATACCCATAACCTAGTGGCCCCCAATCATCATCATCATAGTTTAATTAGAGTTTCAAGTGTCAATCTTGCTAAGTGAAACTCAGGCCAAACCCCACGGATTCACTAGTATACTAGTACACGTCCACCCACCTAGATACTCGGGTTTTCCCTTTGTGCTCAAACAAGTTCAAAAAGTCAATGAATATACTTTTCACATGAAAATATCATTTCCATATCATAAATTCACTAAACAGCCCACATGTATACAACACAAGTCACAAAAGTCCACTTTTCATTCAAATTGATTTTTAAATCTGACTCACACCAAAATAGCCCACAACACTTTTCACATTTCTTTAACACTTCCACAAATCCATTAAAAATTTTTATAAAACCATTCCAATATATTAAAACTCTCATAAAATCCCACTCACTTGATACATAATACCCTTTTTACCTTCAAAATCATTTTATCATCAAACTTACACGAAACAGCCCACAAACAAGTTTCGCTCCAACATCACAATTTAATAAAACATTTCAAAAATTTACAAAACATTATAAACTTTTTTGACATCTTAAAACATCAATTAACCTTTAAAAACCCCTTAATAGGTGAACAAACATACCAAACAGTACATATTCACCGTTTTCCCACTTTGTTTAACCAACTAAAACATTTACAATTTTCATAAAAAGAACCCAAGTGGTGTAAATATGTCTTGCACACAAAACCCATTTAAAAACCACCATTTAAGACAAAAAACAAAATCAATTCCCATATAAAACCAAATTTTAAGCCCTAGAGACATTTATAAAACCACTTTCATGTTTTATAAAATCACCTTGAATAATACTACAAAAGATCCAAATGAAAACACACATTTTCATAAAATGCTCTCAAGAAGTATAACAATATTTTACACATAAAACCTATTCAAAAACCCCCTTTTTAGGACCACATGACACTAATACATTACCAAAACAGAATTGACATGCCACACAAGATTTATTAAACCAATTCCATATGTTATAAAATACACCCAAATAATACCCCACGGGTAACACATGAAAACACCCAATTTCAAGTTAAAATGCGACTATAAAATTAAAAAATTAACCAAATAAATCATAAATAGTTTTAGAACCACACACAACATATGAGAAAATTTAAAGATGAGTAAATACAGCAAGATAACTCGTCAATAATTGTTTACACATGGAACCACCTACTGAAAGTGTCGAATCCCTCAAAACTTGGTGTGAAACATCAACCGCACCACCGCCACATCACAAGGAAGATAAATCCAGCCCTAGACCACAATATTTAACCAAAAAAACTCCAAATCAAACCATAGGTTCTAACCCTAACTTATGGAAATTTTAAAACATAATGAAAGAGGGAGGAAACCCTAAGGAGAAGGAAGAAATTGAAGAGAGAAACACTTACTCAAAACAATCATGAATAAAACGACCCAAAATCCACTAGTATATGAATTTTAAAACATACAACCATTCAAGTGAGGTTCGACTAAGTATGAGTAGATCATGTAGGAACTAGAATGGGGGATAAAGAGTAAAAATAGGAGTTATGAAAGGATCAATTTACCTCTCCAAATCTGGGAGATTTCTGAAATCCATAGATGTTTCGACCAATTTTGCGATTCTATTAAGCTCCAAATTGTGGAAGGAGAGAATGGGGGAGAACCTTAGGTAATTGGTCTCGGGTGAGAGTTTAAATAACTGAAAAAACGTAAATATTGAAGGAGATATTAAAGAATTAAAATTTATTTTTAATGCATAAAATGGGATTTCGGGCATGCCCAATCCCTTAAATAAAAACCCATTTCCACCATGATTATGGATTTTTAAATGGTCCAAATTAATATGGAGGTGTTAATAGGGTAGGGTATGATAATTAGGAATTGGAATGAATGAAAAATGTTGAAAATGAAAAAGTTATAAAGGAATCAATATTTATTTTTAAATATGGAATTGGGCTCACAGTTTGGCCCAATTCATGAAAACTCACCCATTCCTCCATAAAAGCTTGGGAAACCCCCCAAAAAAAGAATGAATGGAAATTAAATGGAATTTAACTTTAAAATAAGTCATGTATGTGACAACTTTTCACCTCAAAGACGTTCTTGGGGTGCTCATGGGTAACTACTTCTCTCACCTTCTCGGGGTCCATTGATACTCCTGTCACTAACATGATGTGATTGAGGAAGTGAGTTTGATACATCTATAATTGGAACTTTGTGATCTTAGCATATAAATGATACTCTCTTAGTGTACTCAAAATGATCTCAAGATGGGTGTCATGGTCATGTCGATTATGAGAATACACCAAGATATCATCCATGAAAACCACAACAAATGAGTCAAGATATGTATGGAACACTTGGTTCATCAGTGCCATAAATACTACAAGCACGTTCATGAGACTGAATGGCATGAGAAAATACTCATACAGACCATACCTGCTCTGAAAGGCTATGTGAGGTTTGTTTGATGATCTAACATTCACTTGATGATAAACAGAACTCAAATCAATATTCGAGAAAACACGAGTTCTCTAGAGCTGTTTAAAGAGATCATTTATCATTGGTAGAGGATACCAGTTCTTAACCATCAAATCGTTTAGCTTTCGATGATACACACTTAGCTTGAGGGTACCATCCACCCTTTTCACAAAAAGGACCGACGAACCCCATAGAGAAGTAATTGGTTGGATGAAAACTTTTTCCTCTAAATCCTCTAGCTTCCTCTTGATATATTAAAACTCCATAGTAGCCATCCTATAAGGAGGAATGGATACTAATTCAGCTCTTGGAACTAGCTCAATAGAGAACAATACCTCTCTTACTGGTGGTAAACCTGAAAAGTCATCTGGGAAGACATCCCTAAAATGATCAACCACTGGAAGAAAATCCATATGAAGTGTCCCCTGGTCATCTAGATATAAACTAGAAATATATGCTATCATCCCACTCAACCCATGATGCTCGGGTCTAGCTCGGATTTCTTGGACATCACATTCACCCTTGTGTAGAAATAATATTCCCTTTGGCGATGTAAAACTCACCCGATGGTGATAGAAATCGACAAATGCTTGAAAGGATAATAACCAGTCCATTTCGAGTATGACATAAAATCATTTAATCTCTAATAAATTGACATCCAAAATGAAGTGACACCCACTAATTTCAAGGGGGAACTCCTTGTACTATCACACACTTACCATTCTAATCCCTAACATAGTGTTTAGTTTCATAACATCATCAAAAGTAAAAAAACGAGGCCCAAGGCTCTCCACAACTGGACATATATGAAACTATGTGAATACCCTATGACAAAAAGTGTAGAAGCTAAAATGGAGGTGACTAGAATAGTACCTCTAAGATTATAATGTCTAGGATCCTACTCCTGCTGGGTCTGTTGCACTGCATAAGTTTTTCCTATACCGTGTCCTTGAGACACTGCATGGATACCCTGAGCTGACCCGCCCTACTGTCATTGTGATCCTAGGGTCTGGCTACCACAGCCACAACCACTACCTCAGCCTAAATGACCTAACGTATTTGAGTTACCTGACTTGTGATAAGCTGCTGAACCTACTCCTAAATGTGGTGTTGGTGTAGACCCTCTCTCACTAGATTCTGGTGGAAACGTCCTAAATATATGTTATAAATGGCCCATATTGATGTAAGCTCGACACTCAACTGGGTCCATTGGGAACTGATGTCTATTATTCCCAATTCTTCCACACTGGAATCACTTCACCTTTCTACCATAAAATACATTCTGAGTACTAGAATCGATGCGCATAAGCTCCAAACGACGCTTCCTGCTACCGGTCGAAATATTACTAGATCTCAGTGTCAAACCACCCTAGCTCGCACCTCTAGATTCCCTCTGATTCCACTCAGTAATTAGTGCCTAGTTCACTATAGTTGATATAGTAGTCAACCATAAGATATTCTCCTATGAGCAGATGTCGTATCTAAGACCATACTCGAATCGCCTAGACTTTGACAGATTATCACCCATCATAATAGGTGCGAAGTGCTAGAGATCAATAAAGCGGGCAGAGTAATCCATAAATGAGAGAGCACCCTACTCCAGATGCATAAAATCATGGTCTTTGTCGTCCCTCAGCATCTCGGGATAGAAGTAGTCATAGAAGACTATCTAAAAATATTACCATGCCATGTCCCATTGAGGTTCTATCTGTGTGGTAACATCTCACCACCTCTTGGAGGAATCATGAAACATGTAAGTTGCGAGCTTGACCCTCCTCTTAGGAGGCATCTCAATATGCTCGAAGATCGATAACATGGCCTCTATCCATGACTCTGCAGCCTATGGTCTGCCTTCCCTAGAAAACGTGGGTGGATTATACTGCTAGAACAATCGTTCCAATTTTTCCATAGACATGGCCAACTATAGTGATCCTTGAAATGTTTTCATGAACCTCATAAACCATTCACAAAACTGTGCATTCGCACCTGCATCCGGTACAACAGCTGGTGCCACAATTGGCATTACTGGAGGGACCACTGGTATCCCATGGCCTACCTCCTCCGAGGTATGACCATCTTTACCCTCCTGGAACACTACAAGATGTTTTCGTGAAGGCATGACTTTGCAAGGTCAATCACACACCTCAATTCAAGATCATTGAGGTTCGATGTTCAGGAGCGCAAGAACTAAACAAGATAAGAAAAGCCTCCAAAGTTCACAAAAAAATGGGTACACGGCGTGTAGAACCAAAATACGGAGTGCCCCCTTAAATTCTCACTTGGGCATGTAAATCTGCCTACCTTGGTCATGTAAATGTCCTAGGTACACGGCGCGCCAGGATGACACATGGCATGTACTCAAGTCTTCCCTTCTGGCCATGTACATTTACATGGCCAGTGTCACACCCGAACTTCTTAAAATATTTATATTTTATTATTTCTTGGCTCCAGGTCATTGCGCCAAGTTCCGGGCTAGGTCCCGACTTAAAATTTCTGTCGTTTAATATTTTTTAGCGGGTTTTGAGCCCATGCACGGTCACCACATGGTAGGCGGTATCTGCACAATTGCCCCAGGTGCTTGTTCGAATGCCCAAGTGGTCTGAGTTGAGGCGCACGACTTGCGCGTGGTTTATTAAGTCATGCGACGAGGGCACGATGATCTGGTTTTCAGATTATGGTAAATAAACGGATTAGATTTTTTTAAAAAAAATGTTCGATAATAATAATAATAATATTACATTGTTATTTTTATTATTATTAAGATTATTATTAAGAGTTTTAATTTTTTTATGATATCATTATTATTATTAATATTATTGTATTAATATTATGGTGTTATTACTGTTATTTTATTATCACTATTCTATATGTTACTATTTCTATTATTATTGTATTATTATCATTATTAGTTTATTATTATTATTATCATCATCATTATTATTATTATTATTATTATTATTGTTATAATAAGATGGGGAAAAAAACTAAAACTAACCAAACCCTAATTCTACCTTAAGCCGACGCCCCCTTTCCCCTCTCCTCCTACCCACGCGGTGCCCCCTCCCCCCCCCCCTCTTCACTTCTGGTTTGCGCAACAGGCCCTCGGCCATCCTCTCGCCCGACAGCGGCCTGCCGGCCTCGTCCCCCCTCACGCTGCTCCCCACATTGCCCTCCAGAACCTTCAGCGGGCCTCGCCTCCAGATCCCGGCCGTCACATGCGCCAACCCCTCCCTGGCCTCTGCCTTGCTTCCCCACCGCCAGCCCCTCACGTCGCTTCCCCCCTTGCCCCACATGGCCCTCCACGGTTCTCCCCTCACACGGCTCCCATGCCCTTCTGCCCAAACGTTCTGACCGGCCACACCCCCCTTCTCCCGCACCTCCTCTCTTGCTGGACACGCCCCTGCAACTCTCTGGTCACAATTTTTTTTTTTGGGATCCACCTCTTTCTAGTGAAGTTCCAGTTGGTGCGATTCTGCTTTTGGCACCCTCCACCACAACTGGCCAACCTCTTGAACCTCTCACTTTAGGTGAAGAGTAATATAGTTGTGTTTTCTTCTATATTGGTTATGTTGTGGATAGGTTTTAGTTTGCGTTCTATTTTATTTTGATGCAATTATGCGGTGCTTTGTTTTAGGAGTCTCCTTGGTCTTCTTGCAGTGCAAGCGTCATGCGGCGGGAGCTTTGCGTTGCCTTGTGATGTTTTTCCTACACCAAGGTGGGTGGTTCCGCATGTAAGGTTTATCTGATTAATCTTATTTCTTGTTTAATGTATTTATTTAATTTATTAATTAGTCTTGATGCGTGCAGTTCGTTTGTTTTTGCAATTTAAAATGTCTTTTCTCTACTGGGTTTGTAAACTTTTAGTGTTTGTTAAAATTATGCAGTTAGTCTATTAGCTTGTGAAGGAGTAGTGTCTTGAGTTTTTGTGGTGTGATGGGTGTTTTTGTTTTGAAATGGTTAGTGTGTTTTCATTTTGGTTGGTTTGTTTTTTATTAATGCCTTTGTTTTTGAATGGTTGGTGTGTTTTGGTGTTGTTTTGGTGCAACATTTTTAAAATGGGTTTAGGGAGCATTTAGATGGCGCGATCTATGTTTTCAAGGGTATTTGATGGGTGTTTGCATTAAAAATTGGTTTTTCAATGAGTAGAAAATCTTTTTGGATGTGTCGACTTTGTTTTTCAACTGTGTAACAATTTATTAGATTGTGTTAGTTATGTGAATTATATCTTGAAAAGGTTACGTTGGGTGGTTGATTTTCAAGATCCATGTTTGCATGAAATGGGGCGTGTTTTGATATAAAACCTTCTCTGCGTCCCTTGGTGGTTTTTAATTGTGTCGTACCTTGTTCTATTATTTAATATTGTTTTCTAAGTTGTGCAGATTGATATTTTCCTTTGAGTGTGTAAATCTATGAGATGTTTTTGAAAAAAATGTTTCATAAATTTTGAAGTGTTTTAGGAAATAATGTAAATGGTGAGAAGTATGTTTTGAAAACATGTCGAGGTGGTTTTTGTGTTGTTTGTTCGTTTGGATTGTTCTAAGTAAGTGGATAAGGGTTTTCAGTTGTTTTGTGTTGTCGCAACGCATTGGCGAGGAAAACCCGTGATATTGCGGTCTTCAATAGGTTGCACGTACTTGTGCGCGAGTGTGAGACGTGCCGCGTCATCGTCGTAACTGTGCTGCGAGTCGAGGTAGGTCCCCCACTGCACTCACCTTTAAATTTATAATATATTAATTGCTTTATGTTTTGTTAATTTTTAATTAATGGGAAATAATATAATATAATTAATTTTTAAATGATTATTTGGTGTAAAAAGAGCTGTTTATTTTATACACGACACTTGAAATATTTTCATGATGAGAGGACACCCAGTAGTGAAAGAATGTCAGTTTGTCCTTTAAACATAATTCATGGAATTTGAAATGTAGTTCTAGTTTTAAAGATAAATGATTTCTTCTGAACAAGTGTTTCAGGTTTTCTTGAGAAATGAGTTTTTCATTAAATTTGGTGAAGGCCCATTTGGTACTTTAATAAAAATAAATTATTTTGGAAAAACTCACATTGGGGTTACTCAGGGGTGATCGTTGGTGCGTTGATTGCGTGAGTTGTGTATGATATTTGTGCCTCGTGACTGATTGATTTACATTGTGGACGCAACCCTTTTTATTGCATGTGTTGACATTCGAACCTGACATAGTGAGTGAATCTTCTAATAACAATTGCTGCACTATTTTAGATTACGCACTGGCTAGTGGCCCCATAACAGGGGAATACTGAGTTATTGCTGATATGGGGACTGGGCCCCTCGGTTAGGCCATGTAGGGATATGCTGAGCGTTAGGGCGTTATGAAGTCATCGAGTTAGGGCATGCCTTGAGGATGAGTCACATGTATAGTATGTTCTGGATTGTCCACGATCTCCTAGGTTCTACCCATGTTTTTATTGAGTGTTTATTTGTATGTGGCGGATGGTTGAGAGGTCTAGTTCGGTTTCTGAACCATGTGTGCCACCTTTTCCATTTCCCTTAGTGTGTGTTGTGTGTAGTTTTCCTTTTGACTAACAACAAAAATTTGGATTTCTAAATTCTTTGCAAAAATGTTTAAAAATGCAATGCACCTATTTTTTTTCAAACACTAAACTTGTTTTTATATTAGAAAGGGCAATGGGATGTTACTTGTTTTATAAATGAAAGTGTGTGTGGAAACCAATATTTTATATCATTTAGTTCAAACATGGAATTGATAAATTCTTTATTTAGCGGTAGTGCATTGGTAATAGATTTATCGGGCTAGCCTACTGAGTTTTAATACTCACGCCTATAGTGTTTTCTTTTTTTTTAGTTCTGTTTCAGGTTCTAGCTTCATTTGTTCACCTTGAGCGATGCTGGTTGTGGTATTGGAGAATGACCCATGGGGTCACGTTGAGTTTTGGTCGTAGTCAGGTTAGTAGCATTGTTGGTTTTTCTTTATTTATTTTCTTTGTTCTATTTATTTTTCACTACTTAGTTTATTTTCTTTTGGTCCAAATCGTTCCCACCTATTTAATTTTGATGTCCGACACTAGTTGTTAGCCCGTGGGGATCAAGAACGCCCATCGGTCCATGTCGCGGGCTGGTTCGGGTGACCGGTTCAGGCTTGACCCGGGTTGGTTCGTGACAAAATGGTATCAGAGGAGGCCCTTATTATTTGGGGTGTCCGGTAGATGGATATTAGGACTGTCGGGACTCGAGAGGTTGGTATGGGAAGGAATTCATGAACCCCTGATCGTTCCGAACCTCGAGTCACCAGGGGTAGTCCGGGAATTGAGTTCTTATCTCGTTCTGATTTGTTTTGGATTGAGGGATGACAATGGAGGCAAACCAATGTTAAATTGTGATTTTACATGGAGTAGTGACCCATGTGGAGTCCGTGTACATGGTTTAAGTTCTTCCTAGTCATTGATGCTTACTTGGGGCATGGCCTACTACCATGTCTCTAGGTTAAGCATGACTACCAGTCCCTCTCTTTGGTGATTTGATGCAAGTTGTGTATTTTCTTGGTTTTTGTGGGTGTAAGTGCACTTTTGAAAATGAAAAAGGGTTTTTTGAAATGATAACGTTTTCTTTTAAATGGATTTAAATTATTGAAAGGGATTTTTAAAACTAAATGCTCTTGGCCTAAAAATCCAGTGGTCGCTTAGAACTGGTAGAGATATGATTTGGGTGCAACCTCAGGTACTCTTTATGAACATTTATACATGTGAGGCAATGCATGGAAAGTGTGTGTTGGTGCGTATGGTTGAAATCAGATGAAGACATGTGCAACAGTTCATGGGATTACTGAGGCGTGCACTTGGAGTTAAAGGCTTGACCTTGTTTTCTAAAGCAATTTTAATAAAGGGAAAATGATTTTTTTTGGAAATTGAAGTTGGTTTGAAAAGTGGGTTTGGTATTTGGAAAATGGCCTTAAAAGAAGGAGGTTTTGAAATCTAAAATAAAAAGGGATTTTTGTGTTGTGTTGGTATTTTTTTGGTTTTTGAGTTGGATGTTTTTGGATGAAAACGCTGTCAACGATATTTCTTCGACTTGATATTGGTTTTGGTTCTGTGTTTTATATGTTGTTCAAAAAATGCCACCCATAAAGGTCCCTAGAGTTTTTGATAGGTCATGCCCAATTTTTGGTCCTTCTTGGACATTGTCTGTACTTAACAGTGATCGGGGTCTGTTAAAGGTAGTTATGTGGTTTGAAGAGGTCAAGTGTGCTTTCAGGATGTTGGGAACTCTTGAAGCTATCAGAGTGCGTGTTGTTTTGGGATTGTTTGAAGGTCTTTCTCTAGACATGTGGGAGTTGCTCGCCACACCATCAATGCAAGTTGGGATGACGTGGGATTTCTTCAAATCTGTCTTCGTCCGATAGTTTATACCTGAAGAGGTGAAGACGAAGAAAAAGAAAGCACTTATGCACTTTCAACAAGGCCAACAGACGGTGAAGGCATATGTTAACCATTTCAAGGAACTTGTGTCCTTTTCTTTGAAGGTAGCGTCGTAGGATTTGATGAAGACTCATCTCTTCATCATGAGTCTTAGTCTAGAGATCAATGAGCATGTCATCTCTTCTAGGGACCACCGTTTTGAGAAGTTGGTGGGTGAGTCTATTTTAGCTAAGTTGGTCTCTAGAGCACAGACGGTTGGGAATCCAGCGTGTTTGGTTGCTTTCAAAGGTTCCCTATCTGGTGAGAAGGGCATTCCAGAGGGACCCGTTTTTAAAGATTCATCTGCAGTGGTTTTGGTTTCCAGTACGTCGGACCGTTCAGTGGTGTGCCACCAGTGTGGCCGGTTCGGGCACGTGAATCCATCATGTCGCATCCCTCTGAAGACGTGTCATCATTACATATGTCTAGGTTATCTAGAGAAGTTTTGCGGGAAGCGTCTCCTGAAGAAGACACTATGATCGAAGGATTATAGTGCCTAAATATGAGGCAGGATATGCTTTAGCCATCAGAACCCCAACCACAGGTTTTGGGGTGAAGCTCGCGCGTAGTCAGGAGTTGTCGGGGGTGTGAAGCCTCAGTTCGGGTCTTGTGTTCTGTGTTGGAAGTGGAACATTTAAAGCCTTTATGTTATTGTTTTTCTGTTGTTAATGTTTTAGAGTCATTGTAAGTTCATTTTTTTATCGTGGATTTATGGCGGACATGTTCCATTGTAATCCAAACAATTTTGTTTGTCTGATCATGGTTTTCTGAATCATGCGCTTTTCTTAAAAGTGTGTTTGGCCCTTGTATGGATTGATTTTGGTTTAGCTGTGTTTGTTTGGAGATGTAAATGTAACGACCCAAGAAAACCATGTTTTGATTTTTGACAAGTTTGTTTTACAATGTCAACTGTTAAGTGAACCAACAAACATCTAATAAGGTAATAATAATATTATGCATCAAATGAAAGAAAAACACCCTTTTATTCAAATAAGTAACATCTTGGATACAACATCCACTGACCGAACAAAAAAAAAATCTAACTAAGGATCCCAACTAAGAACCCGATTACAATAATGGGGAGACCGCTTAAAACCACTAAGAGCCCAAGAATGCGGTAGGGGTTTCGAGCGTCCATCATAATGAACATGAGGATGGCCGAAGCCACTGCAACCGTGCTTAGCACCAGGGGAATCACACGAACCATATTTGTTTCCCCTTCAGTCACCTAGATTGAGGAACACCCCGAGACCAGACCCTTTAATAAGCACTCTAATCTGACCATTGAACCCCAAACAGCTATAAATTCGACTGTTGGTTTCCCCAAAAATCCAATTTTTTATTTTGACCGTTGGTTCCTCCTATCCTCTAAGTTTTGTTTTTGATCGTTGGAAATAAGATGGCTTACCCCTGGAAGGTTCGGAAAATTAATTATGTATTTTGCTTCAAAATGACATCAATGTTAATTTAGTTAATTTATCTCTTGTTTTCCAAAATGAGAATTTTATTTTATGTTTCAAAACGGAAAAAATTAATATTATTATTTTTCTTCCACTATACATATTAATTTGAACAATTAAACTTTCATTTTCTAATTATATTAAACCTGATGGATTTTTAATTTATGAGTCATATATATTGCATCAAACCTTAAATTAGATGTATTATTTCTTTTATAATTTGACCATTATTAACTATTTTGGAAACTACGTCAAATTATGGTTTCTTTTACTTATGTGTTTCGTGGTGATGATAATTATATCAACACACTTTTATGTATGATTAAATGTAGTTACGTTTAATAATAATCTTTAATTAAGAAAATTAAGGTAATTAACTAATAAAGGAAATTAATATATATATATATATATACATATATATATTTTTTTCATGTTAGCATAATTATATTAAGTTACCATACTTTATAAAATTATGTTTTCTTCAACGTAAAATGAAAATTTATTATTTTGAAAATTTGGGTTAAATAGTCTTTTTTTTAATAACATTTAGATATTAACATGTAAATTTAAATTTAGATAAGTAGCAATAAATATTAAATTATATGTTTTGATAAAGGAAATAGAGGAAAATGAAAATATAATTTATGTTTTAAATAGGGGTTTAATAGTTTAATATATAGGTGTATTAATAACCCTTGACTTAAGATAATAATAGTTTATTAATAAGGTTATATTATTGAATTTATTACATGTTTAAAAAAAAAAATATATATATTAAAACAACAGTTTTTTTATTATTTTTTTACTTTATAAAAACGTTGAAAAATCAAGGGGCCGTTTTTTTTTACGCCGCTTTTCTTATGGGCCGTCCGATCCGACGCGCTCGATCGCGTCCGTCCTTTTTTTAATCCGCCTCGTTCCAGGCCATCCGATCATCTTCGGGTAATCCTGGCCGTCCGTTTTTTTTTCGCATCTCCCTCGCCTGCAGTTCTTCTTCTTCTTCGCGCGCGCACCAAACTAGTAGAGTAGGGCTTCATTCTCTCCACCTGGGCCGGCTGTAGTCACATCTTGCCTCCTTCTTTCCAAAAAAGACGGCACCGCCTTTTAATACCCAGCCTCAATTCCATTGACACCTCTCCATGCTTGTTTTTTTTTCTTTCTTATTCTCTTCCTTCTTTTAAACTGGGAGTTGCACCGAAGCAGGGGCTCTTCCTTCGAGTCTTCTCTCCAAAAACCTCCTTCTGAAGCCTCCAAGACCTCTTGCCCCATCTCCTCCTCTTCGAACGAAGGTAAGGGAAAAAGTTTTCCTTGTTTATTTTCTCCAGTTTTGAAGCATTTTTTTATATACATTCTACATATACAATTGTGTATATATGTATATAGCCGCAAGTACTGTATAACACCACCTCATTTCTCCTGTTTTGTGAGTCGAACGAAGGTAAGGGAAATCCTCTGTTTTTTCTGCTCTTCCCCTGTTCGACGCACCCATTTATTTATTTATTTTTCTTGTATATGTTAATATAAATACATATATTTGTATTCAAGGCCGTAAAGAACTTCATTGTAACTGTTTTCACTCTTCCTATTTTGTGAGTCGAGCGAGGGTAAGGGTTCCTGTCTTGTTGGTTTTAGTTTTGGAGAACCTACATGTTTATATATACTTTATTTATATATGTATATTTATACCCATATATATATATAAGGTCATAAGAGCTGTTTACCCCTGTCCTTCCCTCCCTACGTAGAGAATTGAACAAGAGAAAATGGAAGCTCTTGGGTCTCAGTTTCAAACACTTATACACCCTTGTTTTATATGTTTATATGTATATACATATATATTTAAATATGTATATATATAAGGAAATACATGCGGGTATTTACCTCCTTTTATATATGTACATGACCCTTGTTTTATTTTCGCCCTTTGGAAAATGGAGATTTCATGTAATCTTACGAACATGTAAAATCATGCAAGTATATGAAGTATATTGATATATATATATATACATGTGATTATATCGATGTGTATGTACATCAATGTGAACTTGGTTCCCTTATTTTGTAATTTATTACAATATAGCATGATGACCAAAACTTTATTTACCCAAAAGATTATTATGATTATTATTTTTAAGAATGATGTCAAGAATGTCTATATATATATAAATATAATTTTGAGGTTTAATTTGACATCAAAATAATTCTTCTCAATTGAAATTTTCAATTACCAATGTTCTTGACAATTCATGCTTTTGTTTGTGAAAATGTGCAGCATAAAACATTTTCATGTGTATATGTGTATATATATATATACAATATAGATGTACATGTACATAAATGTACATAAGGGATGAGCTGGATTATTTTTGTTTTGGAATTTATCACAATGTGACATGTTGATTAAAAATTTATTTATCCAAAAAGATTATTATTTCGAGAATAATACCAAAATTATTTTAGATACATGTTTATGTATATGATGGGTAAGTTTGTTTTAAAAATAGTTCTTCCAACTGAAATTTCATTTATCAACAGGTGTGTATAAGTTATGAATGTCCATGTTTAATTTGGGTATTTTGATGTTATAGAATGTTAAGTGTTTTAGCATGCATGTCTCAGATTATTTATGATTGATCTATCTTCAAGTTATCACTATATAAGAGAAAAGGGGGTTGATTAAGAATGTATGAAACCCTATGAATTAATGACCATGTCAAGATATGTGAGGGATGTATAGGACTTAAATGTTTATGGACGGGTGCGCCCGGAATTATACAGCGCTCCAATGCATTGGGTAAAGCAAGAGTCTCATGAGACGTTATGTGCAACGGTCTTGGCGAATAGCCTTGGCTTGTGCTATCATGTGCGACGGTCTTGGCGGTTAGCCTCGGCTTATGATACTATGGGAAACGGGATTGGAGTTTGGCCTTGACCCGTACTAAAGTTATGTTTTAAGGTCATGACGTGAGGTCTTGACAAAGTCCAGTATTATGCATTCCCTCTGCATGTAATGATAATTGATTAACTAGGGGTTAGTTCAACTAACAGGATAACCCCTAGTTGAAAACCCCCATGACTATGAGAATGTAATTTTTATGTCAAGAACTGTTTTTCATGTGGTGAACTGCTAGATAAATTGTATTGTTTCTCATGAACCATGTTATGAATGCTTTCCCTGTTTAGTCACAGAATTATTTTTTTTTTGAATTTAAGTAGCCTTGTTTGACTATAATGTATTGTTTTTTATTCTTATGTTGCGCTCCCTGATCATGTTTACTTTAAAACTTATTTCAAGTACGTACTTCTCTGTGCAAGTGGTTTTTAAAATGTTGGTTTCATGAAAAGAAAATGTTTCGTTTTTAGCAAAGTGTTTTATTCTCTTTAAAAGGACTACTTTGAGAAAGAGTTTTCTTAAAAACGTTTTTAAAACCCCTTACTGGGAATATTTGCTCACCCTACATTTTTGTTTAAAATTTTTCAGGCATGGTATGTACTGATGAAGTTTATCAGAGCAGCTGGTTTCCCAGAATCCCGAGCCTTGCGGTCTTTTGTAGTCATGGGACATGATATATTATTTGTAAATGTTGTAATGAAATGTTAAGTATATCATGTCTTATGAGGCACCCTATGACTGGGATGCTACAGTTGGTATCAGAGGATGGCTTCAGGCAACTTTGGAAAACCAGGTGATATAAATATATTTCTAAGACTAACTAAGTAAAAATGTTATAACTTTCAGATGGGTGATGTACCTACCGACATTTTTTCACTTCACACTGAGGCTCTAGAGAACATTGTATCTCTAGCTAGCCGTGAGAACTTTCTAAAATATGCCCAAATTCGCATGACGTGTAATCACCTGTACGATGTGTCAAACTCATCTAGGGTGCTTAGTCTCCACCGGGGATTGGGGATGGATTATCTCCTAATGATGATGACCCAATTTCCCTCTTATGCATGTCGGGGAAGGTATCACGAAGGACTATTCCGAGTGTTTACAATTGGAAAGGAATTTGGCACAATGCTTGATAACCCCTTTCAAGAAGCTGCTGCTGTTGGAGACCTCCGAGCGGCTTACTTGTGCCAGATTTTTCACTACGGCTTCTGGGGCCAGTTAATGGACTTCGGAGCGTTGGAAAATGAGTCCACCCGTGTGTCTCTTAGGTAATAAGTGTACACCGATGTTTCCCAACTCCATACCCCTCACACTAAACTCAGGAGGCATTATAAATGTTCCCATGAATTTAGCCCTATCTGTTCATCCTGTGTGTGTTTTGAAGAGTTAGGAAGTTTTTCCACTCTTTGTGGCGTACGTCTTGTAAACTCAAACTTTTCCGTGTAAACTTTTTCATAAATAGAAGTCTCTTGTTTCCTTTCATGTCTCCACCTTATCAATGTTGTAAAGAGTTTCCCTTCGATGTTTGTTTTCAGATGGCTAGTCAAACAGACTTCTCATAACTACCTGATGAGCTAGTAGAAGTCATCTTGATCAGGGCATGCACGGTGGATTACCCATCCTTTCTCCACCTGCGAGGGTTCTGCCAGCATTTTCTCGATCTAGCAAATGGTCCAGAGATTCTTCGGTTATGTCAAGAGGATGATCGCGTCTTTCACCTCATCGCCACTGCTCAACTCCCCTGCTATAGGCGAAGGGGAAGGTACTTTGAGGGCCTGTTCCAGTGTTTCACTCTGGCACAGAACTTTTCTGCCAGAGCATTTTTCCTCGTGGCCGCCCAGGATGGCCAGCTCAGTGCAGACTACATGTTCCAAGTCTTGAATCTCAGTCTCCTCAACCGCATCATCCCTCTCGACTACATCGAGCATGATTTGGCCAGAAGAGTCATCAAGGAGTTTATCTACTCAGATGTTTCCGAGCTTTGCATCGCACAAGCCTCCCTTTGGAATCCCGTGTGCAGTACGCACGAACAGGAGTTCAAGGAGTACTGTTCGAGGAGCATCTGGGCTAGAGAAACGGAAGAGCTATGTGCCAACCTTGGTATCCCGTTAACCGAGCCAGATCCACTGTTTTGGTGGAGTTGTACGTATGGGGTTTTCAGTTTTTTTTATGATAGAATTGCGAGGGCGCAATTCTTTGAAGGGGGAAGTAATGTAACGACCCAAGAAAACCATGTTTTGATTTTTGAAAAGTTTGTTTTACAATGTCACCTGTTAAGTGAACCAACAAACATCTAATAAGGTAATAATAATATTATGCATAAAATGAAAGAAAAACACCCTTTTATTCAAATAAGTAACATCTTGGATATAACATCCACTGACTGAACAAAAAAAAATCTAACTAAGGATCCCAACTAAGAACCCGATTACAATAATGGGGAGACTGCTTAAAACCACTAAGAGCCCAAGAATGCGGTAGGGGTTTCGAGCGTCCATCATAATGAACATGAGGATGGCCGAAGCCACTAAAACCATGATTAGCACCAGGGGAATCACACGAACCATCTTTGTTTCCCCTTCAGTCACCTGGAGTGAGGAACACCCCGAGACCAGACCCTTTAATAAGCACTCTAATATGACCCTTGAACCCCAAACAGCTATAAATTTGACTGTTGGTTTCCCCAAGAATCCAATGTTTTATTTTGACCGTTGGTTCCTCCTATCCTCTAAGTTTTGCTTTTGATCGTTGGAAATAAGATGGCTTACCCCTGGAAGGTTCGGAAAATTAATTATGTATTTTGCTTCAAAATGACATCAATGTTAATTTAGTTAATTTATCTCTTGTTTTCCAAAATGAGAATTTTATTTTATGTTTCAAAACAGCAAAAATTAATATTATTGTTTTTCTTCCACTATACATATTAATTTGAACAATTAAACTTTTATTTTCTAATTATATTAAACCTGATGGATTTTTACTTTATGAGTCATATATATTGCATCAAACCTTAAATTAGATGTATTATTTCTTTTATAATTTGACCTTTATTAACTATTTTGGAAACTACGTCAAATTATGGTTTCTTTTACTTATGTGTTTCGTGGTGATGATAATTATATCAACACACTTTTATGTATGATTAAATGTAGTTACGTTTAATAATAATCTTTAATTAAGAAAATTAAGGTAATTAACTAATAAAGGAAATTAAAATATATATATATACATATTTTTTTTTCATGTTAGCATAATTATATTAAGTTAACATACTTTATAAAATTATGTTTTCTTCAACGTAAAATGAAAATTTATTATTTTGAAAATTTGAGTTAAATAGTCTTTTTGATTTAATAACATTTAGATACTAACATGTAAATTTAAATTTAGATAAGTAGCAATAAATATTAAATTATATGTTTTGATAAAGGAAATAGAGGAAAATGAAAATATAATTTATGTTTTAAATAGGGGTTTAATAGTTTAATATATAGGTGTATTAATAACCCTTGACTTAAGATAATAATAGTTTATTAATAAGGTTATATTATTGAATTTATAACAGGTTTTAAAAAAATGTATAAATTAAAACAACAATTTTTTTTTATTATTTTTTTTACGTTAAAAAAAAACGTTGAAAAATCAAGGGGCCGCTTTTTTTTTACGCCGCTTTTCTTCTGGGCCGTCCGATCCGACGCGCTCAATCACGTCCGTCCTTTTTTTAAGCCGCCTTATTCCAGGCCGTCCGATCATCTTCGGGTAATCCTGGCCGTCTGTTTTTTTCCACATCTCCCTCGCCTGCAGTTCTTCTTCTTCTTCGCGCGCGCACCAAACCAGTAGAGTAGGGCTTCATTCTCTCTGCCCGGGCCGGATGTAGTCACATCTTCCCTCCTTCTTTCCACAAAAGACAACACCGCCTTTTAATACCCAGCCCCGTTTCCATCGACACCTCTCTACGCTTGTTTTTTTCTTTCTTCTTATCTTCCTTCTTTTAAATCGGGAGTTGCACCGAAGCAGGGGCTCTTCCTTTGAGTCTTCTCTCCTAACACCTCCTTCTGAATCCTCCAAGACCTCTTGCCCCATCTCCTCCTCTTCGAACGAAGGTAAGGGAAAAAGTTTTCCTTGTTTATTTTCTCCAGTTTTGAAGCATTTTTTTATATACATTCTACGTATACAATTGTGTATATATATATATGGCCGCAAGTACTGTATAACACCACCTCATTTCTCCTGTTTTGTGAGTCGAACGAAGGTAAGGGAAATCCTCTGTTTGTTCTGCTCTTCCCCTGTTCGATGCACCCATTTATTTATTTATTTTTCTTGTATATGTTAATATAAATACATATATTTGTATTCAAGTCCGTAAAGAACTTCATTGTAACTGTTTTCACTCTTCCTGTTTTGTGAGTCGAGCGAGGGTAAGGGTTCCTGTCTTGTTGGTTTTAGTTTTGGTGAACCTACATGTTTATATATACTTTATGTATATATGTATATTTATACCCATATATATATATATAAGGTCATAAGAGCTATTTACCCCTGTCCTTCCCTCCCTACGTAGAGAATTGAACAGGAGCAAATGGAAGCTCTTGGGTCTCGGTTTCAAACACTTATACACCCTTGTTTTATATGTATATATGTATATACATATATATTTAAATATTTATATATATATAAGGAAATACATGCGGGTATTTACCTCCTTTTATATATGTACATGACCCTTGTTTTATTTTTGCCCTTTGGAAAAGGGAGATTTCATGTAATCTTACGAACATGTAAAATCATGCAAGTATATGAAGTATATTGATATATATATATATATATATACATGTGATTATATCAATGTGTATGTACATCAATGTGAACTTGGTTCCCTTATTTTGTAATTTATTACAATATAACATGATGACCAAAACTTTATTTACCTAAAAGATTATTATGATTATTATTTTTAAGAACGATGTCAAGAATGTCTATATATATATAAATATAATTTTGAGGTTTAATTTGACATCAAAATAATTCTTCTCAATTGAAATTTTCAATTACCAACGTTCTTGAGAATTCATGCTTTTGTTTGTGAAAATGTGCAGCATAAAACGTTTTCATGTGTATATGTGTATATATATGTATACAATATAGATGTACATGTACATCAATGTACATAAGGGATGAGCTGGATTATTTTTGTTTTGGAATTTATCACAATGTAACATGTTGATTAAAAATTTATTTATCCAAAAAGATTATTATTTCTAGAATAATACCAAAATTATTTTAGATACATGTTTATGTATATGATGGGTAAGTTTGTTTTAAAAATAGTTCTTCCAACTGAAATTTAATTTATCAACAGGTGTGTATAAGTTATGAATGTCCATGTTTAATTTGGGTATTTTGATGTTATAGAATGTTAAGTGTTTTAGCATGCATTTCTCAGATTATTTATGATTGATCTATCTTCAAGTTATCACTATATAAGAGAAAAGGGGGTTGATTAAGAATGTATGAAACCCTATGAATGAATGACCATGTCAAGATATGTGAGGGATGTATAGGACTTAAATGTTTATGGACGGGTGCGCCCTGAATTATACAGTGCTCCAATGCATTGGGTAAAGCAAGAGTCTCATGAGACGTTATGTGCGATGGTCTTGGCGAATAGCCTTGGCTTGTGCTATCATGTGCGACGGTCTTGGCGGTTAGCCTCGACTTGTGCTACTATGGGAAACAGGATTGGCGTTTGGCCTTGACCCGTACTAAAGTTATGTTTTAAGGTCATGGCGCGAGGTCTTGACAAAGTCCAGTATTATGCATTCCCTCTGCATGTAATGATAATTGATTAACTAGAGGTTTGTTCAACTAACAGGATAACCCCTAGTTGAAAACCCCCATGACTATGAGAATGTAATTTTTATGTCAAGAACTGTTTTTCATGTGGTGAACTGCTAGATAAACTGTATTGTTTCTCATGAACCATGTTATGAACGCTTTCCCTGTTTAGTCACATAATTTTTTTTTTGAATTTAAGTATCCTTGTTTGACTATAATGCATTGTTTATTCTTCTTATGTTGCGCTCTCTGATCATGTTTACTTTAAAACTTATTTCAAGTACGTACTTCTCTGTGCAAGTGGTTTTCAAAATGTTGGTTTCATGAAAAGAAAATGTTTCGTTTTTAGAAAAGTGTTTTATTCTCTTTGAAAGGACTACTTTGAGAAAGAGTTTTCTTAAAAAAGTTTTTAAAACCCCTTACTGGGCATATTTTCTCACCCTATGTTTTTGTTTAAAATTTTTCAGGCATGGTATGTACTGATGAAGTTTATCAGAGCAGCTGGTTTCCCAGAATCCTGAGCCTTGCGATCTTCTGTAGTCATGGGACATGATATATTATTTGTAAATGTTGTAATGAAATGTTAATTATATCATGTCTCATGAGGCACCCTATGACTGGGATGCTACAGTAAATGTCTATGAAAGAGATGATGTTTGTGGTTGTGCTCGGGTTCACTACTTGGGGTAAGTTCTGCTCGAAGGTTTTCCCCTAGTGTTGGTAGTGTTTGGTCTGAGTCGAGAGTTCCAGGTTTTAGTGGAGGTGTTTTCTCGTGCTAGAGAACTTAGTTTAGATCGGTTGGGAGTTCCCGTGTCACCCCCCCTTCCCGGGGTGCTGTGGTTGGGTGTTAAATTTCCGCATTAGTTGAGATCTTGTGGTGGGGAGAACCCTCTCGTGTTCACCTGTCCTCTCGTATTATGGTTTCCCTTGGTTTCATTCGGGCATGGATCCTTGTTCGGTCTATTGTTCGACTGGGTAACTTTCTAGGGGCAGAAAGTGTCTATGGTGGGGAGAATTGTCACACCCAAACTTCTTAAAATATTTATATTTTATTATTTATTGGATCTGGGTCATTGCGCCAAGGTCCGAGCTGGGTCCCGACTTAAATTTTTTGTTGTTTAATATTTTTTAGCAGGTTTCGAGCCCATGCGCGGTCACCGCACGGTAGACGGTAGCTGCACGATCGCCCCAGGTGCTTTTGCGAATGCCCAAGTGGTCTGAGTTGAGGAGCACGACCTGCGCACGGTTTATTAAGTTGTGCAACGAGCGCACGATGATATGGGTTTCAGATTAAGGTAAATAAACAGATTAAATTTTTTTTTAAAAATGTTTGATAATAATAATAATAATATTACGTTTTTATTTTTATTATTATTAAGATTATTATTAAGAGTTTTAATTTTTTTATGATATCGTTATTATTATTACTATTATTGTATTATTATTATGGTGTTATTATTATTATTTCATTATCACTATTCTATATGTTACTATTTCTATTATTATTGTATTATTATCATTATTAGTTTATTATTATTATTATTATTATTATTATTATTATTACTATTATTGTTATAATAAGATGGGGGGAAAAACTAAAACTAACCTCACCCTAATTCTACCCGAAGTCGGCGCCCCCTTTCCCCTCTCCTCCTACCCGCGTGGCGCCCCCTTCCCCCCACCCCCCTCCCTGCTTCTGGTTCGCGCAACAGGACTTCAGCCATCCTCTCGCCCGACAGCAGCCTTCCGGCCTCGTCCCCCCTCACGCCGCTCCCCACGTTGCCCTCTAGAACTTCTAGCAGGCCTCGCCTCCGGATCCCGGCCGCCGCATGCGCCAACCCCTCCCTGGCCTCCGCCTTGCTTCCTTGACGCCAGCCCCTCACGTCGCTTCCCCCTTGCCCCGTATGGCCCTCCACGGTTCTCCCCTCACACGACTCCCATGCCCCTCTGCCCAGACGCGCTGAACGGCCACACCCCCTTCTCCTGCACCTCCTCTCTTGCTAGCCGCGCAACCGCAACTCTCCGGTCACAACTTTTATTTTTTTGGGCCGCACCTCTTTCCGGTGAAGTTCCAGTTGGTGTGATTCTGCTTCCGGCACCCTCCACTGCAACCGACCAACCTCTTGAACCTCTCGCTTTAGGTTCAGAGTAATCTAGTTGTGTTTTCTTCTATATTGGTTATGTTTTGGATAGGGTTTAGTTTGTGTTCTATTTTATTTTGATGCAATTATGTGGTTCTTTGTTTTAGGAGTCTCCTTGGTCTTCTTGCGGTGCAAGCGTCGTGCGGTGGGAGCTTTGCGTTGTCTTGCGATGTTTTTCCTACACAAAGGTGGATGGTTCTGCATGTAAGGTTTATCTGATTAATCTTGTTTCTTGTTTAATGTATTTATTTAATTTATTAATTAGTCTTGATGCATTCAGTTCGTTTGTGTTTTCAATTTAAAATGTATTTGCTCTGTTGGGGCTGTGAACTTTTAGTGTTTGTTAAAATTATGCAGTTAGTCTATTAGGTTGTGCAGGAGTAGTGGCTTGATTTTTTGTGGTGTGAAGGGTGTTTTTGTTTTGAAATGGTTAGTGTGTTTTCGTTTTGGTTGGTGTGTTTTTATTAATGTGTTTGTTTTGGAATGGTTGGTGTGTTTTGGTGTTTTTGGTGCAACATTTTTAAAATGGTTTTAGGGAGAATTTTGATGGTGCGATCTATTTTTTCAAGGGTATTTGAGGGGTTTATGCATTAAAAAGTGGTTTTTCAATGAGTATAAAATCTTTTTGGATGTGTTGACTTTGTTTTTCAACTGTGTAGTAGTTTATTAGATTGTGTTAGTTATGTGAATTATATCTTGAAAATGTTATGTTGGGCGGTTGATTTTCAAGATCCATATTTTCATGAAATGGGGCGTCTTTTGATATAAAACCTTCTTTGTGTCCCTTGGTGGTGTGTCATTGTGTCGTCCCTTGTTCTGTTATTTAATATTGTTTTCTAGGTTGTGCAGATTGATTATTTCTTTTGTGTGTGTAAAGATGTGAGAAGTTTTGAAAAAAATGTTTCATAAATTTTGAAGTGTTTTAGGAAATAATGTAAATGGTGCGAAGTATGTTTTGAAAACATGTCGAGGTGGTTTTTGAGTTGTTTGTTTGTTTGGATTATTCTAAGTTAGTGGTTAAGGGTTTTCAGTTGTTTTGGGCTGTCGTAGCGCATTGGTAAGGAAAACCCGCGATATTGCGGTCTTCAATAGGTTGCATGTACTTGTGCACGAGTGTGAGACGTATCGCGTCATCGTTGTAACTAAGCTGCGAGTCGAGGTAGGTCCCCCACTGCACTCACCTTTAAATTTAGAATTTTTTAATTGCTTGATGTTTTGTTAATTTTTAATAAATGGGAAATAATATAAGATAATTAATTTTTAAATGATTATTTGGTGTAAAAAGATCCGTTTATTTTGTACACTAAACTTGAAATATTTTCATGATAAGCGGACACCCAGTAGTGAAATAATTCCAGTTTTACCTTTAAACATAATTCATAGAATTTTAAATGTAGTTCTTCTTTTAAAGATAAATTATTTCTTCTGAACTAGTGTTTCGGGTTTTCTTGAGAAATGATGTTTTTATTTAAAGTTGGTGAATTCCCGTTTGGTACTTCAATAAAAATAAATTATTTTGGAAAAACTCACATTGGGGTTACTCAGGGGTGATCGTTGGTGTATTGATTGGGTGAGTTGTGTATGATATTTGTGCCTCGTGACTGATTGATTTACATTGTGGACACACCCCGTTTTATTGCATGTGTTAACATGAGAACCTGGCATAGTGAGTGAATCTTTTGAGAACGATTTCTACACTAGTTTAGATTATGCACTGGCTAGTGCCCCCATAGCAGGGGAATACTAAATTATTGCTGTTATGGGGATTGGGCCCCTCAGTTAGTCCATGTAGGGCCATGCTGAGCATTAGGGAGTTATGACGTCATCGAGTTAGGGCATTCCCTCAGGATGAGTCACATGTATAGTATGTTCTGGATTTTTCATGATCTCCTTGGTTCGACCCATGTTTTTATTGAGTGTTTATTTGTATGTGGAGAACGATTGAGAGGTCTAGTTCGGTTGCTGGCCCATGTGTGCCACTTTTTCCATTTCCCTTAGTGTGTGTTGTGTGTAGTTTTCCTTTTGACTAACAAAAAAAATTTGGATTTCTAAATTGTTTGCAAAAATGTTTTAAAATGCAATGCACCTATTTTTTTCAAACACTAAACTTGTTTTTATATTAAAAAGGGAAATGGGATGTTACTTGTTTTAGAAATGAAAGTGTGTGTGGAAACCAATATTTTATATAATTTAGTTCAAACATGGAATTGATAAATTCTTTATTTAGTGGTAGTGCATTGGGAATAGATTTATCGGGCTAGCCTACTGAGTTTTAATACTCACACCTATAGTGTTTTCTTGTTTTTAGTTCTGTTGAAGGTTACATCTTTAGTTGTTCACCTTGAGAGACGTTGGTTGTGGTAGTGGAGAGTGACCCACGGGGTCACGTGGAGTTTTGGTCGTAGTCAGGTTGGTAGCGTTGTTGGTTGTTCTTTATTTATTTGTTTTTGTTCTATTTATTTTTTGCGGATTAGTTTATTTTCTTTTGTTCCAAATTGTTCCCACCTGTTTAATTTTGATGCCCGACACTAGTTGTCAGCCTGTGGGGATCAGGAACGCCCCTCGTGCCATGTCGCGGGCCGGATCGGGTGACCGGTTCAGGATCGACTCAGGTTGGTTCGTGACAAAATGGTATCAGAGGAGGCCCTTGTTATTTTGGGTGTCCGGTAGATGGAGATTAGGACTGTCGTGACTCGAGAGGTTGTTATGGGAAGAATGTCATGAACCCGTGCCCATTCCGAACCTCGAGTCGCCAGGGGTAGTCCGAGAATTGAGTTCTTATCTCGTTCTGATTTGTTTTGGATTAAGGGATGACAACGGAGGAAAAATGATGTTATATTGTGATTTTACATGGAGTAGTGACCCATGTGGAGTCCGCATACATGGTTTCAGTTCTTCCTAGTCATTGATGCTTACTTGGGGCATGGCCCACTACCATATCTCTAGGTTAATCATGACTATAGTCCCTCTCTTCGGTGATTTGATGCAAGTTGTGTATTTTCTTGGTTTTTGTGGGTGTAAGTGCACTTTTGAAAATGAAAAAGGGTTTTTGAAATGAGAACGTTTTATTTTAAATGGCTTTAAATTTGTGAAAGGGATTTTTAAAACTGAAAGCTCTTGGCCTAAAAATCCGGTGGTCGCTTAGTACTGGTAGAGATATGATTTGGGTGCAAGCTCTGGTACTTTTTATGAACGTTTTCACATGTAAGGAAATGCATGGAAAGTGTGTGTTGGTGCGTATGGATGAAATCAGATGAATACATGTGCAACGGTTCATGGGATTAATGAGGTGTGCACTTGGAATTAAAGGATTGAACTTGTTTTCTAAAGTGATTTTAATAAAGGGAAAATTATTTTTTTTTGGAAATTGAAGTTGGTTTGAAAAGTGGGTTTGGTATTTGGAAAATGGCCTTCAAAGAAGGCAATTTTGAAATCTAAAATAAAAAAGGATTTTTGTGTTGTGTTGGTTTTTTTTGGTTCTTGAGTTGGATGTTTTTGGATGAAAACACTTTCAATGATATTACTTCGTCTTGATATTGGTTTTGGTTCCGTGTTTTATATGTTGTTCAAAAAATGCCGCCCAGAAAGGTCCCTAGAGTTTTTGATAGGTCATGCCCAATTTTTGGTCGTTCTTGGAAATTGTCTGTACTTAACGGTGATCAGGGTTTTTTAAAGGTAGTTATGTGGTTTGAAGAGGTCAAGTGTTCTTTTAGGATGTTGGGAACTCCCGAAGCTATCAGAGTGTGTGTTGTTTTGGGATTGTTTGAAGGTCTATCTCTGGACGTGTGGGAGTTGCTTGCCCCACCATCAATGCAAGTTGGGATGACGTGGGATGTCTTCAAATCTGTCTTCGTCCGATGGTTTATACTTGAAGAGGTGAAGAAGAAGAAAAATAAATAACTTATGCACTTTCAATAAGGCCAACGGATGATGAAGGCATATGTTGACCATTTCAAGGAACTTGTGTCCTTTTCTCTGGAGGTAGCGTCGCAGAATTTGATGAAGACTCCTCTCTTCATCATGGTTCTTCGTCTAGAGATCAATGAGTCTGTCCTCTCTTCTAGGGATCACCATTTCGAGAAGTTGGTGGAAAAGGTGATTTTAGCTAAGTTGGTCTCTGGAGCACAGATGGTTGGGAATCCAGCGTGTTCGGTTGCTTGCAAAGGTTCCCCGTCTGGAGAGCAGGGTGTGCCAGAGGGAACCGTTTTTAAAGAGTCATCTGCAGTGGTTTTGGTTTCCAGTTCGTCGGACCGTTCAGTGGTGTGCCACCAGTGTGGCCGGTTCGGGCACATGAAGCCATCACGTCGCATCCCTCCGAAGACGTGTCATCATTGCGGATGTCTGGGTCATCTAGAGAAGTTCTGCAGGAAGTGTCGCCTAAAGAAGACGCTGTGACCGAAGGATTCTAGTGCCTGACTGTGAGGTAGGAGATGCTTCAGCCATCAGAACCCCAACCACAGTTCTTGGGGTGAAGCTCGCTCATAGTCAGGAGTTGTCGGGGGTGTGAAGCCTCAGTTTGGGTCTTGTGTTCTGTGTTGGTAGTGGAAAATTTAAAGCCTTTATGTTCTTGTTTTTCTATTGTTAATGTTTTAGAGTCATTGTAAGTTCATTGTTTTATCGTGGAGTTATTGCAGACATGTTTTATTGTAATCCAAACATTTTTGTTTGTCTGAGCATGGTTTTCTGAATCGTGCTCTTTTTTTAAAAGTGTTTTTGTCTCTTTTCTGGATTGATTTTCATTTAGCATTGTTCATTTGGAGATGTAAGTGCCTATGAAAGAGCCGATGTTTGTGGTTGTGCTCGGGTTCACTGCTTGGGGTAAGTTCCGTTCGAAGGTTTTCCCCTAATGTTGGGAGTGTTTGGTTTGGGTCGAGAGTTCCAGGTTTTAGTGGAGGTGTTTTCTTGTGCTATAGAACTTAGTTTAGATCGGTTGGGAGTTCCCACGTTTCCCCCCCCTTCCCGGGGTGCTTTGGATGGGTGTTAAATTTCTGCATTAGTTGAGCTGTTGTGGTGGGGAGAACCCTCTCGTGTTCTCCTGTCCTCTCGTATCATGGTTTCCCTTGGTTTCATTCGGGCATGGATCCTTGTTCGGTCTGTTGTTCGACTGGGTGACTTTCTAGAGGTAGAAAGTGTTTGTGGTGGGGAGAATTGTCACACCCGAACTACTTAAAATATTTATATTTTATTATTTCTTGGCTCCGGGTCATTGCGCCAAGGTCCGGGTTGGGTCCCGACTTAATTTTTTTGTCTTTTAATATTTTTTATCTGGTTTCGAGCCCGTGCGCGGTCACTGCATGGTAGGCGGTAACCACACGATTACCCCAGGTGCTTGTGTGAATGCCCAAGTGGTCTGAGTTGAGGCGCACGACTTGCGCACGGTTTATTAAGTCATGCGACGAGCACACGATGATCTGGTTTTCAGATTAAGGTAAATAAACGGATTAAAATTTTTAAAAAAATGTTTGATAATAATAATAATAATATTACGTAGTTATTTTTATTATTATTAACATTATTATTAAGAGTTTTAATTTTTTTTATGATATCGCTATTATTATTACTATTATTATATTATTATTATGGTGTTATTATTATTATTTTATTATTTTATTATCACTATTCTATATGTTACTATTTCTATTATTATTGTATTATTATCATTATTAGTTTATTATTATTATTATTATTATCATTATTATTGTTATAATAAGATGGGGAAAAAAACTAAAACTAACCTAACCCTAATTCTACCCGAAGTCGGTGCCCCCTTTCCCCTCTCCTCCTACTCGCACGGCACCCCCTTTTCCCTCCCCTTCCCTGCTTCTGGTTCGCGCAACAGGCCCTCACCCATCCTCTCGCCCGGAAGCAGCCTGCCGGCCTCGCCCCCCCTCACGTCGCTCCCCACATTTCCCTCCAGAACCTCCAGCGTGCCTCACCTCCAGATCACGGCCGCCGCGTACGCCAACCCCTATCTGGCCTCTGCCTTTCTTCCCCGCCGACAGCCCCACACGTCTCTTCCCCCTTACCCTACATGGCCCTCCACGGTTCTCCCCTCGCACGGCTCCCACGCCCCTCTGCCCAAACGCGCTGACCGACCACACCCACATTCTCCCGCACCTCCTCTGTTGCTGGCCACACCCCTACAACTCTCCGGCCACAACTTTGTTTTGGGCCACACCTCTTTCTTGTGAAGTTCCACATGGTGCGATTCTGCTTCCGGCACCCTCCACCGCAACCGGACAACCTCTTGAACCTCTCGCTTTAGGTGAAGAGTAATCTAGTTGTGTTTTCTTCTATATTGGTTATGTTGTGGACAGGGTTTAGTTTGCGTTCTATTTTATTTTGATGCAATTATGCAGTGCTTTGTTTTTGGAGTCTCCTTGGTCTTCTTGCAGTGAAAGCGTCGTGCGGTGGGAGCTTTGTGTTGTCTTGCGATGTTTTTCCTACACCAAGGTGGGTGGTTCTGCGTGTAAGGTTTATTTGATTAATCTTGTTGCTTGTTTAATGTATTTATTTAATTTATTAATTAGTCTTGACGCATGCAGTTTGTTTGTGTTTGAAATTTAAAATGTCTTTTCTCTTCTGGGTTTGTGAACTTTTAGTGTCTGTTAAAATTATGCAGTTAGTCTATTATCTTGTGCAAGAGCAGTGGCTTGAGTTTTTGTGGTGCGAAGGGTGTTTTTGTTTTGAAATGGTTAGTGTGTTTTCGTTTTGGTTGGTGTGTTTTTATTAATGTGATTATTTTGGAATGGTTGGTGTGTTTTGGTGTTTTTTGGTGAAACATTTTTAAAATGGTTTTAGGGAGCATTTAGATGGTGTGATCTATGTTTTCAAGGGTATTTGAGGGGTGTATGCATTAAAAAGTGTTTTTTCAATGAGTAGATTTTTTTTTTGGATGTGTCGACTTTGTTTTTCAATTGTGTAGCAGTTTATTAGATTGTGTTAGTTATGTGAATTATATCTTGAAAAGGTTATGTTGGGCGGTTGATTTTCAAGATCCATGTTTGCATGAAATGGGGCGTGTTTTGATATAAAACCTTCTTTGCGTACCTTGGTGGTGTTTCATTGTGTTTTCCCTTGTTCTGTAATTTAATATTGTTTTCTAAGTTGTGTAGATTGATTATTTCTTTTGAATGTGTAAAGCTATGAGATGATTTTGAAAAATATGTTCCATAAATTTTGAAGTGTTTTAGAAAATAATGTAAATGGTGAGAAGTATGTTTTGAAAACATGTCGAGGTGGTTTTTTATTTGTTTGTTCGTTTGGATTGTTCCAAGTCAGTGGTTAAGGGTTTTCAGTTTTTTTGTGTTGTCACAGCGCATTGGCGAGGAAAACCCGCGATATTGTGGTCTTTAATAGGTTTCACGTACTTGTGCACGAGTGTGAGACGTGTCACTTCGTCATTGTAACCGATCTGTGAGTCGAGGTAGGCCCCCCACCGCACTCACCTTTAAATTTAGAATTTATTAATTGGTTGATGTTTTTTAATTTTTAATAAATGGGAAATAATATAAGATAATTAATTTTTAAATGATTATTTGGTGTAAAAAGAGCCGTTTATTTTATACACGACACTTGAAATATTTTCATGATGAGCAGACACCCAATAGTGAAAGAATTCCAATTTAGACTTTAAACATAATTCACAGAATTTCAATTGTAGTTATGGTTTTAATGATAAATGATTTATTCTGAAAAAGTGTTTTGGGTTTTCTTGAGAAATGAGGTTTTCCTTTAAAGTTGGTGAAGGCCCGTTTGGTACTTTAATAAAAAAAATTATTTTGGAAAAACTCACATTGGGGTTACTCAGGGGTGATCGTTGATGCGTTGATTGCATGAGTTGTGTATGAAATTTGTGCCTCGTGACTGATTGATTTACATTGTGGATGTACCCCTTTTTATTGCATGTGTTGACATGGGAACCTGACATAGTGAGTGAATGTTCTGAGAACGATTGCTGCACTAGTTTAGATTACACACTGGCTAGTGGCCCCATAGCAGGGGAATACTGAGTTATTGCTGCTATGGGGATTGGGCCCCTCAGTTAGGCCATGTAGGGCTATGCCGAGCATTAGGGAATTATGACGTCATCGAGTTAGGGCATGCCTTCAGGATGAGTCACATGTATAGTATGCTCTAGATTGATCACGATCTCCTAGGTTCGAACCATGTTTTTATTGAGTGTTTATTTGTATGTGGCAGACAATTGAGAGATCTAGTTCGGTTGTAGGCCCATGTGTGCCACTTTTTCCATTGCCCTTAGTGTGTGTTGTGTGTGGTTTTCCTTTTGACTAATAACAAAAATTTGTATTTATAAATTGTTCACAAAAATGTTTTAAAATGCAATGCACCTGTTTTTTTTCAAACACTAAACTTGTTTTTAATTAAAAAGGGAAATGGGCTGTTAATTGTTTTAGAAATGAAAGTGTGTGTGGAAACCAATATTTTATATGATTTATTTCAAACATGGAATTGATAAATTCTTTATTTAGTGGTAGTGCATTGGGAATAGATTTATCGGGCTAGCCTACTGAGTTTTAATACTCACACCTATAGTGTTTTCTTGTTTTTAGTTCTTTTGTAGGTTCTAGATTCAGTTGTTCACCTTGAGCGACGTTGGTTGTGGTATTGGAGAGTGACTCACGAGGTCACGTGGAGTTTTGGTCATAGTCAGGTTAGTAGTGTTGTTGGTTGTTCTTTATTTATTTTCTTTTGTTATATTTATTTTTCGCTGCTTTGTTTATTTTCTTTTGGGACAAATCACCCCCACCTGTTTAATTTTGATGCCCGGTACTAGTTGCTAGCCCATGGGGATCGGGAACCCCCCTCGGGCCATGTCGTGGGCCGGCTCGGGTGACTGGTTCAGGGTCGACCCGGGTTGGTTCCTAACAGCCAAAGCCACATGGTTCTGCCTATGTAAAACTACACGGGGTGTGCATAAAGTACACGATGTGTACTGATCAAAACTCAGCAACCTATGTTTTCTCTCACACGGCTGATGACATGGTCTTCTACCACACGATGTGTACTCAAAGTACACATCCTGTACTTTAGAAGGTTTTTTTCCTGAACAGAAGAACACATGGAGTGTGTTCATTGGACCACATGCTGTGCTTTTTGAGATTTTGGATAGTAAGCCTCATAAACTTCCCTATAACCATTGTTTTTGAAATATAAAGAAATATTGTGCCAAATTACGATCTGTGGGGGCCCATACTCCCCGTGAATCAAATCTTGGAATCCACATTTAGCACATAACAACACAATCTATATCACATGTATGAAAAATGGTCCACCAATCTCTAATCCAAGAGGGTCCATACTCCTTAGGGACCAAAGTTTGGCACCCATCCAATTCAACCATAACATGTATCAATACACCTATCACAATAGCAGACATATCTATCATGGTACCTATCACAACAGCATGAATATCTAGCATACCATCTATCACAACAACATGCAATCAATAATTCTCTCTAAATGGCATGGAAAGAATGCATGGAATGTGATTTTTAACAAGTGCTTATATGTTTCATGATATGACATACCCTCATCTCATCGTGTTGCAACAAAATGGAACCACAATGATATGAATAATAATAGCATAAAATAAGTGTGTAACCCAGCGGTGAAATTGAATCAACTGTAATAGATCAAAATCCAAAAATTATAATTTCATTCGAGGTAATTTGGCTTTACCCTATACAAGGGGTAGCTACTCCCAGATATATATTAGTACCAAATCCCTTGCATTTCCACCTCTATCTATTATCTCCAAACAATAAATAAATATAGAAAAGAAATTCTCTGATACCACTTTGTGACATACTGGATCCATGTGCCACTCAACTGGTGCCCCGTACCAGGTTGGCCACAAGGCCACAAGTGAATTTCCCTAAATGATAGAGGTCATCGACTAGAAGCGAGGGCCTAAGGTGTGATAGTGGGAAAACTATTCCCTCATTGGCAGAGTGTAACACAACATAATAAATAAAAATACAATATCGGAAGCAGTAAAAAACATACAACTGAAATAAATAGTGGAAGACTGATAAGATAAATAACCAAGAATCATTCCATACAAAAGATGATGCATTGTGTTATATGTTCTAAGAAAACAGCCAAAATAAGTACACTATAGCAATACACAATATATGTCTCAAAATCACAAAAGAAACAAAAAGATACTAGGAATCATTAAAAGCCTCGACTTAGTCTCATGCTCTCCTACTACTAAGCAGCTAGTCAAGTACCTATAGCAGGGTGCTTGCCCTGATCAACACATGCAATCATATAATCTGTTTGGGCCCCAAAGCATGACCCAAACATGGTGTGAGACTAAATCCTAGTATGAAACCACCCATGTTCTATGTCAATCTGTCGGTGAATATATATAACAGGTAGTTTACAATAGTGAAAGCAGCAAACTATGGGTACTAAAAAGCAAGCACAATAGATGTCTTAGAAGACAATGTAAACATGTATAAGTGAAGACCAAATCCAAGATTGTTCTTTGGCATGAAATATGCGTCATAAGTTATCCATTTAATTGTTCAAGTTCCTTGAATAATATAAAAGTCTTGAGGTATGTCCTAGGCCCTACGCCCCCCTGTTTAAAGGTAATCATCAACTCGTGACATAATAGTCATTTAATCATTTTGCAATAGAGCCCGACCTGGGTATCCCTCAATGGATCCTAGGTTGAATCAACATTTTAAATAAGCCTCAATGAGCCCGACCACCCTATCCATGTCTCACTCATAGCCTTTACATAATTAACCTCTTGAGCCCGTCCATTATCTTTTAACTGAGATAAAGGTTCTCCCAAGGTATATAAGGTGCAATTAGTCACATTAGCCCGACCTTGTATTTTAACTGAAATTGTGGCTCAACCATTTCTAATTAACCCTTCTTAATAATTTAATACAAGAAACCACATGTAAATTAAACTATTACATTTCTTTAACATATTAACTCATGTGGGCATGTTCATGCTTGGAGAAAAACATTCCAAACATGCTTAAACAAGCATAGGCATAACATGGGGAAAAGGGGAAATCACTAATCTCAAACCCTTAACCAATTATAACACAATTTATCACAATTTTTATTCCATTATAAATATAATTCATACTTAATGACCCAATGAGGGAAACACGGCATGCCTCATAGTCAACATCGACCAAAGGGTCATAAACGATCATTCTAAGGGAAACACATCCATGGGGTGGACCTTAATCAAGGTAAACAAACTAATTCATACTTTTAAACACTTATTTTATTAATTGAACACCAATAATAAACAATAAGGGTAAATTCTAAATCAATCAACACCCCGAAAATGGGAGAACGACACTCCGACATATATAAACATCACAACAATTCGTGAAAGGCACAAGAACACCTACCTCATACTCGTATGACTCTCCTCATCCAGCATCAGGCTTTAATTCAACCTATAATAGAGTAAACCTAAAAAACGAGCAAAAACACTCAAACTTTGAAAAATCAATCAAGAGAAGAAATCACGAAGAATGTCCTAAGAGGAATCGAGAGCTTACCGATTGGGTTCCAATGCATCTGACGACGTTCAAATCGGAGTTTGGACGGAAAAACAAGAGAAAAAACAGCCCTCGGCACTTCTATTCATGAACTTGAATGAGGTTTCTATCCGTCTGATGAAACATGAGGCTACTGCCCGTTTTATCCAAAAAAAGAAAAGTACACAACATGTACTTGAGACTACACGCCGTGTTTGTTCAATTTCTATCCAGACCATTACATGGTCATGTACTAGGATTACATGGCATGTATCCCTCCATACATGACATTTAATTAAAAGTACATGGCATGTAGACCCCATTCATGTCGTGTAACAGGCCTGTAGCCAGCCCTTGACCTCTTTTCCCCCATTTTCATAAGTATAAACTAAAATGGAAAGATCCGTACCTTAGAGGAAGTACTAAGTTCTTACACTCAACCACTCATATGAGTCAAGTATTTCATCACAACAAATCCCAAATTCATCCATATTGTTCCTTTCATGAATTTGAGAACCTATCCCTCAACTCACTTATTTCTCGGAGTGAGAAAGAAGGGTTTTGAGTGCCACAATCCAAGATATTTTTCTTGGATCAGGTAAATAGTTCTATGATGATCATTATTACATAAAAACCACTTCGATTCTCTATGATAGCACATAAATTTCATATATCAATGTTCCAATAAGATTTTAAATAATTTGTGAATGATCCAGAGGGTTACCCATTCATATCTTTTTATCTATTACCATTATAGATGAGAAAAACGCATCGACATCTTCAAATAAAATGAGGTGTCATTTTGATTTAGTTTTACAAGAATAAATTAATTAAATGTGATCCTATTATGAGAACTAGGTACTTTGAAGTTGGATTTATCAATTCATCGTGGATCTGGTTAGAAATTTTCATGACTTGGCCCATCGAGGCCTGCCTGGTTGGTATAAGATCCCATGTTTTGGACCCATTGAAATTTACTAAAAGGAATTTGAGTTTTTATATTTTTTGTATGGGTTGAATTATAAACTCATGTTAGGTATGTAAATACAATATATTAAATACATAAAAGTGTTGTTTGTATATGTGATTTATGGACCGAGAGGTGTCTCGGGTGTTCAGATGAGTTTTGGGAGTGTTGATCCCCAAATGTTTAGTTTTGGGAGAAGTAGACAAGGGCACACAGTAAGTGCTAACCATGTGTCACAAATCATGTAGCATGTTTTGTATAGGGACACAATTTGTTTAACCATTCATCCCTCTAAGATATACCATGTGGCATGGTCCATAATTTTTAGGGCGTCACACAGTTTGTTCTAACTGAAAAAGTGGAGTTGTATGGCCGTGTGGGGTTGTATATAGAAAACTACAGAGGGGAGCGCACATGTTGTGAATGATTTGGAAAATTGTGCGCCTAACCCACACCCTTAGTACCACTTAGTCATTAACACCACACGATTAGTCAAACTATGAGGCCAGATTATGTGTCTCATTAATGAGATGGAAATTACGGTTTTTCTTTCCAACCTGTTTCATTTATTCTTCTATTTTCACCATCATTCCTCCCATGCATAGATGTTGTCTAACCCCTCCTTGGACTCTCCTATATGAATCCATGTATATAAGGACCCAGCCTTAAAACATTACTTAATCTTGAATTAAATGAATAATTCACATTGAGGATCTTTTCAGGTTTAGAGTTTTAGAGAATTAGATCATAAATCATGCATTACATTCCACATTTAAATAAGGTGGTTACATAAAATACAATATTCCTTTTTCCCATCAAAGGAAACATATTTAAAATAAAACATGGATTCTTTCTTGACACTTCCTTGACACTATCATCACATCATGTACTTTTCCCTTGACCTGTGAAAAACATTTCAAAAACTTGGGATGAGCATAAAAAGATCAATAAGGGATATAAAAATATGGAATTAAAACATCAGTCCATGTATACATAAGAATCAACGAAATCATACTTTACTCATAAAACATAAGCACTTTAACATACCTCATGAAATCATAATATTCATGAATAACTCATAGAAATCATAAGACATAAAGGTAACTTGAGGCATTCATAACATTCTTACGTAGGGAGTAACCCTCATGGTTACGTTTGGAATACCCATCATAGTATATTCCCTAAATCTCTTCGGAGAAACCTTAGAGTTTAACCCCTTTGTGTTACCCAATGAATTAGAGAGCTATCACGGGCTCACCTTCCCTTAGTTTATCACGGAACCACCCATCTTCATAAACAATTCCCAAGAACCATAACATATTCGTATCACATAAAACATGCATAAAGGAAACATAACATTTCGACATTTCAATCACAAGATATCAAAAAACACATTGATATAATCAAACCATTATCAAAACCATTTTTAATACCAAAATAAAAGAAAATTAAAACATGGTATTTATTTTTCATTTAAAAAAAGTTATGGCTTGTAGAGGAATCCAAAACTCAAATAATGGTCACGGCGGCGGAGAAGTCGTTGTCGCCGCATACGTAATACAAAAACATTTCCTTTTGTCATTTAGTAAAACGCTTCATATAAACAGATTAATTTTGAATAAAAATAAAATTAGAATGGGTTTATACACCGTATAAAATAAAGTTGCGTATAAAACAAAATATGTCTCAATGAAATGATATTGAGACGAAGTCCCTTACAAAGATGGTATCCTTAGATTAAGAATAAATCAATTAAATAATTATGTGTGAAAAATATAAATACACCCAATATAAGGGGATATTAAGTGTAAAATAATCATAGGTTATCCACACATATTTATAGAATGACATAATCAATAAGTAGAAGTTTAACCAAAATAATCGAAATTGGGTTAATAAGTTCCCTTGCAAAAATTCGATAGCCTAACGGCGTCACATCAGATTTTAGAAAAAGAGTTGATGAGAGAGATAAAGGGTATCTCATCACTTGGACATAAAATTTAAATCAACAAAGATATATAAGAACATATCCCAACATAAGAAGATGTAAATTAAAATACATAACAAAAAGAAGTCTTTTAAAAATAAGAGGGTGAAAGGTTCCCTTACCGACTTGGGTAACTTTTGAAACGTACACCCCATGAAATAAGGAGTATAAAAAATTGATGTAAATACTCATAAATGAAAGTATATTACACAAAGAGTATAATAATGGGTAGTACATACACCACTCAAAGGAGATAGTGACATATATAGCATGAATCTCATGGGAATAAATAGTGAGATAAAAACTCCTTACCTCGTGGTAATCAATCGAGTCGTATGACCAAAAGATAATAAGAACCAAATGAATCACAGAATAACACAAATATAATGATAATATTTAAATCAAAAGTCAGTACATAATACACCACATGAAATAAATAAGTGGCGAACAATAGAAATCTCACGAAATTAAATATGGGATAAGAAATCCCTTACGAAAATTCGGCAGCCTAACGAACCCACTTAAAACTTTTTAAAATGAATTGATGAGGGAAAGAGGGGATCTCTCACCATATGAAAATAAAAAGGAAAGTAGGATTAATATAAAATAACATCTCCAACATAAGAACATGGAGCTTAAAATAAATGACATAAAGGAGAATACATGAAAAGAAAGAGAGAGGTAGGATCCCTTACCTCAAGTCCGACTTGTCTTGTTCATTTCTTTATATTCCTGAATAATAAACTTTGGTCAATTTATAATTTCTTAAGTAAATCATTTAAAGTTTATTATTCAATTAATATCACATAATATAATGTTATAATAATTAGTTAATTATGTGAGTTCATATCAGACATTTTTTTCGATGTTCGGTACATGAATAAAAAATGAACTTATTTGAAAAGAATTGTACATGTAGTTATAAATACACCATCTCCAGAATATTATTAATGATTTAAATATCATATATATCCAGTATATATTCATTTTATACTATTCCATAACATTTTGAGATAAAAATAATGAAACGCACCGTTCATGGAGATGGTAGGTCGTACGTACGCATGGACGCTACTTTCATTTCTTTGTCACATTAATGGAATTAAAACTAAATGAGAGATATATATATATATATTATAATTAAAGTATGATATATATGTTATATAGGTCATATAAGTTCATTAATTTCATTCTTTATACATTCCATGTATTTCATGAACGAGTCACATCACTTGATGGGGCGGTAGTCCACACTTCCTCAATTGAAATTATCGCATTTGCACAACATGAAAAGCATAAAGATATATTTTAAATATAAAATAAAGAAGAATATAGAGGAAATAAATATAATATATATCATAAAAAATATAGTTCCATCATAATGGCCACCGTGAGAGGTGGTAGGAGAAGATAAAACAATCATCATTTTGTGAGGTAGTAATTCACCATCCACAGAAACAGTATGTTCTGTAACCATTAGACAGAGGTGTGTGTAAGTGTAACTCGAATAATTATCATAAAAACATCATAGTATATTTAAGACACTAGTGTTGTAACAAAAAAAAGGAATAAAAAGAGTTTAAGGGGTTGGAGAAGCAAAATAAAACAAAAGAACATAAGAGAAGACATTACCTTTATATCGGGTAACTCCCTTTGGTTTGAACCAAAAGGATTTCTTGAAGAGATTTCTGCCTAAGGTAAGGCTTCTAGAATGAAGATAGGGATGTGGAGAGATAAAATGAGCAGAGTTTGGTCGACCCAAAGGCTTTAGAGGTGTGTGTAAGTGGGTAGATGTGTGGGCCTTTTATAAGAGGGAGGAGGGGCACTCTTGGAATGTTATAAAATGTTACTTTATTATAAAGTGAGTTTCGGATTTTAAAGGTCCCACAATGATATATTTCGAGGATAATGTGATAAGGGTTATAAAGCCACCCATACAATAGGTTTTAGACAAGTGTAAGTCTTTGAATTCACCTTATCATTTCATTTTATTTAAATCGTTCATTAATGAGGTAATCACTGCATTATCATGGTGTCATAAATAAATTTATTTATTTAATGTCTAAAAATTATAAAAAAATATATCATGATGTAGGAAATCTTTTTATCTTTAAAATGACTATTTATAGTCTAAGAGATCATTTATTTAGACAAAATTAATTTTTTTTACTTAGGTGTTACATACTTTGGTTACATTTTCCTTTCTTTAACAAAAATGATAAAATGTCACTATCACACTAAAGTGATTACATGGGTTCCCAGGTTGGCACAAGGCATCCCATGGTCGGCCATGACAACACCAATAGAATTAGGACATATGTTGGGGTCATTTTATATTTTTATGATATTATTTTATTACCCTTAACTACCCGATTACTAATTAAACACGATAATTAAAGATAATTATCATCGTTACTATTCATAATGTCCAAAAACAAAAGAGTCTTAATTAAATAATTTAGACCTTCTGATTCCAAATATGGAATCCATTATACCAAATTCCAAACATAGAAACTGCAGTAATTAATTTAAAAATAATTCCCGTTGTCAGAACCAAAGACGGATTTTTAAGAAGTAAAATCTATCAAAAGATTGATTTGTTTTTACATCCAATTTAAAAGTGAAATTACATCCAATGACCAAAATTGTATTAAATTATAAAAACATAATTAAATTACACCTTAAAACCAATTAAAATGAAAATCTATCTATAAAAATAAATTGGATGAAAATGCAGTTTTGAATTAAAATGCAGTATTTTTCACTATTCATTAAAAATGAACATTTGTCAGAAAAATACCAAAAATTCACCCTAAGATATATTTTATATTCCAAATTTAAAAATTATATCAATTTTACCAAATTAAAAACATATAAGTTGCATTAATTAATTTTATAATCAATTCCCGCTGTCAAAACAAATAGCGTGTTTTTAAGAAACAATATCTATTAAAAGATTGACACTTGTTTATGTCCAATTTCAAAGTGAAATTAATCCAAATGACCACCATTGGATTAAATGGTAAAAATATATTTTAATTACACTTTAAAACCAATTAAAAAGATAATATGACCATATAAATAAATTAGACTAAAAGGAGGTTTTGAATCAAAATACAACATTTTCACTATTCATTAAAAAATGAACTTTATCAGAACAATAACAAAAATGCACACAAACGTAAATTTTGATGTCTTGATTCTAAAGAAGGATTTTATTTTTTCAAATATAACATATAAAATTGTCAAAAAGTGGATTTAAAAAGGGTTCACCATCAAAAGGCGGTTAATCGACCTTTTAAAGAATATTAGAATATTTACACTTAAAATTGGATCCATTCGCATTTTAAGCCTCTAAAATTTGTTGGATAAAAGTAAAAATATTTGACAAACATATATAATCATTTTTTAGTTAGTTCTGTTCATTCCCGCCATTACAATGGCTAGGCGTTAACTACTATTTAAAATAATATTATTATATTATTAGTGTGCAACGTAAGATTTCAAAGAGACTCGTTGTTGCATGTTGGGTACGCCATAGAACATAACATCCCCTTTAAAATAATATTGATACTTTATTCACAAATATTAATAAATATGAAAATGTTATATTATTTATTTACCTGGGATGTTACAATGTATCTCCCTCATACATTATCAGAATATCTCGTCGCCAGTTGTGTTGGATGTGTATTGGTTAGTCTACGACTCCTCCTTCCTCTTTTTGTGTTTATATTTCCACCTTCATTGTTATTTTCATGTGAGCTAATTCACCCTATTTTTAGGGTATTTTCCAATTTCTTTGATTTATCTCGAACCAAATTGAATCAAATCACGATATTGGATGAGTGGACCATCCTGAGCATAAGGTAGGTGGTCTCATGCTTTTCCATTAATGTCTCATTGTTTATGAAATATGTCGTTGTGTTGCACTCCATATTTCTCATGTGTGGCCTATTAAGTGAAAAATTAATAATATAAATGCTTATTCTTGAATTCTTATTCCCATCGTTCTTTTAAAATACACCACTAGAGGATATATACCTTGACTTGAAATACCCCCTTGGGTGTTTCACTCATATTCCTTGACCATTATGCTTATGGTTGGAATTAAATCCACTTTTTGAGGTGCATTGACTTTTCCTTTCCCAAAATGAGATTCTAAATGAAATTAAATGCATAATTAATGGTGTGGGGGTTTTCCCCTTTGCCTAAGAGCACTATTTATGTTACACTATAACCATCCTTGTATATAAAATGTCCAATTGAAAGAGAATGAGATGTTAATAGTAAGGAACTACTCTTGACCCATATCAATTAATGAACTAAATGCCTAACTTGTCTCACATGATAAATTGGTAGTGTCATGGATCTTCATATGACTCTATAAATTTACTTATAAATGGAATGAGCCCATTTGTATAATTGGTTTGTGGTATGGCATGCTTATGGACATGGCCTTCCTTAGTTCTTATAATTAAATTGAATTGAATGATCATGATGAGACGTATCTTGGCATGGATATATATATATATATATATATATATATATATATCATGGTCCATGATTTATTATTAAATGTGTGTGCCTATTTTATATTATTATCCATGGTACTCGAGCACAACATCCCTTATTTAAATGTGATGCTCGGGCATGCCATCTATATTGATTTATAATACTTGGTTATGGTGTCCTTTAATTAAATGTGATACATGGGCATGTTTTACATTATATATATGCACACTCACACACACACACACACATTGTGATGCTTGGGAATGGTGTCCCATTAATGAAATACTTGGGCATGGCATCCCATTAGTGTGATTCACATGCATGACATCCCTCAGGCATGGTGACCCTAATAGATTATGAATCAAGGGCATGGCGTCCCTTTGGCATGGATTCCCTAATTTATTATGATATTAAAGCATGAAATACCTCTTGAATTATGATACTCAAGCATGGAGTCCCTCATGATTTTATGATACGTGGGCATGGCATCCCCTATTGATTATGATTTTCAAGCATGGCATCCCTTGATAGTCTATGAGACTCGTACTGCTATCCATGGACAACTGAGTTATTCCTCAATTCCTAGATAGTAGTCGTATATATATATATATAGGGATATAAATGTTACTATGTATATAGACTACACACACACACACACATATCTATATGCTTTTTTTCACTTATTCATAGGTTCTTAGGCTTAGGATGAAGCAGGTATTGTTAGTCGAGTGTCCGTTTTGGATACTGAGACCATTTTATTTACATTTATTTATTTACTACTTAGTATTATACTAGCACACTATTGTATTTTATACTAACAGACTGGATGTATTTACACACTATTAGTGGTGGACTACTGAGATTATATCACACTCTGTTTAGGCCACCATTGCAATTGGGTACCCGAACAGACCTCATGGTTTCAGGTTTAGGATCATGGTTCATGCTTGTGTTGTTTCATTGTACATGGAAGCTTATGAGCACAGGACTGAGCATGAGCTAAGGATGCTCATGGAGATATCCTTTGATGATTTTGTTCATTTTTTAATTCTTTGTATGCCTACTACTATGTATGTCTTCTTCCCTTTTAGTATTGACATGATATCATTCTGTACACAATACTGTTTATGGATTTGGCTATTTATTATTATTATCTTTAATTTCTCAGTTATTCATATACTTATATTGTTTTTTTATTTTACTTATCATTGTGCTACTCTTATCATGAGGGTATAATCTCTCAACTGTAACATCATTGGAACCCTCGTTGTTAGTCAGTAGCCTCTGGTATACAAGGAGGCGCACTTGAGTATATGCGACTGACCAGACTGGGGAACCATTTCAATGGCTTCTAGGTCAGGATGTTACAAAGTGGTATCAGAGAAGTATTTTTCCTTTCTCTTACTATTTGAGACTGGTATACATGATATTAGGAATGTGCTGACGCTTGGTAAATAGCCATGTCTAGAAATGATCAACCCATATATGGGGAAAATACCAAGTATCTAGGGTTGGGACTATTGTCTGTGTTTCTTGTTATTACAGTTTATTATTATTTCACCATGAGTGATTGATTTACTTCTGATACATACTGAATAAAAACCATTTTTTATTAATGAAGGTTCCCCTACATAAACAAGATGCGAGAACATGAAGACCCTCACGGGGGATGAAAATGATGGAGACCAAGGGTATAACCTTAGAAAAAAACCTTACATTCCAATGGATGAGCACCCATACTATCATAAACAACAAGCTCTTATCCTAGTCTTCCCAAGCGGGCAAGATATTCGGTCGTGAAGTTCACCTCCCTCCAGCTATGATGAACGAGCTGTGCATGATTTTCTCTACAATGCATCTTCGAACCAAATAGACTAACTCCCATGGAACTGAAAAATCCCCCTATATAGACCTAACTAGAATTTATGAATTTGATTCCACTTCTAAAATGTGGAACCCCCACCTCTTACAGATCAACAACCCAAAAAGAAGCGTCTATGTCTCCTCCCCCAAAGAACTTCCTGGTCCATAATTGGCACTAAACCCCAAAAGGATTGAACCCTTTGAATATTGAAGGACCCCTCCCCCGACCTCTCATCATCCCTTCCATTAAGGATATGTTGACGTTTAGTTTCAAGCCGTTGAGAGGATATTTACACCTGATCCACCGTCCTACTCCCATACTCTGCAAATGAGGTTTATTGAGAAGGTTATAGACGGTGGATGAAAACTGCCCCCCTTCAATAGAAAACCCATCTCCACTATCAGTTCCCCAATCCTCATCTTAAGGAACAAAATTGAATGGTGAGTACCCAACTGAGCTTGATTTTGAGTCTCCCATATAGTCCAATAGATGGATGAGAGAATAATGGCCCTTATTTTTCATTCCATGCCCCTGATTTACAATCCGTGAAACCAAGAATCCAAGTAGACATTAATGTCAGGTTGTTCACTGTGGATGCATGGATGTGGAGAGAAGAAGGACCAAAGAAATTTCTCCCAGCTACTTTGAAAAAATAGGTGCAAAGACGACTCAACCCTCATATTCTCACAACAAAAACAACGAGAAGCATGTGGTATGACCTTCCTCTTGAGGTTCTCATCTATCAAAAATGTCTTGTTCCTGATATGCCACATTGGGAAATTCATATTCATAGGGATTTCACTGCACCACACCATTTTCGACCAATCATCATGGGCATGATCTACATTCTTAATCCTCCTGTAGTCCTAAGAAACAAACCTCCCCGAAGGTTGAGGAAATTAATATTCGTAGGTATTATTGCATGCATCATTATAGGTACATATAGATTCATATTCCATGCATATTTCATTCCATGTAGGTTTCATTTCTTTATTTCCTAATTCATGTTATATGTGCCTTGTGTGTTTTAGCATCATGCTTATCAGTATACCATTTTTAGGTGATTATTTATCATGTTTTTCTTATATATTATGCTTTTGTGGATTTCTTGCTTACATTATTTTAATTACTACTATGTGATAGCATATCTGGTTAAAATTATGATATATGATTGGTTATTAAAGTGTATACATCAAAATAAATTGTGTTCCCCCATATATATTGATGGTGACACCTTTAATAATCAATCACTACATGTCTGATCCATGGACCATTGGTCGCATGGGACGAAACACTTATAGTTATGTTTAAATGGGTTCCAAAAAAAAGTTTATAAGGTGTATAGTCCCTTATAAATTGAAAAGGGAAGCCCATATAATCAAATAATTACATGTGAACTTGATATATATTCTAAAACAAAGATAAAAACCTGGTTGCAGCTACATGCATGCTAATTGTAAATTATAAAGGCAAGTACCTTTATAAATTGAGAATTCTAATTAATCTAACTAAACCATAGTATGTGCTAAATTAAAATTCTTACATATAAATGGTTTTCTTTATAAAGGCAAGTACCTATATAATTTGGGCATGAAAACCTGTATAACTAAATCCTTATATTCTCTACTCAGACCTTGTAGGTGAGTTTAAGAATCTTATGCCTCTATAATAAACCCATTAAGGGTGTGTTTAATATTTAATAAATAAACTACTATTGGGCAGCATTTATATGGACCCAGTTTACAATAATTGGACCCTTTTAGGTCACCTTACTTCTTATAGGCTTAGTATTTAACACCATGGGGGTATTTTTGATAAATGGTATGGTTATTTAAAGTGTTTATTGCTAATTATATGGTGTTACATATAAGTTTATGGTGGAATCTTACTTGACCAGTCCCCTATAATTAATAAAATACTTGTTATCTGCTTTTGATATTTGTTATTATGAGGCTTTAGTTAATTAAAATTTCAATTACAACATAAAGGGTGTTTTCCTCTATATATTGTAAGTGAAATTTTCTTTAACTAATCCCAATTGTGGAAACCTTATGGATGAATAAAAATTTTCAAATGGAATTTATAAGATTAATTGTCTAAATTATTGCAGGAATTTTGATATGACTTTCCTATGTTTCCTTATAGTGTTAACTAAATAAGGTACCAAGCACTTTTACTTTATAATTGGTACTAAATGTTCTTAAATCGAGTTTCTTTAATGTTTTAAATAAATGTGAATTAGTGTTATAGATTGAATGAAGACTTAATGTGGTGTTTTAGTTTCAACCCTCATGTAAGGGGTTAGATGAATATTTCCTTGAGAGATTCCTTGAAGGGGAATATGAACATTACCCATGGATCTCTTTGACATTTCCATTATGTTTCTATAGATATTAGGACATTAATCCTAGTGAACTTTTATGGAATGAACTAGTTATAAGGTTGATTCTTGTGACTTAGTAAGGGGATAGCCCCGTTTCAGTATCACCCTCAAAACATAAATCATTGAAAAATGTTGTGATGAGTTTTCATACATTAGGTGTCATTCAAGCATCATTGTCCTGAGTAAGACTCTTAATTTCTAAAACAATACCCGGGTCAGATGGGTGGTCATACGGTATTTTGAGCCTTGTTGAGGTCGTGAGAATTGTGTAATGCTTGGTTTTAGCTAGTTAGACATTCCAAGGGCATGGTCGGCCACTTAGTAGGTCATGTAACCCTTCTTCTTTTTCAAGGATAGGACGACTCAGTACGTCGTCAGCCAGGTTAACAGTCATATAGGGTAACATGACCTTGGAAATAAATATTTTACACAGTCTATCGTATACTAGAATTCATAGGGCAGGTAAGACTATGGTTTGCATCAAATGATGTATCATGGTGTTGATTAAACCTAGGGGTAGTGTGCATCTATACACATAATACCCACCGAATTGATAAAATGGTACAAATAACCATATGTGTTTGATGGAAATCATTAAGATTTGAGATGTTATGTTACATTCATAGGTCATCATCAGAGTAGAGTGGCCTGGTCATTAGAGAAATTTGAGTTTTCCCAGTTCACAGGATGACATTGAAAAAGGATCAGGAGTTGAAACAATACCGATCAATTTAGATTTGGATTATATGCTTGATGCCAATGACACGAGCGAGCACAGTTTATGAGAGAATCATGCATACGTCTAGGGTAAATCTGATCCAGTGTGCTTTTAAGTGGATGGTTTCCTTCTCTTTTCAAGTTAGTGCTTAGTAAGAGTGTGTTGGATACATCTAGAAAACATGTTCAGGGTGGATGGAATGTGCGTCATGGAAGTGTCATTGTTCTTATTAAATAGAAACTAGAATACTCTTAAGGTGGGGATCATCACATCGATTGTGTTTTAGAATTTCTTTTCAAGTAGAGGGAGCATAACCATAAAAGAAATTTTGGGAGTGGTCACCAATGCTTCTGAAAATCCTATGAGGCGTGTAGTTCAGGTAATCTAGTCCTTGGGGCGATTCTTGGAATAAAACATGGTTATGGGTTTTGATGGAGTTTGGATTCTAGATTCAATATTAGGGTGTGTGAGAAACCTAGGAGATATAATAAGTCTGAGACATGTTAGTGATTTCAAGGCATCATGACGATAAAATGGTTGGCTGTGTATGCAACCTTTGATGAAACTGTGAGTCGAGGTTGGAATATGGTGGGAGTTTTTGAGACAATCACAGAATTCCTTATTAGTGGGGGTATAGAAGTCAGTTAATGATGACACATTAGTAGGTGCATCCAATCTCTTTTGAAATAATTCATCCAATGATGGTTCGACTATTTTTTTTATTGGTATTTGGATATGGTTGGTTATAGACCGTACCAGGCACTTCTTTGATATGATGAGAGTGTCTCAGGCCTTAGTGATTGTTGTTGATAACCTCATTGTGTAACCCTAGTTCAGATATGATCATGTACCTACCTTGACATCATACATGGTACACTAAGAGAGAATCAGTTATACACCGAGCAAAAGTAAGAGAATTAAATTCCTTGGTGACTGAATGAATATGTTCTTGTCAGAGTTGGGATTGGGTAGCATGGGCAATCTTAGAGGTGTGTTCTATCTTAAGTGATACTAGGATTAACATGTAGGAAGGCCTTGAGTGGACTCATGGACACCAACCAATTATTTTGACTCAATCACTAAGTGAGATACCACCATCGGGCTCAGACAGTGTTTATGATACATGGACATTACAACTGTGAATCAACATCTCACTTGTAAATGATGGAGTATGGACTACCTTGGATGATCTACTTAGACTCTAGTAGTTTATTTTGAGGTTACCTTAGACTAAGGTCAGACTCGAGTGATATGTTTTAGGTGTGATGATCCAAGAGTGTTGGATTGAGTACACACTTACATTCATGTAGTGGCACAAAAAAATAAATTAATGGTTGGTAGGAGGCATCACCAAAAGCTAGTTATGGGTTTCGATGAGAATGATTAGAATAAACCATGAAATTCCTTGGGATAAAAGCATTTCACTCAGGTTTTAGATGTATTAGCTGCTAAAATCGGGTGTTTTCAAGATAGTTGGCCAATAGTGGCAAGACATGCTTTCATTTTTGTTCATTGAATCTGGTCATTGAAAAATGCATCAGGCATATTGTTGAGATGAGATGAGTATAGTGAAAAGTCAGTTGGTGATTTTTTTGGAAAAGATGATGCGACCAGGCTAATTTGGGTTGATTGGAAATCGACTGTTCGACTAGATGAAAGTTGTGAGAGGAGAATCATTATAATGAAAAGGGCATGATTAAATAGGAAATTCTGATGTTGGAAGTATTGTGACTTAGAATTGGCTGTTCAAGATGAAACCTATGGTGAGGAGAACAATAAGATGAATGGTGAAAGAGACAATGAAATGATCATGTCTCATGTTATATGAGATCAGGTAATATTTTTCTCTATGTTTCAATTATTTTTATTAGTTTTAGATAATGATTTGGAGGTTTAAGCATCGTATTATTACAGTGATGCTTGGAGGTTTGTTGGGCATTTGAAAATGAAATGAAACCCTTTGAGTGAGGTTTCATGACCCGATTAGGTTGGGTGTTGTTTTCATTGTTCCCCAAGGCTTCTCAAGGAAGAGAAGTTATAATGTTGGGAGATTGTAAGATCCTGTGTTTTGGACCCACTGAAATTTCCCAAAGGAATTTGAGTTTTTTCGTTTGGTGGAAGGGTTGAATTCTAAAATCAAATTTGGAATGTAAATATGTGATTTGGAACACTTAAAATTGTTGTTTTTAGATTATTATTAAGGGATGAGAGGTGTCTCATGTGTTCAGATGTGTTTCAGGAGCATCAGGACCTGAATACTTAGTTTCAGGAGAAGCATACAAGGGTGCACGATTGGCGCATGGTTAGTGTTAACCGCATGAAACAAACCATGTGACCTGTTTTTTATAGGGACATGGTTTATTTAAATTGTGTGGATTGGTACATATGTGATAGGGTGTCACAAGTTTTGGTATAATCGTGCAAGAGGAGGTGCATGATCGTGCAAGGTCATCTGCAAAAAAATACAAAGGGAGTGCATGGACTATACAGGGTTTGGAAAACTATACGCCTGGACCACACCCTTAGAGCCACTTAGGAAATAACATCATAGGGTTGATTCATAGTTATCCAATCCATGTGGCCAAATTGTGCAACCCATTAATGGTCTAAAAATTATGATTTTTTCACCTTCCTATTTCTTTTCTTCTCCTCTTTTCTCCCCCATTCCTCCCACACACAACAGCCGCTCGACCCCTCCTTGGGCTCTTCTACAGGAATCCATGGATATTCCTCATACTGTGTTGGAATGAATCACTATTAATTACATTTTATGTGTATCTATTATTCCATGAATCCACTTTCCTCTTTTCTTCATTTATCTCACCACCATCAGCGTTATTCTTATGCAAGCTAATTCACCCTATTTTCAGGGTATTTTCATATTTCTTTAATTTCGCTCAAACCAACTCAAATAAAATATTGGTATTGGATGAGTGGACCATCCTAGGCATAAGGTTGGTGGTATCATTATTTTTCCTTTAATGTATCATTGTTTATGAAATATGTCATTGTGTTGAACCATATTTCCCATGTGTCACCTCTTAAGTGTAAAATTAATAATGTAAATGTGTATGCCTAAATTTATATTTCCATTGTGGTTTTAAATTGAACTATTAGAGGATGTATAACTTGATTTGAACCACCCCCTTAGGTGTGTCACTCATATGCAATGATCATTATGCTTGGACTTGGAATTAAATCCACCTTTTGAGGTGTGTTGACTTGCCATCACCCAAAATGAGACACTAAATAAAATTAAATTAATAATGAATTTTGTGGGTGTTTTCCCCTTTTCCTAAGAGAGGTATTTATATTATTCTAGAACCATCATTTTATATATAATGGATAATTGAAATAGAATGAGATGTTAATGTTAAGGACCTACTCTTGGCCCATATCAATTAATGAACGAAATGCCTAACTTGTCTCACATGATAAATTGGTAGTGGAATGGACCTTAACGTGACTCTCTAAATTTACTTATAAATGGAATGGCCCCATTTTTATAATTAATTTTTGTTACGGAATTCTTATGGACATATACTTCCTTAGATCTTGTAATTTAATTGAATTGAATGAACATGATGAGACCTATCTTGGCATGGGTATATATTCATACTTACATATCTCATGGCCCATTCTTTATTATTAAATGTGTGTACCTATTTTATAATATTATCTATGATACTCATGCATTAATTCCCTTATTTAATTGCGATACTCGTGCATGGTGTCCCTATTGATTTATGATACCTGAGCATGATGTCCCTTAATTAAATGTAATACATGGGCATGAAATCACTTATATATATATATGATGTGATATGTGGGAATGTTGGCACTTTAATGTGATACATGGGCATGGAATCCCATCAGTGTGATTCACGAGCATGTCATCCCTTTGGAATGGAACCCCTAATAGATTATGATTCAATTGCATGGCATCCCTCGGGCATGGCGTCCCAAATTAATTATGATATTCAGGCATGGTTTCCCTCTTAACTTATGATACTTGGGCTCAGAGTCCATCATGATTTATGATATGTGGGAATGACATCCCCTATTGATTTTGATTTTCGAGCATGGCATCTTTTGATAGTCTATGAGACTTATAATACTATCTATAGATACTTGAGTTACACCTCGAGTACTGACTAGTAGTAGTAGTAGTATATATATATGTCTATAAAAGTCACTACATATATAGACCACCCACCCACCCACCCCCCACACATATATTCTTGTTTTCACTTATTCAGAGGTGTTCCGACTTAGGTCGAAGTAGGTATTGTTGGTTGGGTGTCCTTTTTGGAAACCAATTCCATCTTGATTACATTTATTTATTTATTTCTTAGTATTATACCCACACACTGCTATATTTTATACTCATAGATAGAATATATTTAGACACAATTGGTGGTGTCCTACTGAGTTTATCTCACACATTGTCCATGATTCCTTTGCAATGGGGTACTCGAATAGACTTCATGGTAGCAGGTTAATGATTATGGTTCATGCTTGTGTTATTACATTATACATGGTATCTTAAGAGTATAGGACTGAGATTGAGCTCGGGATGCTCATAGAGATAGACTTTGAAGATTTTGTTCATTTTTTTATTCTTTGTTTTTCTTCAACAATATATGTCTATTTCTCTTTTAATATTGACATGACATTATTCTATACATGATACTATTTATGGATTTGGCCATTTATTATTATTATCTTTCGTTACTCAGTTATTCATCTACTTCCCCTATTGTTTTATTTTACTTACCATTATACAACTTTGTTCATGAGGGTATAGTCTTCCCGTTGCACCATCATTGGACCTTCGTTACTAGTTGGTGGCCCCTAGAATATGAGGAGGCACACTTGTTGCCATGTGACCGACCATCTTGAGGAACCATTTCAGTGACTCCCAAATTGAGACGTCACAACTAGCGATAAACTAAGAATGACACCCCAAGCCCACCTCCAATAAGCAAGGGGATGTTAACTAACACCAAGTGGGCATATCACACAAATGGGAGGCCTTATCTTAAAGTACTTGTACACACTCATGCATCTTCATAAACCAGTATAATATAGAAAGGTAAATAAATCATGATGTAAATGAATTTATAACATCTATCTCGTATCATAGTAGAACAGTAAGTATAGTGAATAAAAAGGGGCCAAATACAATCCCACAAATACTTCAAAGAAACCAACCTACTGACAACACGAGGTAAAATACCCAAAAGAAACACTTGGGAAGAACCATGGTCTATCTAGATCAACTATACTCTACCTAATCTTGGTACATGTAGGACTTTGTAAAAAATTCATGTCATCTACATAATACACGATGTGTGTGGGAAGATCCCATGCATGGGTGAGTATAACAATACCTGGTAGGACACTCTGAAATCGCCAAACAAAAATCATTAAAAGAGTAGTTATTCTCAACACCACAAAGGTATGTCAATCTGGATATGATACATAAAAATATATAACCATAAACCCTAGATATGCTGAAGATTGACACTAAGTATCAAGGTGAAGTCATGACCTCACTACCAACCTAAGATTCTACTAAAGGATCAAAGGTAACACTCATCCAAGAGAACTAACTCCACGAGTCTTCCCATCCCTGATGGCACTCATCTGAGAGGTATCACTCATCAACTCTTAGTAAACTTATGTAACTCATATGAGAGGGAATTCTCATTGAGTATTTCTATGAATAAGCATGATGGAAATTGGGAGGGCACATCTAAGATACACACTCAATCGAACTACACCACACCGGAAGATGAAAAATGTCAATACAGAAATAGGGGATCATGCCCAGTCCCATGGGGTATATAAGACCCTATATAGAATAACCCACTAAATAAAGGATCAAATGTCTGGGTATGTTGGTCACATTGATTTTTAAACCCCCACTTATGGAATAAGATATGATAGATGATCCCACCCAAAGCCTCACAGATGGATTTATGAAACTCTATCTAAGACTAATCCCATAGATGGGATCACAACATATGCCCAATAAGTGATGTCACACTATACACTCTTAGGGATGGACTAGGGGAAAAACCCTAGAGAAAAAATTCCACACTGAAAGAGTTAAAGGGAACTCACCCAAGCTCACATTAGAGCTGAGCTGGGAATAATAAGAACATCAAAATACCATTTAAAGAGTATACAGTGTGTCCCTAGGGGTACACGACGTGTCTTACTAAACCTAGAACAACCCATGTCTCACGATCACACAACATGAATTTCTCAAAATACATGGCATGTCTCTAAGGGTACAAGGCATGTAGATGTTAGTCTAGAACTCAGTGTGTCGTCTGCTTAAGCCCATGTAGTTTGGTTGTGTCTGGGTACTTTTCTCAGAATACATGGCATGTACAAGGAATGTACTCCTTATACATGTCGAGTCATCCACTAAGGCTTACACAAAATGTGAGTAAACCACACAATGTGTAACTCTACATGGCTTCCTAGGTGTGTACCCCCCAGTACATGTTGAGATGGTCAGCTAGGTATCACACAACTTGTAGTACTCTTACATGGTGTGTGATATTTAAATAAATGAGAAACCCTAGCCTCCACACAGAGGGGATAACAAGGTGTGTGTCCCTTTAGACTACATGGAATGTAGTCCGCAATTTCTCATAAATTCTAGAACGTTCACACATCTTTTCCTGTGTGTCGCTGTCACCTTTGGGATCACCAAAAATATTTTCATCACACCCGGATTAGGGTTAACAAATAAAAATGGTCATTCGAAAGTTACATTTTGGCCATTCTTCACCGGAAAACCATTGTTATCTCCATCCCGAAGCAACCCATATGACCTAAATCGTGATTTTGTTGATTCTAGCACCTCGATCAGATTTCCACCATCATCGATGGATGAATTATGGCCACCCTATTCCCAGGATCACCCATAATCACACCTCCGGATATATCCACTCAATACGACTCATGAATCCATCATTACCCGATCCGTTGTTGGATTCTCACTATCATCATCATGACTCCACTATGATTCCAAAACTGAAAACTAAACCCATGGCCATGATCCATTATGCCAAAGATCAAACGCATAATGATAAGTCTACTTTGTTATCGTTGAATCATCGACCAACCAATTGTTGTTGATGAACACCAAGAATACAGGGATAAAGGCACATAACACAAATTAAGTCTCGATCAATGATATTGTTTGTTTTTTCATCATCGATGGAATCAAAAAATGATGGTTTATGAAACAAATTCAATTCCTAATTATGGGAAGATAAAACATCACCCATAAATCAAATGAACGACCCCCGAATCAATTATCAAAATGATTGATTTGTGTTCAATAAGGGGAAAACAATAAAGGTATATATCCACATAAAACAAATTTCCTAACTTCAGTTTGGATTGATCACTGATGAAGAACGATTTCATGTCACTATATTTGGTGAGATCCATGAACTCCTTCAATGACAACAATCCTCGCGGTACTTCGATCATCGATCCACGATCCTGAGACCATCTTCTAATTCACTTTCCACTAGAGTTATCCATCCTATCATTCCCTATAGGGTTATGAAGATAGACCTAGGGAATTCACCATAATAGGGTTTATATAGAGTAAAATTAGGACTGGTGATTAATTAAACAAATAAATATATTATTTAAATTATTTATTTATAAATCTTCCCACGACCACTCTTAAACCAAACATTTGACTCACACAAATATTATGTTGTGTCTAGGTTAAAATCCACATTTTGGATTTAATGGAGGTCATATAATTTCCATATGAGACAACATTAGGGGGTTATTTCCTTATTTCCAAAAAACTGCTCATGTGTGATATAATATATATAATATTTTTAATATAACCGTAACAAGGCTCTTCGGGCCTCAGAATTCCATGTTGACTTAGCACCTATCTTCAAAAATATTTCTTAAAAATTATCAAAATATTTCATGGAAAAAAATATATTCATCACATTCTTCCCACCTTTATAAATTTTCACCCAAAAAAATGAAAACCTAATCACAAGTGAGGATATCGAGCTCTCAACTAGGTTTCCCACTCCCACAAGCTCTTCTGAAGGTTCTCGTGTTGAAAATAAACATGCACCCAAGGGGAAAACATTCTCATGAAGGGTATTTTATCACCAGTTCTCAAACATCATCAATCTCCACAAAAAGGTAATTTCATCCTCGATGCCCATCACACCCCGATCAACAATTTTACACGAGTCATGCACATATCCCCTTAGTTGTGGCTCATGGAATGAACTAAGAACTATGTCTAAATGTGGTCATAGAGGCATGTGGTATGCCACATCGCTAACCCAACACAGTAACTAGAAAAAGAGACTAGGAACCTCTGAGATAGCCTTCCATACCAGTTAACTCCCCACAATCCTTGATGAGGTGAAATCTCTCAGAACACATAATATCCTCATCAAACTCCCAAGGCCACTACCACCAGTACTCAAATGAATACATACATTTTTGGGATGTTCTCATCTGCCCTTGGATGAACTTTACCTTTTAAAATCATCATTAGCACCAACTCCAAGCCAACAAGTGTTGTCTCGCACTGGCTCTAGCCAGTACAATGGTGACCCGGAGGGTCTCCTGTATATGGACTCAAATGGTGCTACACTGGTGGTGGAGTAGTAACTATTTTTATATACAAACTCCACTGATGGTATATGATCCTCCTAGAAATGACCCATAACTAACATGCAAACCCAAAGCATGTTCACCAGATATTGAACGACCTTCTTTACATGGCCATTTGTTTGGGGTAAAAACATCGTTATCAACTATCATTGAGTCTCAAAGGTCTCTTGCATCCTCTCCATAATAATGACATGAAGTGAGAATCGTGATCTAAAATTATTATCGAGGGAATTCTATGAATCCATATTACCTCTTGTATGCACAGGTGTCTTAAAATATCTATTAAACTCTGCTCTCGGATGGTTAAGAAGTGGGTCAACTTGGTGAGTTGGTCCGATATCACTCAGATAGCATCATGAACTCTCACTGATTATAGAATCCCCCATCATGAAAACCACAAATATATTATCCCATTTCCACTTCCATTCAGTCAACTTGACTTTCACTAACAAATAGGTGAGACATCAAGAGTTAAACTCAAAAACACATTACCAATTCCTTGGTTTCCCTACCTATGCCAAGGGATCTTGGTATATCCTCACCTATCCTATGTGTACTACTAAGGGAAAATAACCTCTTTAGAACCTCCTCCCATAGCACGACTGGTGTCATCATCCATACTTGAAAAAAGATGATTTCCACCATCATAAGAATCAATTTGGGACATGTCTAAGGGATATCTAGTCATGAAAGATCTCATAATCGATATCCCCAAGTTGTGACTCCCTGACTTACTGAAGAAGTGTAGGGGTATTAACCATTGATTGGAGGTATGCTGCACCATCTTCATCCTTAAGGGTTAACTTCAACGAGGCCAACTGCTCTATCACCTCACTCAACAATAATAGATGGAAAATTCACTATGAGAACCTGGTACCATGAACATGCACTTGGGTAACTCTCAAGATAGAACTGAGTCAACCTTTGTTGGGTTCACTGTCACTCCCAAGTATAGGAAGAAATATATCAGAAGTGGAGCTCATGAATCCAGAACTAAATCTACAAGAGATCCTCATAAAGATGGTACTCCCAGAGCATGTCACTATTAAAAAAATAGGCTATGACCACGAACCTATATCCACGGTTTTAAAACTATGGATATAGGTGGCTACGACCACAGTTATGTGGCCTATAGCCACGATTTTAAAACCCTGACTATTGGTCTTTTTTTCATGGTCTATAGACAATGTTTTCAAAACCATGGCTATAGCTCACACCTATAGCCACAGTTATGTGGCCTATAGCCACAGTTTTGAAAACTGTGGCTATAGTTATCCCGCCCTTGCGCGGGAGAAAAAATTTCCCGCCAAAAAAATGGCGGGAAGAACTATTGCCACGATTTTCAGGATATTGCCATGGTTTTTAATAATATATATAACATATTATATATATATATACTAAAGTCTTATTTGTGTAGTGGTTAGGGCTTTGAAATGTGAAGGGAAGGTGTTGGGATCAAATATTGCTAGGCACGCATTATTTTTAGGCTATTGCGACAGTTTTATAGGGCTATAGCCATGGTTAAAAACGTGGCCATAGGTCAACTACCACAATTAACAATAGAGGCAATTATTGCCATGGTTATTCTCTTCTTCTATAAACCTTCTTCAACTTGGGGGTCTCTTGAGTTATTCTCTTCTTCTATCCACATTCCTCAACTGTATTTCACTTCCCGTTTTCTTAAGTTACAAGTGCTAGTATTATGTTTCTATCATTGTTCTGACCTGCCATCCACCACCTCTCATTTCTGTTGTTTTTCTTCCTTGTTCCAGGAAGCCACGCATCAGTGGATCACATACCAGTGAGGCGCGCATTGGTGGATTTATTCTCGATCAAAGGTGATGCCCGATGTTGGATCATTCAGAGGGAGGAAGCACACAACTGTCGAAATTCACACCATTGACTTTCGTTCTCCTATTTTCATCGCTCCCTATCACTGTTGGCTCGCATCACATTTAAGCTGGTATGCACTGCTAGATTTCACCACCACTTCCTCCGATGTGACGCACACTGCCGCTCCCTTTCCACAGCGAAGCACTCCGTTCAGCTCTGGTACACACTCTCATCAGATTCTGGGATCTTCATCAGAGGAGGCCATCTTCACCGGCAACAGTTATTCTCTATCTTTTGGCTCTCATACAGAATAACCATGTGACTAGTCTCACTCACGCGGGCATAGACGCCCGGTCGGATCGAGGTGGTCCGAACTTCCGGTTATGTTTGCGGGGAGGTGCACCCTTCTAATCTCACTTGTGCGGGCGGAGATTCATGGTTTGAAGGAGGTGCTCCGAACTTCCGGTTATGTTTGCGGGGAGGTGCACCATTCTCATGGAGGTGTTCTGCCTCCTTGGGATGGCACTATGATGGTCAAAGATGATGCTAGGGGAGACATTGCAGACGAGTAAACAATGTTGTATGGCTTTTTAGAGGGGTCAATGCACAACACACACAACTGTTGTAGTGTTCCTTTGTACCAGGCAGCTGCTTCGACTAATATTTGGACCTCATGAGTCTTTTCTGATGGCCCGAACACAGTCTTTCTTGGTGGTGACCCGCCATCAATCACTTCCCTATGCTTTTGTTGGGGTGCAGCGAAGGTGCGTGGTACCTCAAACACACAAAAAAGGAGAAAACACGGAGCAACGCAAGGATTTACATGGTTCGACGAGTTGCCTACGTCCACGGGAGAAACCTATCTCTATTATCTCTCCGGTCTTGTCGGAGGAACACCAAAATTACAACTACTCACACGCACATACCCAGCAGAATTCTCCCTCTTACACACACAACAAATTTTTCCCTTTAAATAGATGAAGAAATAAATGAGCTTGTCTCTGGTGGGTGGAGGGTAGCTCGTCTACCCTTGAACCTTCATCCCGCCGCCTGCTATAGTCCACCATCTTGACTGCCCACCATGGAGAACTCCACCATGCTGGTGCGGTTGTTGCCGACCAAGGAAGAACCTGCAGCCACCCAAAGACTTCCTCCCCTGCAGAAATCCACCCCATATTGGGAGTGACCCCCACAAATCTCCCCCTCACGACCAATTTGGGGTAGAAACTAGACCTGCAGTCTCCTTGCAGGTGTTGAAAACTTTATCAGCAAATCGAACACGCTTCTTCACGCCAGATGACGTGGCACTTCCACCATCTTCACTCGATCTCGGGCTGACTGCGGTCTCCATAAAATGATACAACCCTTGAGACTCTTTCCCAGTAAACATCACTACATCCCCACAGGAGGCTTCCAATACTCCACCTGCTATAAAAATCTTGTACCCCCTCGCATCAAGCCTACTCAATGATACCAGGTTCTGCCTCATCCTCGAAATGAATTTCACGTCAGCCAGTTTTCAAATTCCTCCATCAGGTGCCTTCAATTTCACTGTCCCGACTCCTTGAACCTCGCATGTTGACCCATCAGCAAGTCTCACTGAGTCTCGCACCTGCTGAAAAGTATCAAATGTACCTCTCGCCGTACATATGTGTGTCAAGCTCCCTGAATCCAGAACTCATCCTTCTTCCTTTGGATTTTGAGCCCGCTCGTTCTTCCTTCTCAAAAAATGACAATCCCGCTTCATGTGCCCATATCTTTTGCAGTAATGACACTGCACTTCTCCCCATTCAACTCTCTCATCGGAGTGCATGCTTCCCGTTGTCACGTAGATTTCATCATCAGCTGATAATGTTGTGATGTTCACATGCTGCTCTTCAACATTCTTCTTCCTAGCAACGTACCGTTTGCACTCTCCACAGTCACTTTTATAGTGACCCTTCTTCTCGCACCATAAACACGTGATTTCGCTAGGATCACATCCTCTAGATTTTGGCCACCATTCTTTACCTCATGACTTTCGATGTTGGCTCCTCCCATGCTGATCATCTCGCATTGCCATGATTTGCTCGCCTGGATACATCACGGGTCTTCGGAATGCCTCTGAATCTTGAAGCGACACCATCACGTCGTCCAGCTTCAATGTCTCCTTCCCCACGGGCAATGCAGTCACAAGCCCATCAAATGAGCTTGGTAAGGATGATAAAAGAAAAAGCGCTTTATCTTCGTATCCAACTTTCACACCAAGCCCCAATAACTGTGTCAGAATTTTGTTGAATTCATTGGTATGATCCAACAAATTCGCTCCCTTGTCCATGCGCAACTGGTACAATTTCTTCTTCAGGAACAACTTGTTGGTGAGCGACTTTTCCATATACCACTGCTCCAACTTCTTCTAGATCTCTTTCGGTGATGTCTCGTCCAGCACCGAATATTTTACCTTATTCGCCAAACACAGTCGAATTGTGCTGATGACTCGCATCTCGAGTACTTCCCAATCATCGGCACTAGTTGTCTCGGGCTTTTCTCCGATCAACGGTCTGATCATGCCATGGTGCACCAAAAGATCCTTCACTGTGCTTTTCCACAAGCCGAAATTATTTCGACCATCGAACTTCACGATATCAAATCTTGGTAGTGCTCCGCCACCCGTCATCGTCGTTGTCGCAAAACGCGATCACCACCGTCAATGTCGCACCTCTTAATCACCACCTTATAGAATACGAGTTTCGGAAACCTAACCATACGGATGCGTCCGGAACGGTCGAAATAGTTGGAATCGACTCCTGGATCGCCGAAATCGGACACCAATTGACCGAGATATAGTCAAAACACATTCAATGGTCCAGATCGCTCGCTGACGTGGCACTGACGTGGCATGCCAGAATTCCCGCTGGAAATCGCCGGAATTGTTGTTGGCGGCGTGAACAGTGCCGTCTTTTCCGGCACGGGATACTGTTCACCTGCGGGTTTGACCAAACTTTGACCGGCTATATCTACTTTGTTTTAGCTCCGTTTGCAACGCCACTTGCACCGTTGGAATCGTATCGCCGTCCTCTTCACGGATCTGGCCTCGGAAAAATTTTCCGACCACTTTCAATTTTCCGTCCACCGGAAAAATCGTCGTCACCTCGCCGGTTTACCTCCGTTTGCTCCGACTCGCCTCTGATACCACTTGTTGGGGCGCTGCGGAGGTGCGTGGTACCTCAAACACACAAACACGGAGCAAACACGAAGCAACACAAGGATTTACGTGGTTCGGCGAGTTGCCTACGTCCACGAGAGAAACTTATATCTATTATCTCTCCGGTCTCGTCGGAGGAACACCAAAATTACAACTACTCACACACACACACCCAACAGAATTCTCCCTCTTACACACACAACAAATTTTTCCCTTTAAATAGAGGAAGAAATAAATGAGCTTGTCTCCGGTAGGTGGAGGGTAGCTCGTCTACCCTTGAACCTTCCTCCCGCCGCCTGTTGCAGTCCACCATCTTGACTGCCCACCATGGAGAACTCCACTATGCTGCTGCGGTTTTTGCCGACCAAGGAAGAACCTGCAGCCGCCCAAAGACTTCCTCCCCTGCAAAAATCCACCACATATTGGGAGTGGCCCCCACAGCTTCAACCACAATGGAAAGATTGTAGCAGCTTACACATAAAGCCTTAAACCTATGGGACATAACCACCACCTTGAGGACATGGTGGAAGTCTAGGGGGTGACAGTGATAGGAATACAAGGGGGCTGCTACTGGGGGAATATGTTATAATCACTACTACAAAAACGGGCAAGGGAAGCGCCCCCTTATATCAGCGCTATGCAAAACTGCTGATAAAGGTTACCCTGTATCACCGCTAAAATTTTAGCGCTGATATATGGCCTCTTTATCACCGCTAAAAAAGCGCTGATAAAGAAACCCTATATCAGCGCTACAATTCTAGCGCTGATACAGGGAGTCTTTATCAGTGCTTTTCTAGCGCTGATAAAGAGGCCATATATCAGCGCTAGAAAAGTGCTGATAAAGAACTCCTTTATCAGTGCTAAAATTTTAGCGTTGATACAGGGTAACCTTTATCAGTGCTAAAATAGCGCTGATAAAAAGACCCTTTATCAGCGCTAGAAAAGCGTTGATAAAGACTCCCTGTATCAGCGCTAAAATTTTAGCACTGATACAGTAAGGGTTTATCTACGCTTTTGTAGCGCTGATAAAGGGTACTATTATCAGCGCTTAAAAAGTGCTGATAAAGGACACCATTATCAGTGCTAAAATGTTAGCGCTGATAAAACCTTAGTGCATTTTTTTATAAAGTCGGTCGCACAATGCCCTCGTTTTATCGCGACCTAAAGCTCTCGCAGTACTGGAACTCTGCAACTCCCCTCTACCGCCCGCTGAGATCACGTTGCCGGACCTCCTCCGCCCTCTCTACTCTTTGCCGGACCTCCGCCGCCCGCTGAGTTCGCATTGCCAGACCTCCACCGCCCTCAAGCTTCAGTTTTCCGGACCTCCGCCGCCCGCAAAGCTTTCAAGCATCGGTTTGCAGGACCTCCTTTAAGGCATGTTTTCCAAATCTTTTTTCAATATTGTTCTCCTCTCCCATTTGTATATCATTTTTTTAACATTCTTTTTTATTCTATGGGTGAGTATTATGGATTGACCGATTGAAGAAAATGGACCATACTTGATGGAAAATGATGTAAAGGGGAGGATTCACATGTGTTTACTAATTTTCATTATATTTCTCAAGAACATGGTGCTTGTTTACTTTTATTGTTGAAAATCATCATTGTTTTTTAGTGGGGTTGTTTGAGAAGTTTTTTATTAGTTTGGTTGTGATAGATTCCATTGGGGGAAAATGTGAGATGGTGGAGGTGGTAAATAGTGCAGTGGGGAAGCATTAACCTTTCCATTGTTAAAAAGATGTAATGAGTGGGTTATTATGGGAGATGACATCGTTAGTTGATATGGGTTTTACTTTTAGTTTCCCAGTGACATAGAATATAGTTATTAATGATGAAATTTAAAAGGGTTTGGTGGGAATTGAATAACTTCATGGATAAAAATGAAATGGTGGCTATAAAACTATGCTCACCCCCTACGTGATGAGTGTATCGGGTGGTTCCCTCTTCTAAAATTCAAATATGTGAGTTCCTTTACCAAGATATAAACCTATTACCACTCTTAATTCAGGAAACATCCAACTCTAGGTGATAATCCTAGGTTGCCTTAGGTGACGAGAATATGAAGTCCCTATGTTATGGGAATATGAGATCTTCTTTATCTCCCAAATAATGTTTCCTTGATTATACCTCATGAGATTATAAATAGATTCATTAGGGGATATGCCTAAGAATCCCCTAAGTGATGATCATAAGATCTCTTATTCATCTCCTAGGTAATGATCCTAGGATTATACCTCACATGAGGAGCATGAGATTCCTTAGGTGATGTGCCAAAGAATCCCCCATGTGATGATCATACGATCTCTAAAAACTTCCCTTAGTAGATGATCTTATGTTATTACCTGGTGTGATAAGAATACGATTCATTAGTTGATGAATATAGAAATCCTTATGTGCTATGAATATATTTTATGAACCAAATTGGTGTAGATTCCTCACATGAAAAATGTGATCCACCATGTGTAATGAGCCCAAATATCCAATTCAAATGGGCCTTATTCTATGGGAACCATACATATTAGGCCATACTCTAAATGAAAACATTCCCACACATAGAGGACCATATTCACTTAGTGGTCCATACTCCTACTAGTTGAAGTTGGTTAGACATGTTTTGATCATTTTGAAGCACAAAATAACCCTATTAATAAAAATAATATATGGAATGGATGGTATCTTGTTGTGAATTAACCTTTTTTATTGAAATAAATTAGGTTTCCTTCTATCCAACATGAAAGCCACTAACCTATTCTCAAATACCATGTTTTTCCATCTTGTTTGGGGTATTTTTATTAACTCCCCCCTATTGGTTTCCATTTATTCTTGGCATGATCATCAGGAACGGTTTCAATTCCACCAGCAGTGAGTATTTAGGCATGATGAATAAATACTAATGGTTAGGATCTATTAATCTCCATTTTTATAAGGAAGTGGTTCTCTTCTACTGTATTTGGAATTCTCGTTTTGTGTACTTGAACCATAAATACTAATATTTGAGATTCAAATAGGATGGAGATGAATAAAGATTGGATGGATGCTAATCGTTTAACAATAGAGTACGAGAACAGAGTGAAAGAGTTCATCATGTTTGCAAAGGATCAGTGCTAAAGAAGCGCTTGTTTAGCACTGATAAAGGGGTACCCCCTTTATTAGCGCCGAGCTTTACAATGCTTTTTTAGCGCTGTTAAAGCCTGTTTTTAGCGCTGTTAATGCCCGTTTTTGTAGTAGTGAATGGCATGGGGGCCTAGTGCTGAGACCTTGGAGGGGGGGGGGGGGGATATACTGAGGCCTTATGGGTTGGGTTGTAACCCCATGAGGGGACCAAGGAGAATATGATGGGATCTTGGAGGCTCTTGGGCTATTTAAAAGGGGAAGGCTAGAGAGGGAAAGGGGGGATTATTTTGTTGATGGGATGCTTAGCAGATCAGCCATGTAGATTGGGTGATAGTGATGGGAATACAAGGGGGCTGCTGTTGGGGGAATATGTTGTAAGAGCATGGGGGCCCAGGGTTGGGACCTTGGGTGGGGGGGGGGGGATATGCTGAGACCTTGAGGGTGGGTTGTAACCTCGTGAGGGGGCCAAGGGGAATATGATGGGATCTTGGAGGCTCCTGAGATATTTAAAAGGGGAAGGCTAGAGAGGGTAAGGGGGATTATTATGTTGAGGGGCTTCTTAGTAGATCGGCCAAGTGGATTGGGTGAGAGTATTGGGATCTCTCAAGTTCTACTCCTTCCATCCACCTTCCTCCGTTGTATTTCACTTCATGTTTTCCCATTTTACAAGTGTTTAATATTCTGTTTTTATCACCATTAGTACTTCAGATTTCCTACCCACTGTGAGCAATGATCCTCCAACTCTCAAGAAGGGTGTGACTGGTTGGTTTGTTGGTATTATTCTTACTTCTTCTATTGTGCGCCTGGTTCCCATTTTTTGGATAGTATTACTTCCACAAGAAGAGACTGCCTAAAGATGGTGAAGATTTTTGTTGGAATCTGCATCCCACATTGGACTTGTGGTCTAATGTGGTATTTATTATTATTTATAAAATAACCTCATGGTCTCCTTTAGAGAGGAACCTTGGGGATTGGGTCTCCACTCTTTTACTATAACATGGTATCAAACAAGGTTTTCTAAACCCGAGCTCTCCCTCCTATTTTTTTTTCTGCCGTCTAGGGTTTCTAGTGTTTTACCTTCATGGGGGGAAGTGGACTCCATGGTTAGGGATCCCTAATCTATCGTCGCTCCCTCTATGGCTGGTCCTCCACCTGATGACGCCTCCTGCAGAGCGTCCCCTGTCTGCGACGGCTTCCACTCCCCCCGCCTCTGCTACGCCTCATCTCGGTCATCATGACTGGTCATCCCTCGTTGGCCTGACCCTTCCTCGTCGCATGTACCATCCCTGTGACGACTCCCTTCTTGTGTGAGGCATCTTCCACTTGTCGCTCCCTGCGTGACTCCCGGTGATCGACGACCTCGACTGCCGCTCTCCTCATCGTGTCAGATCTCAACCGCTCATCGTTGGACCCAGTGGCGGTCTTCCCGCCGCTCCTTATGGGAACGTGATGCTCGATGGCCTCTCCTCTCCAAGATCTGGCCCTATTAGGTCAGATCCTGTCATGGGCCTCTCCTCGTGATGGCTCTTCCGCCTCTCATCTCTGTCGGGTGCCCCCCATCACGAGTAACTGCTGCGCGTTGCCCTCCATCCCTCCAGTCCAGCGACCCCTGTGCAATGCCTCTACCAATGCTCCCTTCACGACGACTTTCTCCTGTGCCAATCCCCACCTCCATGTCAGCCTCCTCCTATGGAATCCCCACCTCCTGACGACCAGCCCCGCCAGTGTGGCTTTCCCGACACCTCATTGACCGACCCTGCCTGTGTGGATTTCTCAGCGCTCTGATAATTGGCCCGCCAGTGCGGATTTTTGGACGCTCCGACGACTAGCCCGCCAATGTGGATTTCCCGGTGCTCTGTTTTTCGCCACCGCCAGTGCGGCATTCTTGGTGCTCCCTCGACCAACATCACCAGCACGACATTTCTGATGCCTTTGACGACTGGCCTACTTGTGTGGCTTTCTCGACGCTCCATCGACCGGTCCTATTGTCCGGCTTAGCAACCAATATTTTTCAACAACATCATCCATCATCATTCTGAGGGGGAGAAACAACCCTGATGATTTATCTTTTATTTGTTTTATTTTGTTTTGTAATCAAGCTAGGTATGTCCAACTTGAGGGGGAGTGTTCGCAGCGTCTGCTGATTAATTTTTTTATGTGTTCAAGCTTGGTACACCTAGCTTGAGGGGGAGTGGGATTGGGTATGCATCCCACATTGGACTTGTGGTCTGATTTGGTTTTATTATTCCTTATAAAATAACCTCAAGAACCCCTTTATAGAGGAACCTTAGGGATTGAGTCTCCACTCTTTTACTGTAACAATTTCCAATAAGTTTGTGCATACACTTTTAGTTTTGGAGAATTAAGGGATGTTACAAACAACTTTTCTTCTTCAAACACACTTGGAGAAGGAGGTTTTGGTTATATCTATAAGGGAAAATTGGGTGCTGGGATGAATTCCAGAGAGGGAGACCACTATTTTCATGAACACAAGGCATGTAATAATGATGATCTATATGATTTTGATTGCCTGAACATACCACGCGTGCTAGCACCTGCAGTAGACTTCTGAATTGAATCATCCTTTCCAAAAAGCGTGGGTACTAATGTTCTACTACCACCAGGTGTAGGGAAAAGGTTCAGGAGTGGCAGGTTGTTGTAGTGAAAGAGTTGACGTTTAGGCGGATCACATTTTTGGTAAGTTTGAACGATCAATGAAAGTCCTTAGCATCATAAGGAAGGAGAATTATACCGGATATGATTTTTGAAGAATAAATTCAGCACTATGTCACAGGGTGAGCGTCTCACCATAACGGTTCGCCTGTGCGGCACCCCAGCCCCCTCCTAAGCGACTGGGGTTCTGCCGTCCAACTCTTCATATGATGTGAGGTTCACTAGTTTTGTCCTGCCATGGATTCATCAGGAGAGTGGTCCCAACTCCCAACCAGTGGTGTTAGGACTAACACACACCATCCTCCACATTTTCGGGGTGACTCCCATTTCTTCAATAGGGACAAACCAGATGAACCATAGTCTTGATGTTCTTGCTGGCATGGAACAAGACCCCCATGACTGGGTTGTGACAACTGGCTACCAAGGGGTTGGCTAGAATGTTACATGGAACTTAATGCCATGATTTTGGAAGGATGCAACCAAATTTGATGTCGGGCAACCTCAAGAGGAGGATTTTGCAGTTGAGGTGCTGTTTGGAATTTTTTGTGACAATGAGAAAGCAAATATTATACTGAGTGAGTTATGTTGCAGAGTAGCCGAAGTTGTCCAGAAGTGATGTTGGAGCTGGAACAAGTATGCAATATTTTTCAGAATGGGGTTTCCATCCCAATGCTAAAGAAGCTGAGCAGCGTTTTGGAGGTTCATCTTGGAGACAAGATGGTTATTCAAGGGGTGGTAATGTTAGTAATGTGAGGTGAGGTTGTGTAAGGGCAGTATTGTCTTTTACATTTGTTTTAGTTGTTGGGGATTAGTTTTTGCCAACTGTAGCAGTGAGCAGGTGGGGTAATAAGTAGTACAGCTGGGTGTTGGGAAGGGATACAAACATTATTTGGGATTTCAACTTGGCTGTTGGAGGGGGCCAGACTTTGGTAGGTATCGGCTTCTCAAAGCAGGAGTGGTCTTCTTCATTCGGGTTCTCTATTTATTCTCCCACCTACAGTCATCTTTTCAATATAGTGATTCCACTGTTTTCTATTTCTTTTTATCTTCCATGAAATTGTCACAACAGTTTACAATTTTAACAATGTTTGTTTTGTGTTCTTTTGTAGGAAATGAACATGGAAAATTCCTACACATGAAACCGATATCAATATGTGAGCTGCTGTCCACTTTGGAATAATACAGTGAATTTTGTTTTTCTTTTGTTTTGATTTCAGTTTAATAACTTCTCCTTTTCTTCGTCAGTAAATAAAGACAAATTGATTTTCTACAGTTAAGATCAACTAAAGCTGTTGTCCCTTCCAAGGAATGACCTCAGGTTGTATCTTTCTAACCAATTTTCTTTAATTATCAATTTCTTACCACTTGCTGAATTGTAAGTGTGGGGGTGGTACATTGAAAATCTTGTCTAACATATCTTGTTGTTGAAACTTGTTTACTATTATGTTTGTTGTTGGGAATCTGGGTTTTAAATGCTGTTTGAATCTGATTGCATGCTGAAATTGATGTCATACATGTAGTTTTCTGTTTGCAATTGAATATTATCCAGAGCTTTAACTGAAATCATGTATGTTCATTCTGAAAATTTCTATTCTCATGCTGCTGACTAATTTAATATGGAATTTTGATGTGAATTCCTTTTCTTGTACCCTGCTGCATACACATGTTTAGACTGCTGAATTTTTAAATGTGTTTGAACTCTCTTTTAAATGTATCCTCCACCATGGACTCAACATGAGGGACAATATTAAAATAATTGTGGGGGTAGGGTCTATATTTTTGAGTTAAACTTTGTTTATTTTAATATTTTTGAGAGCTTCAAATTGAATCATTTCCTGTTACATTGGAATATGTCATTTATCGAGGATTTTTAGCCTTTTTTAACTATTCCTTCATGTTAATTGTCACAAACCAACTTGGGAGATCCTAACCCGATACTCGAGCTGGCCTGTTACAAGGCCAAAAAATGTGTTTTTGAATCACAGGTTGACAAGGGTCTGGGCATAAAATGTATGTTAGTGGGAACTATTTCTCTTGATAAAGCAAGAAATGTGACTTTCACAGGGAAGTCGTAAGTTGGATGATCACACATGAAAAACAAGTTGTTTCAACACGGACTTCCATGTTTCCTCACTTGTCCCGCGTCGTAGCTTCCTTTGGAGATGCATTTGGGGGGCCTGAAAGCTCTTGGAAAAAGGACTGGGATGGAGGATTGGGGATGACTCATCTGTCAACATCTGGGCTGACCCATGGCTGATCGACACGGAAGGTATGCAGGCTACATCCCACGCTCAACCAGGCTTTGAAGACGCCACTGTCAGAAGCCTCCTTTCCGACCAAGGGACGAGGTGGTGTTTGGAAAAGATTTATGAATGGTTTAACGAAAGATACCAAAGAATTATCCTAAGCATCCCATGGGTCCCTAACGCAGGCCCCGACCATCTCTTCTAGAGAAATGACTTGTCGGGCGAATACACAGTGAGATCCGGATACAGACTTGCTCTTGGAAACCACCCAGTCGACCAGAACGAGGGGCCATGGAAATCACTTTGGAAGCTCAACGTCCCCCCAAAACACCACTTTTGGTGGCAGGTTTGCACGGGAACCCTCCCTACAATGAGCCTTATCGTTTATCGACATATTTCCAATGCCGCTTCTTGCCCGTTCTGCCCGAATATCCCAGAGACCCCCTTGCATGCCATCATTCACTGCCCAGGAGCTAAGGAAATATGGAATAAATGGGACCCGACCCCAGATGCATCACTGGACACGGCTTCTGACCTCCCCGATCTCCTGATGCGATGGTTCTCCTCTCTCTCATCGGCTAATGCAGGTTTATTCTGCACCCTGGCCTGGATCATCTGGGTCCGGCGTAACGATACGGTTTTCCATCACACACATAAACCTCCTGAATCCTGGATAGAATGGGCCACTTCATGGATCGAGGGATGAAATCACCACAATGGACATCAAAAGCCTGATGCTCCCCCCTCCCGCCCCTCTCATTAGAACCCCCCAATGGAAGGTACTCTTAAGATCAACATGGACACGTATCTCCCCAAGGATGGACTTGTCTCCCTCGGTCTCCTGGCCCGAAATCATCTGGGGAAAATCATCGTTGCAAAGTATGAATCACATCATGCATTTTGGGAACCTAATGTTGCTAAGTCTAATGCCATCCTGGAAGGTTTGATGCTGGCTTTGGAATGTGGGTGGGTTGATATCAGCATTGAATCTGATTGCCTCACCATGATCGATGCCATTAACCACAATGACGGCAGACTCCAGTTATTTGGCCTCATCATCAGGAGAATTATCTCGCTCTACCAATGCTTTTCATTCTACACCTTCTCCTTTACCAAAAGGGAAGGCAACAATGCGGCCCACCAGTTGGCGACATCAGACACCTTCGAGGCCAACCAGCTCTGGCTAGACAATTTTTTTTCGTGGATTTGCATATGCACGTCTGCTTATATTTTTCATTAATGATATCTGTTTTCTCTAAAAAAAAGCAAAACAAACATGGCAGGCATGTAACATAACTTATCAACCATATCCAGAACCCAGCAAGAAGCCAAAGCATCTCAATGTATGTATCAAATTCAAAATTTTAATACAAAGACCAATATATCTGGGGGAGACCAAAATGAGAATGCTATGGCATAATACATAATAAGAATAAAAATACCAAAATAAAACAAGGACTAAACCCCTCCATTTTTTAGTAAAACGCTGTTGTATTGAATCTGTAATATGATAGGTGATAAAATAATTCTTAGTATATCTCCTCTCTACACCCAATGCAAAACTCATAAAATTAAATTCTTTTTATTCTAGTTTGGAAATACAATCAAGAAAATGACATTTCCATTTTATTTAAGTCAAGTTTCATGAGGCCATCAATTGCATTCATTTTATCACCCAATTATACATTAATCAAGCTTATGAAGTGATAACATTTAAAGTAAAAGAAACAATTTCAAAACCTTACTTTGGAAATGCCCACTTTGTATTATTAATGGAAAATAACCCACTCTTTAATATTCCTTTCAAATTTCACTAAGAATGCATCAGAGTGATAAGTTAATACTTTTAAAGGAAATCCCCACAGACATCATAACTGCAAAACAACTAGCATCGAAGTAGTTGAATCACAACTATCATGACAAAATGGCCTACATGACTAAGGTCAAGATTCACTAAGATCCTCATATCTTCTTATATTCGATGCCAATCATATCCATCTGCTTTGTTAGGGAGAGCGCAGTCAATGTCAAGAAGGCACAACCAAACATATCCAACTGCTAGGGAGAGTCTAGTCAAAGCCTAGTAGGTATGACCAAAGATATCCAATACTGGGGGGGGGGGAGTGAAATCAATGCTTAACTAGTACTTTTCCTCAGTTCCTACCTAAATGCTTGGGGTTTTCCCAATAAAATTTAAGTGGAGGTGAGAAGCGTCAATCATGAAATCAAGAATAGGAAATCTTAGTGACATAAAAACATCCCTCTCCTCACCTCTAAACACCCTTCACAAATTTAGCCCCTTATTCAAGAATAAGATACAAAAACAAGATACAATAACAACATCCTCAGACTTGGATGGACTCATGAATATCATCTTTAATTATTACAAAGACAACACTAAGGGCACACTTTATGGGTTTACACAAATTAATGAACTTCTTTTATAAAGTGCCAACCGGGACTTTGGAACACCTTTAGAGAAACCAAGTTATAAAACTATCTTTTGAAAACCAACCACGAGAACATCCCTTTGAAATTACTTTAGAAATATCACTTCTTTCAAAACATCATTCAATATCAATCAAGTCCAATTAACACCCAAATATCATCGAAACACCTCAAATAACCAAGAAACATGAAGGAAATTTTAAGAGGCCAAGTACGTCCTTAGTACGAACCAATTCTTTAAAAACATGACTTGACAGTTCAAGAATCAAATCCACCCCCATTAATCTCAAATTCTTTCGAGAATAGTCTCTTGAACATTTTTACAAACACCAGGTGTGCATAGTTTATGTGAAAATTGGTTTTGAGTTGAGGAACCTGAGAAATCCATCATTTTCGAAGAGAATCCAAGGGGGAAACTATTTTCCTTTAGCATAGAATTAATAGATAATTTTATTATAGTATTTAAATCTTTCAAATAAGATATTGAAGACATGAAAACACTTATGACTTATAGTTTACAGATTTAAGCATGAAGAAACCTACCTCAATTGATGAATCCACAAGAAGAGGTGTTATTCCACCACCAAGAGGCAAGAGAATCCCTTACATGATGATTGGGAATCCTAAAATTAGAGAACTACCAATAAGAATTGAGTGGCACTAACCCTATGTTGCCATCAACATTTTAGGGAAAGAAACAAAGAGAAAGATGAAGAGGTTTAAATAAGTTTAGATCACTTTACCTTGGAGAATCAGTATTAAATCATGGATGAAATCTATAGAGGAACTAAGGGGAAGAGGATCACGAGAGGGGAGATAATGACCAGAGGTTTGGAAATTTGAATGGGAGGAAAAATGGAAAGGGTTTTTAATTTGAATAGGGAAAAATAGGAATTTCAGAAATTTCAACTGGACATAATAGTAGTCACGACGTGACCCCTTGGCTCACAGAGTGACCATGCTCCTACAACAGCTCGAAAAAACTGCCACTTAAGGACCCTCCACATCACATCCCATGGGGTCATGACATGAAAATTCAACATACTCAAAATCGACCAACATCAGATAACCCAATTGACCATCACCTATGGTCACAATGTGGCCTCTCCAAGTCACATCATGACCTTCCCCTTCCCCGATTTTTCACAAAGTCTAGGACCCCTTACATATGAGGACTCTTATGTATGAGACTCCCATATGTAAGAGTCAAACTTTATGCATGCAGGAACCCTTATGTATCAATCACTAAATTTTAAAAAAATCGAGACCCTTACGTATCATAGGGTAAATATGGATCCTTATATATCACAGGGCTCCCAACACCTTGCCAAATTCCGAATAGAGGAGAGCCCTTACGTATCCGGGGTACCTTTATGTATTAGGGGACACTACTACAAAATAGACCTTTAACAATGCTAAAATTGCACTTTATTAGTACTAGAAAAGAGTTGACTACCGAAGCGTAATTAAAAACCCTAGGATTTTATCAGCGCATTTAGTAGCACTAATAAAGGATGCTTTTATCAGCTCATTTATTAGCGCTGATAAATGGGCATACTGTAGCGCGCTGTAACAACACACTATAGCACAAGAAACACCACCAGAAATAAAAAAAGGTACAAATACAGATTTTAAATGAAATAAAATTCACAACATAAATAAAAAAACACTATTATAATAATTTCAAACATTGGTTTATAATATTACTTGAGTAAGTATAAATTATCACAAACATTCAAAAACATCAATGTTCCTTTGCCTATTGCCCCTACCCCGACTCATGGTATTGCTGAACAAACCACCCAGCTTGAGCAGAAGAATGCACATGTATAAGAAAAAAATTCTTATGTTAGTAATAATATAATTAAAAAAATTAAACATAAAGTGTTAATTTTAAAATAAACTTTCAGTCATACCAGGAATACTATGTATCAGATTGAGTTGTGGATGATTCTTGCATGTCGCGCCATTTTTTGTTCGTCTTCAAACATTATCTCTGTGAAAATTAACTAAATAAGTATAAAAAAAAAGATACAGAAATTAATTATGTAATAATAGATAAAATAATGAGAAAATAATCTAGACTCATTTGCTCGTTTTTGGTGTTGTGATAAGCATTTTAAACTAAAATGATGCTTATATATTGAAAACACACACTTGGAGTCATATCAGTTATACCGTTTGTTAGATTGAGGTTTGACTGATTCACACATGTCCTAAATGACTTATGGACCATTTTCCTAAAGTATCAAAACAACCTAAATGTGTTTGTTCAGTTTTGAGTATGCCACTTGTCTTTTTTACTAAAATGTCATTTTAAACTAGAAACATGCACTTTGAGTCATACCGGTCACATCGTGTGTCAGTTTGATGTGATATTGATTCCTACACGTCATAATGACATATGAATCATTTTTCTAAATTTTCATGACAATCCGAGCATGTTTTCTCGGTTTTCAGTGAGTGCCATTTTTTGAACTAAAATGTCAATTTTAAACTGATAATGGAAACTATGAGTCATACCGGGCACAACGTATATCAGATTGAGGTACAAATGATTCCCACACATCAAAAATGACTTATGGATCATTTTTCTAAAGTATCAAAACATCCCGAATGTGTTTGCTCAGTTTTGAGTATGTCAGTTATCTTTTTTACTAAAATTAATGTTGATTTTAAATAAAAAGACACACTTGGAGTCATATCGGTCACATTGCATGTAGGATTGAGGTGAGACTAATTAATACACATCCCAAATGACTTATGAATCATTATCTTAAAGTATCAAAACAATATGAATACGTTTGCTTAGTTTTGAGTACGTCACTTGTTTTTTTACTAAAATGCCACATTAAACTGGAAATACGCACTTTGAGTCGTAAATTGGTCACATAGTATGTTAGTTTGATGTGAGAATGATTCTTACACATCATAAATAACTTATGAATCATTTTCTTAAATTATCAAGCCAATCCGAGTGCAATATCTTGGTTTTCATTGAGTGACACTTTTTGAATAAAATATCTATTTTAAACTCATAATAGACACTTTGAGTCACACTGAGCTGATCATGTATTATATTGAGGTGCAGCTAATTCCTACACATCAAAAATGACTTATGAATTTTTTTCATGAAATATCAAAACAATCCGAATGCGTTTTTTCAGTTTTGAGTAGGTCAGTTGTCTTTTTTACTAAAATTAATGTCAATTTTAAATAAAAAGACACATTTAGAGTCATATCAGTCACAACGTGTGTTAGATTGAGGTGAGAATTATTAATACACCCCCCCAAATTACTTTTAGATCTTTTTTCTGAAGTATCAAATCAATTCAAATGCGTTTTCTCAGTTTTAAGTACGTCAGTTGCCTATTTTACTAAATTTTTAATTTAATATGGAAACACACACTTTGAGTCATACCAGTTACATCGTGTATCAGTTTGATGTGAGAATGATTCATACACATCGTAAATGACTTTTGAATCGTTGTCCTAAATTATCAAGACAATCCAAGCACATTTTCTCAGTTTTTAATGAGTGACATTTTTTGAACTAAAATGTTAATTTTAAACTGATAATGGACACTTTGAGTCATACCAGAAACATCGTGTATCTGATTGAGGTTCGGATGATTCCTACATATTAAAAATGACTTATTTATGTTTTTCTAAAGTATTAAAAGAATCCTAATGTTTTTTCTTAGTTTTAAGTAGGTCCATTGTATTTTTTACTAAAATTAATGTCAATTTTAAATAAAAAGACGCATTTGGAGTCATACTGGTCACACCGTGTGTTAGATTGAGGTGCGACTGATTTCTACTCATCCCAAATGACTTATGGATCATTTTATTGAAATATAAAAACATCTTAAGGCGTTTTCTTGATTTTGAGTATGTCATTTGTCTTTCTTACTGAAATGTCATTTTAAATTGGAAATACGTAATTTGAGTCATACCGGTCATATCGTATGTCAGTTTGATGTGAGTCTGATTCATACAAATCAGAAATGAAATATGAACCATTTTACTAAATTATCAATACAATCCAAGCGTGCTTACTTGGTTTTCAGTGAGTGACACTTTTTGAACTAAAATGTCAATTTTAAACTCATAACAAACACTTTGAGTCATACTGGGAATACTGTGTATCAGATTGAGGTGCAGTTGATTCCTAGAAGTCCAAATGACTTATGGATCATTGTTTTAAAGTATAAAAATAATCCGAATGCTTTTTCTTGGTTTTAAGTAGGTCAATAGTCTTTTTTACTAAAATTAATGTCAATTTTAAATAAAATGACGCATTTAAAGTCATACTGGTCACATCGTGCATTGTATTTAGGTGAAACGTATTCATACATGTCATAAATGACTTATGGATCATTTTACAAATGTATTAAAATAATACAAATGTGTTTTCTTGGTTATGAGTACATCAGTTGTCTTTTTTACTAAAATGTCATTTTAATCCAGAAACACGCACTTTGAGTCATACCAGTCACATAATGTGTCGGTTTGATGAGAGAATAATTATTACTTGTCTCAAATAACTTATGAATCATTTTCCTAAATTATCAAGAAAATATTAGTGTGATTGCTCAGTTTTTAGTGACTGTTTTTTTGAACTAAAATGTCAATTTTAAACTGATAGTAGACACTTTGAGTCATACCAAACACATCGTATATCAAATTGAAATGGAGCTGATTCCTACACATCAAAAATGACATATGGATCAGTTTTCTAAAGTATCAAAACAACCCGAATGCGTTTTATAATTTTTGAGTATATTAGTTGTCTTTTTACTAAAATAAATGTCAATTTTAAATAAAAAGACACAATTGGAGTCATTCTGGTCACACCGTGCATTGTATTGAGGTGTGGTTGATTCATACACTTCATAAATGACATATGGATCATTATCGTAAAGTATCAAAATAATATGAATAAGTTTTCTCGGTTTTGAGTACATAACTTGTCTTTTTTTTACTAAAATCTCATTTTTAACTAGAAATACGTACTTTGAGTCGTACTGGTCATATCGTGTGATAGTTTGAAATGAGACTAATAATACATGTAAAAAATAACTTATGAATAATTTTACTAAATTATCAAGACCATATGAGTTCATTTTATTGGTTTTTAGTGAGTCACACTTTTTGAATAAAATGTCTATTTTAAACTGATAACCGACACTTTGATCCATATCGGGTACAACATGTATCAGATCGAGTTCTGTCTGATTCCTACATGTTAAAAATGACTTATGGATCATTGTATTAAATTATAAAAATAATATGAATGTTTTTTATCAGTTTTGAGTATGTTAGTTGTCCTTTTTATTAAAATTAATGTAAATTTTTAATAAAAAGACACACTTGAAGTCATACCAGTCACACCATGCGTAGGATTGAGGTGCGTATAATTCCTGAAAATCACATATGACTTATGTATTTTCCCCTTCCACACTAAAATCCACCTTCACAAATCCTATTTCATCAACTTTCACTGCACTCCTATTGTCAACCCATATGCAACATAAAATATGCACTTAAAATACTGTATAATCCAACTTGTATATTTGTTCAATAATGCCGAAATATGACATATTCACATATATTATATATCTATCATTAGAACCAGGTATGTGCATTGCTTCCGCCACAAGAATCGCTGCACTGTTCTTCATCATACTACAATCATCGTGTTCTTTTGTATAGAATGTATAACTATTGATTACAAAACCAGTGTAAGATATAAAATTTACATTTTCTCCCTTGACTAGCCATCGAAGTTGTTTGACAATTGAATTCGTATTTTTCAAGTAAATCCTTATAAATTTGATCTCAGAACTATCCTATAAACTTTTTATTATGTGTATTTGATATCCATCCTTAAACCCTTGATGGATTCAAATATCTATTAATTTATTTTTGGGATTCAACGTATTGATCAACATCTTCACTATTATGTTAAATATAAATGTGCGCTTGCTCCCTCTCTGTGATGGTAATTGTAACAACATATATTCCAGAAATCCCTTCGCCCTTAAGGCATCTGCTGTAATGAGACTTTGGGTGACCGATGCTGTCAACATCTGACAGGTAATCATTATAAAATTCAACAACTTCTTCAACGATATATCTTTCTACATTACAACCTTCTGACTAACTTTGATTCTTGACAAATCCTTTCAAAATATTCATATACCGTTCAATGGGGCACATCAATCTGTAATGAATAAGCCCACACCATTGAACCTCTCTAAAAAAATGAACCATTAGATGGATCATTATATCAAAGAATGATGGTGGGAAGAACATATCTAATTCACATAATATGACTGCAACCTCCTTATTCATGATCGACAACTTTGTCGAGTCTATATCTTTAATGAAAATAGATTTGAGAAAGAAGTAGATTTTGGTTAATGTATGTCATACATTGTTAGGAAAAATGCAATGGAAATAAATGAGTATCAAATCTTACATCAAAACATGATAGTCGTGTGATTTTAGTTCTTGTAACTTCAAATTAGTCACTAACATAACATTCTTGATATTTAATGAATACCTCTTTGTAACTTTATACCATTAATCAAAATGAAAAATTTCATTTTTTCCTGTCTAGATAGAGTGTAAACTGTTAGAGGAAGAAAATTCCTCCCTTTACCCTTCACTGGTGCCAACTCTTCCCTTATCCCCAAGTTAATTATGTCCAACCTAGCCTCTATGTCGTATTTCATTTTTCTAGGAACATTTAATATCGTTCCAATAACACTATCAAATACATTTTTTTCTACACGAATAACATCAAGAAAATTTCTGAAGTACAATCAATTTCAATATAGCAATTCAAAGAAAATTGATTTCTTCTCCCAACCAGATTTCATAAGGTTTTTCAAAAATGGTTTACTAAAAACAATGTCAATATATTTTACTTTATTTATTAGTTGATCGCATGTTATTGGAGATAATGCTGTACCTTGTTCGTTGTTCCCATCGAATGCAGTCATCCAAGATTGGTATTTATGTCGTTGTGGTAAAAAAAATTGATCTCATAATTTTTTTGAGGAATTTTTCAACCGAATTGAGTGTGTGCATTCATCCAAAATGGGACACCCCAAAATTATTTTAATTCTATAGCCTGATAAATTTCTACAAACAGGAAAGTCATTTATCATCCCATACAACATGACACTTAATGTGAATTCTTCACTTCTATGATCATCATACATTGAAACAACTATATCCTACATCAATTTTAGATCTTCAATCAATGGATCCAAATAGACATCAATATCATTACCAAGTTTCTTTGGTCCATACATAAGAAGAGATGCCATAATGTATTTGCGCTTCATGCATAACCATGGTGACAAGTTATAGTTTAACAACATGACAATCCATGTACTATGAGTTTTACTCTTTACACAAAAATGATTTATTCAATCTCTAGATAACGCAAGATGAAATTTTCTCAACTCATTTCTAAATTCAGGATACTTGTAATCAATTTTCTTCCACTAAGGAGAATATGCTGGATGATGTAGGTTCCAATCTTTAATTCTTGTATCTGCATGCCATGTCAATTTTCTTGTGGTTTCCTGACATCCATATAGTCTTTTAAATTATGGAATGATAGGAAAGTACCATACAACTTTCGATGGACTTATTGTATTTTTCTTGTATCAATATGCACACACTTAGGGAATTTTATGAGTGATTCATAGTCCTTACGAAACAATATGCAATCATTTGAAAGCACATGTATTTTTTATAGATAATTCCCATTGAACATTGAATTCATTTAACATCATATGTTCTACATGGAAGTTCATTTTATTGTGATAAAATATTATTCAGGAGACCAAGTAGTTCTGTAAAGCTGATGTCACTCTATCCACTGTCAGCTTTCAAATTATATAACTTTAATATAACTTAAAATTTTGTGTATTTAGTAAAACCAATATACAATGGACTCTTATCAAAACTATTTAAATTTTATTACAACTTTGGAAAATTAGAAAGGTCATCTTCAATTTTCATTGTCATTTCTTCCATGCGATATCCATTGTCATTTACATTAGTATTATTTCAAATGATCTATAAATTTTAGTATCATCCCAATCAGTGTGCACGTTCAATTTTTCCTCATGTTTAGTCCAAAATTTATAGCTTCGATATATTCTATGACAAATCAAATGTACTCCCAACTCTCTCAGACTAATTTATCTTAAATAACAACAACATAAACAAAAATAAAGGATTTGATAAGGGTCATATGCATACTCTATTGAAAACTTGAGGAACTCTTTAACTCTATCTTCATACTATTTTGTCAAATGATTATCATGCAACCATTTTTGATTAATATCCATCCTATTAGGTTCATTAAATATTCATTTTGTACAGAAAATAAATAAATATACATAAGATATTCATTATCAAAGGTGAAAGTTATAGATAATTCTAATAAGGGGAACCCAACATTTGATTGATTCAAATAATTTCAGCATGCTTTGAATGAAATGAACAATTGAATTTAAGAAAATAATTACTCCACTATGTTAGGTGTTATTATCTGAATTTATCCAAAGGTGAAAGTTATAGACAAATTTCATCCTCATCACCTTCATCTCCTGAACAATTATTATTTTATTTTGTTTCTTGAGACTCATCCCCCATCTATTCTGGACATTCACCCATGTTGTTTGAACTAACCTAAGTAGTATTCACCCCATACTGGGAACTGGTGATCATTATAGACGACTACTACTCAAAGTAGTTCAAGAAACATAGAAGAGATGTAGGATGAGTCTCAAACAACAAAATTCAATAATAACTATTCAGGAGATGAATCCGATGAGGATGAAAATTGTATCCTTAAAACTTTTTAAATTACCACATCTTAATTTTAAATTTCAAATCTCATATCAAAACCACTTTCAAAATTCAAAAGGTTGTTTTTTGAATTTTTAAAACCCTGCCTGAAATCTGTTTTTTTAATTCCACATGAAAATTGAACAATTTTTAAAAAAAATAATTAATGAGATACGAACCCTCTATTCAATTAAAACTGTTAGCATCAAGTGAAAAATGTTAAAATCATATTAAAAAATAATTAAAAATAAATTAAAAGTTTAAAACTATTTCCATAGAAAAATGTACACTTTGAAATGTTTAAAACTTTACAAGTTCACTTTGAAATCACTTCATGATTTTTAAAACATCGAATCCATTTTAATTCATTTTAAGGGGAAGCCTCATTTTTTCATTTCAAAACCCACATTAACATTTAAAACCAAGTTTCCCTTTTCAAAACTGAAATTTAAAATAGGAGTGACCATAAAAATGTTAAGTAGGAAACCACCCAGTCAAATGAAAAGTATGATTATTAAACATTTCATAAACATTTTATAAAGTCGACATGAATAATTTTTTTTCCGAAGACAGTAGTTAATAAACGATTTAAATCATAACATGATTGTCCTGGACTACCCGCTTAAATACCAAGGTTCCCATGGACTTATTTTAAAATTCAATTAAGGGACTATTCATTTATTAAAAACTATTTTCATCAAATATCACACAAGAAGCCACAAATCCAAGCATTCAAATGCCATAAAATATATTCAAGAATAAACATCAAGAAAGTTTTATAAATATTCATGAAATTGAAAACTATTTTCTAAAAGACCATGAGGTGTAAGACAGAGTCCGTGTTTGATATCAGGTTTAGGTTTGATTTGAATTTATCAGAGTGTGATTTGAATTGGAGGTGATCTAGTATCTGGGGTAAGATAACAATTATAGATTTGGTTTTTTTTGGAAAAGAACCAACCATGAAGTTACACCAAGTTTTGAGTTTGTACATTTTTGTGGGTGTTTAGAAGATCTTGAGATGATTTCAATTATTTAGAAATTGTGACAGAGTGATGAGATTGTGCGTCGACGGGTGAAACTGAGTATTTTTAATTAAAATTTATATAGAAGAGGACTGAATAATGTTTTTTCATGAGATTGAGTGCGGTGAGATGGAAACCACATCACACATGTTTTTCACATTATATATTTATGCTTGGTTTATTGTGTAAATTCTGTTAAACATGTTTACTTGTTTTAAGATTATTTATTCTATGAAATTAAAGTTTGGATTTGTGTTTAATTATTTACATTATTTAATTTATATAAGTTAATACTTAGAAATTATATATACTCTAAATTATATTAAGATCCATAAAGGAATGTAGCTATCATATGTTTGAGTTATGTCATCTCAATTTATTTTGATAAAGCAACCTAAATATTCACATGTCTAGACCTTTGCTCAAAAAAGGAAATTAATATTTGGTACATATTTATGTTCAGATATCTTGAGTACTTTTAGTAAACACGAATTTAGTTTTAAATCATATGTTTAAATAGAATTAATATATTTAGTTCAGTATTCCCCTTTATACCATGATATTATAACCTTAGATGGGAGAAAATATTGTTACCAAACCAAACTTGTTAGTAACCAAGGATACCATTTATCAATTACCAAAAAGAAAGTTTGAAATACATATGAGGAATATGTTTTTATTCTTTTAAGAAAATACAACCATGAGTTTTTCCTAACATTAATTTTTAAAAACGAATAATATTATAAACAAGAATTTTGAAACCTTTATTAAACTATTTATTTTTTCCTTTTAAATGAAAAGAATCACTTGAGAATAATTTTCCTTGGCTCAATCCTTATTTATCAAAAACACACATTTAAAAATCCCTTTTGGATTTATTTTTAAAGAAATGTCACTAAGAAGGAAAACCTAGTATAATGAAATATAACTAAAATTAAATAAAAAAATAACCTTAAGTCATATAAATAACAAATCATCATAATTAGATCATGAGAGGGGTGTCGAGAAGGTGGTAGAGTTGCTGGTTGTGCTCGGTTGTGGCACCCGATTAATGTGTAACACGAAATAACGGGAGGAGGGGTGTCGATTTTCTAGAAAAAAGTGTTTTAACAAATTATTTTAATAATGTTTAGGTTGGATAGTTAAAATAGGTGCAAAAAAACACAATAACAAAAAAATTAAGATGGCATAATGGCACGTGAAATGCCAGTACTGTGCCACGACACAACATAGCGCATTCCACATCACACCATCTCTTTTTGGCTATTGTGTAGGCACTGAGTGGTGCAATGGTTATTGGCAGTAGCCAAAAAATGATCATACACTAGTGTAATACTCATCCCTAGATCTTTCACCAAGATACCCAAGGTTTATCATGACATGTAAGTGGAGGATAACAATACAATATGAAACATCTTAATACAATAAAAATAATTATTAAAATAGTTCAACAAACATAAACACACTCATACCTTCAAATACCCTTTAGTGAACCACCCGCTTCATAATAACATATGAAATTTAATGATATCAATGATCCATGATCAATCCATATTACAATAACAAACAAATTTTCACTTATGAATCAATAAGGGGCTTAACTTCAAGGGTGTATATAACACAAAATATTAATCTAATTGGGAAAACATATCAAACGTAGCTTACCAAATTTAAAAATATGATAAAAGATTTCAAAAATTCTATTTTAACCCATCCAAAACATTGAAAACAATTAAATGAAACAATACTTCCATGTTCTTTGCTAACATAAAAAGCATTGTGAAAAAAATGGACAAACACATTCTACTTAATAAAAAGTCTTGATCAAAACATAATAGAAATTCATTATTATTCATAAGAAATCATTACATAAAATCTATTTTGATTTATTCAATAAAAACCATGGGATACATTTTAACAAACACTCTGTGTGCGTTATTTCAATGGAAGGAAGTTTAAAGCATTTAAACATAAGAAAAGAAATCCTTTGATGTTAATGAAAACATAATAAAAATACGTATAAATCCATGAACCCATCATGGATAATTATAATAAAATTTACTTCATATAAAAACATGTATTTAAGAGATTTAATCATTAATGGTTCCACTTTTAAAGGAATGTGAATGAAGCCACCTACTAGAATGAATGAAATCAATGTGTGGAAGTCTTAATATGCTATAAGGAAGAAAGAAAATCCCTTAAAGCTTCAATAAAAACCCAAAATCATAGACACCCCAATTAGAAATTCATTCTAGAAGAGAAAGCAGTGATGAATAATGAATAACAAGAGATAATGAACAAAAAAATGCAAAAAGATATTGCCAAACAAGCAATCAATGAGTGAGGAGAAGAAAATAACATACCTTGGATTGAAGCTTTCATTTTTCTGAGATAAAGTAGAGATATCACCAAAACTAGGATTCGTTCAAGCCTTGGATTCAAGCTTTGGATTTGTTCAAGACTTGATTCGATCTTTGATTCAATTTTGGATTCAATGAGGAGGAGTGCCGACAATAGATGGATTCCATAGAAGGCTTGAGATATCACAAATGATATAGTCACGGTTAGGGTTCTTTAAATAGATTGGGGACACTTTTATCAGCGTATCCAAAAAATCCCTGATAAAGATACCTTTTATCAATGCTAAATTAATAAGCACTGATAAAAACCATCATTAACAGTGTTAAAGTTTTAACGCTGATAATCTCTCTCTTCATCAGCGCCAAAGAATCGCTGATAGAAGATTTATAATTATAATTATAAATAAAAAATTTGTAAATATAGTTATATAATTATATATATATTTATTTAAATATATAATTATTTATTTATAATTACATAAATAGTTTTTTTAAAATAATAATATTTTTTATTTATAATTATAAATATATTATTTTATAAATAGAGTAAATATACATTTATAAATATATTTATATCATTACATATATTTATATAATTATATATATATATATTTAATAAATATATCTAAATATAAATATAGTAAATATATTAATTATTTAAATACATTTATTATAATTTTGTAATTATAAATATATTTATACCATTATATATATATATTTAATATATATAAATATAAATATAAATATAAATATAGTAAAAATATTCATTGTTTAAATATATTTATTATAATTTTATAATTATTTAAATATATAATTAATTATTTATTATTATAAAAATACTTTCAAAAAATAATATTTATATATTTATATATTTATATTATTATATATATATATATATTATAAATAAATATGAATATGAATATGAATATGAACAGGAATATGAATATAAATATCATTATCAATATCATAAATATATTCACTATTTAAATAAAATTATTATAAATTTATAATAATTTAAATATATATAATTATTTATTTATAATTACATAAAACTTTTTTAAAAAATATTATTTACTTATTTATAATTAAAAATATATTTATTTATAAATATTAAAAAAAATATTTTTAACATTATTAATGAATATATAATCTTAAATGCATGTATGTTAAAAATGAGTGAAATTGAATAATTAAAAAATGAGAGAAATTGAATAATTATTTTTTTTTAAAATAACATTTATTTATTTCTATTTATAAATGTATTTATTTATAAATATTTACAGATATATCTTTAATATTATTAATGAATATATAATCTTAAATGTATCCATGTTAAAATGAGTGAAATTGAATAATTAAAAATGAGTGAAACTGAATAATTAAAAAATGAGCACATTATTAATATTGAAAAAATGGATAAGTTTTATTAATTAATTTTTTTTGAAAAATATGGATATATATTGAAATAAAAATGAATTCATATTGAAAATATTAAAACATAGTAAATAAATAAATATTAATAAACAATAGAAAATGATTAAATTCCCAAAAAATATAAAATAAAAAATAAAAAATATTAAAAACAAATTATTACTTAACTGTAATAATATTAAAAATAAATAAATAAATTTTATTGATTAAATACATAATATATTAAATTTATCTTATTATAATGAAATTCTATAATGAATACTAAAATTTAAATAAATTACATAAATATTAGGTGTATGTGTTTCTATATAAGATTTCATTAATTTTGTAAATATTTACATGTGCATTGTATATAAAAGAGTATTAATTACATATATGTATGTGAAATCAATGTAACACACATATGATATATTTTAAATTGAAAAATCAAATGACATTCAATTATATCCATTACTTGATGTAATTAGTCAATATTTGTAATTAATATTAATTTATAATTATAAAACATTATTCACTAAATATATTACTTATTTAATGTAAAGCATAAATATTTTGTATTATATAAATCATATTTTAGGAAATATTATATACATTTATACATATATATATATAAATATATATAAATATATTTCTATATTAAATGTACTAATGAATAATTATGTATAAAAACTATTGAAAATGAATAAGTCATTAGTATGTTTTTAATTATTTCATTTTACTCATTTTTTATATTTATATTTAATATATATTATTTATTACTATTTACAATTAATATACATACACACACACACACACACACACACATATATATATATATTAAACTTATTCATTTTTATAAATAATTGTTTCATTAATGCTTTTTTTAATATTTTTTTTTTATTTTTGTTATTTTTTTGTTTAATTATTACAATTTATTCATTTTTATTTATTTTTGTTAAATTATTAAAATTTATTCATTTTATATATGTATATTTTATATATACCATTTATTAATATTTATAATCTATATATATTTATATTAAATTTATTCATTTTTATAAATAATTATTTAATTAATAAAATGTTTAATATTTTTTCTTCATTTACTCATTTTTAATTTTTATTTGTTTAATTATTTCATTTTATTAATTTTACATATCTATATATTTAATATATACTATTTAATAGTACTTATAATTTTTATATATGTATATTAAATTTATTAATTTTTATCAATAGTTTTTTAGTGAATAATTTTTTTATATATTTTTAATTTACTCATTTTTAATTTTTATTGGTTTAATTATTTCATTTCATTTGGGACCTTTATCAGTGCTAAAAATAAAGTGCTTATAAAGGGCACCCTTTATTAGTGCTAAAAATAGAGTGTCGATAATGGTCAACGTTGTTAAATGCCTATTTTGTAGTAGTGAGAATTTACTCTTAACTATTTCATTTGATGTAGGGTTACCTTTATATATCTAGGGAAAATTCAGAATGACTCATATGTATGAAGACTCTTACACATGGTCATGGTGTGACCTTCCCTCATAATGACATGACTTTCTTTCTCCAGATTATCACAACCCCACTTCCATTAAGTCTAGAACCCTTATGCATTGTTGTGCCCCCTTACGTAAAAGTAACCTTTACATAGGGTTTACCCTTATGTTTAAGACTTAGCCATTTTTTCAACCTCCCAACACCCGTCATACCACCATGCCTCTTGGCGACGACGTGATCCTCGATCAACCCAAACTCATCAATTGACCTCTTTCCCTCCATGTCGTGATAGCCCCTTGGCCACGACATGGCCAACAGTCAACCTAAAACTGAAAATCACGCAAAACAAAAAACATACCTCTAGTAAACTCGGATCAAGAAATAAAACAAAAAACCCATAAATTGATAAAATAATAAGGAGAGGTAAATATGGGGTGTGGCATTAATTACTGTTGAAATATTGTTATTGACTGCAAAACTGATTTTTAAAATTTAATAATGTTGAATGTAAACTTTGAGAAAATTTCAACATCATGTGCCCAAGCCTTGTATTTCTTGAATAGTGTACATACTTACAAACCTATTTTTCATATATATGAGTGATTTTTACAATTCCTATAAGATTTTATTTTTGTTACTCTTTTGATGTTACATTCTCAAAATTATTTTTCTTGGTGAATCTACTTTACCATTTTAAATTTTTTAAATTGAATCTGGTTTTTATAAATTGAATTAGATATTTTCAATTTTTCTGTCAAATAATATAGAAAATACAATCCTAATCCATGGAATAGTTGTGTTGTGTTAAAGTATTGGATAAGTTGGTTTTAATTATACCGAGTTGATATTTAATGCTTCCACTAGCCAATCCTTTGTACTTGTGAGAGTGTTCTTTACATATCATAGTGATAAATTATGGAGGGTATGGGATGTGTTGTTCAAGCAGACATTGGTCTCTGAGAGTTGCATCTGGCATACTATAGTAGCAGCGATGGTGCTCGAACGACGATGATGGCATGTGGATACTAGTGATGTTGACGACAATGACGTTAGTAGAGTGATGATGGCATCAGTGATGTGGACTGTGACCTTCATGTTAGTGTTTAGGTGTTTCTGGAATCGAGGAGGTGTGGTATGATGCGGTTCTTAAAGCATGAGATTCGATTTAGGTGTTTTGAATTTCAATTTTTTTTTACTTTGGTGCGCAATGATGGTTGTTTTTGGTTTTGGGTTATTTTCTGAGTGAATTGTGCTATCTAGGACTTTTGTGAAGTTTCAAAATTTATCTTAAAAGTGTTTTTATAAAATAAAAAATGGATTTGGAGGAAGAGTGTGCTTAATTAATAGAGAAAAAAAGGAAATTTGAAAGAATAGATGAGTAAGAAAGATGATCGTTCAATCCAGTTTATAAATTTTAGATTTTATTAACTTTTCAAATGGGAGTTGTATTTTCACTAAAAATTATTTCTTTGAGATGGGTGATTTTTAAGGAGGGGGAAACATTCAAAATACTTCTAATTATTATCCAATTCCATGCCCACTGATCATGTAAACAAACTAAAAGTGGGAATATTTTATTAATCAGCAAGCAACAAAACATACAGAGAGGAAGAAAGGTCAAGGAGGCATAAAGCACTGAAGTCTAAGTGAATTTAACCTAAAAATGTTGATACATTCCATGGAAAGGGATCCCAAATTAGAAAAAATGATAGTGGGGGAATTCATATTTCCCTTGGAGGCAAGACAACCAGCCACAAAGTTTCCTTCACTCCACGTAGGAGTCACCTTTTCCTGACCAATGAGGATTTTACATCTACAAAGAAGGTAGACGATGGTCCAAGGGGGGTCCCATCTTCCTTGGAGAGAGTTGTAGAGAACAAAGGAGTCAGTTTTGATTTCTGTAATGGTGATATTGTTATAAAGGAAAATATCGATGCCATTATGCATGGAATGAGCCTTCTCCATGCAGGAGTTTCCATGGCCATAGAATCTACAAAAAGTAATGATCACCGATCCGTTGGAGCCCCAAACAATAACACCTCCTTTCATGATTTCCGAACTGCATGAGCTATTAATATTTAGTTTGAAACCATTACTTGGAGGTCTCCAAAAGACCCATCTTCCTGTGTAGGCCACATTTGCAGGGGGAGTGACTTTGATACCACAGAAGACCATTCTCAGGATGATAGATGAATCCTTGTGCTTGACAAGAGATCCTAGGTCAACAGAAAGACACTTGGACTGGGTCTTGATGGCTAGGCATGAGTTATGAATTCCTTCCACCTGGGACCTATTCCTGGCATTCCATATCAACCAGCAACTCGAAACAGGAAGGGTGGATCTCACCTTCTTCTCTGGGCCCTTTGAGTCAGCACCCTAAAACCATGCATGAAATAATGAGATACCATTTTCAACAAAAAGAGAGATATTAATAAGGTTGTTGAAGCTTCTCCATACATCATGTTCCTAGTTACTCTTAAAAAACAGGTGGTCCATTGTTTCCTCTTTGGGACTATTGCAGCATAAACACTTTAACACAATAGAGACCCCTTGGGCATGATCTCCTCATCTGTTGGAATCACATGGTGATATATGATCCATAAGAGAGAGTAATATTTAATCAGGATTTCCTTGCACCAGAGTATATGACTAATGTCGTTGGAAGAGTCTGCATGGAGGAGCCTCTTATAGTCTTTATCCACGAAGAGCCCTGATGCTCTCTCGCTGAAAATCAGGCGATCTAGTTCAGGTGAGGGTTGGATACCTTTAAATATGTCATGTTGAGTATCGTTTAGGGTGGACTGAATGAATTAAGGATATGTATTCTCTTGGAAAAAAAGTGATATCAGGAGCGGGGCAGCTCGGGAAGCCAAGAGAAGAGCCTACCCAGTTATCATTTGGGTAGCTAATGTCCCCATGACCAATGATCCATCTAGAGCGGCTTTGATGAATCGGGGCTCCCTTAGGGACCGAAATGGGCTCAAGATGCTTCATCTTGGATTGGATAAGTCACTACCATATTTTCGCACACTGAAGCTTACCCACAAAGTGTCATGATCCATCCCCCAAGGCCTGTGTCGTGACTCCCCCAAGCCCACCTCCCAAAGTCCAGAGGTTGGTGACTAGCCATGAATGTGTTAACCTGTAAGTGGGAGGCATTTTCCTTGCACACACACATACAACCGCGTCCAAAGAAGACTGGAAAAGAGAACAATCATAATTCTAAAAAAACACTATGTTTAATTTATAAAAGAAAGTAAATGGGCTAGAATACAAACCTAATAGAAGAAAACTACAATAAGAGAAAGTACAAGATCGATGGAAAGACGTATACTAAAAACCCCGCCCGATGGGTAAGTATAGAGTAGCTTCCGGAATCCGTAGAAGCACGTACTGTCTGCCTGATCTCACTAGGCACCGCCTATCCCTTTGCCACCAAGTCATCCTCCAAGTCATCGGTCATCTGCACCAGACACAACACGTGCGAGCGAATCCCGTGAAGGGGTGAGTAGAAAAATACTCATTAGGGACCCCAAACCAACATGAAAAGAACAAAATGAAATCCACAATCAATACATGAAGCATGATCATGAAGGTCGATCACGAAGCAAGATAGCTCACACTAGGTATAATCTAGAGTAGGAAAGTAAGACCATCAGTCATATCACTGAACACCTTGGGATGCTGGAGTACTCCTCCCCAATGAGTACTGTGGGTATGTTGGGTCACACAGAGCTACTCCCCATTGTGGGCCTTTCGGGTCACATAGTTCCACTTACCCTTAACCTTGGACTGCTGTGGTACCCATCCAAGACGAGTACCATGGGTATGCCGGGTCACACAGAGCTACTCCCTACCATGGGAATTCTAGGTCACACAAAGCCACTTCCCACCTTGGCCATCATACTGAGGTACTCCTATCCGTCGAGTACCATGGGTCTGCCAGGTCACACAGAGCTTCTCCCCACCATGGGATTTCCAGGTCACACAGATCCTCTTCCCACTGGTCCATCATCACTGATCCACACAGGGTTTCTTGTTAGTAGTCTTCTGGTCTTAGTCAGTCGTAGGATCTCCGCACACAGTGTGCTTAATTACAGGAGAACACTCCTCAAGCCATTAGTCATATTTAAACTTACAAGAAATCCTCCTTAGATTATTCCAAAAAATACACCTTGTCATGAGGGTTCCAACATGACAAATGACTCATCAATCATATGCGTGGTTTGAAAGATATTTACGTTTTTTCGAAAAGGGGTCAGTCGGGTCTGGTCTGACCCAGTTGGACCAACCCAACTTGGATCTGGCCAGACGCATTAGGGACGAGACATATCTTACTTGAACGGGAGGCATCTGGAAGCCGCATCCACTCCCCCTACCTTGTGGGTCATCCGCGAGGCCATCTCCTCTGCCGCGGTCGTCTGACCGCAACCATGCCGCGTGCGACGTGGTGCCATGTTTGTGGTCCCTCTGACATGACCTGTGAATCCTTCCACATCATCGCGACCCAGGCCAGACGCAGAAAACCATCTTCTACTTCCATAGACATCGGGTCAACTCTCGGGGTTCGTTCTTCGTGCATCTTGCTCCTACGGCCTCCGGGGGATACCATCTTCTCTGCGATGGCCTTGAATCCTACTTGCTGCCATTTCACAGATGTGGCCATGAAGAATGCACAAAAATGAACAAGGCGGAGGGTCTCAAGACTTATTCATGTTGGCTCATGCCCCCTGTATTAGATTCTTAGAAACATGGGATAAATGTTTGATGTTCTATCATAATTAATCAATCCTGATACATGAATCCTAAGAAAAGGCACCCTACCGCAAGAACGAGTGATCCGTGGATCAACCTGTTCGTGGGTTGATCCACATTCGTAATTTTAGAATGAAGAATGGAAAAAGGGAAATTAAAATAAACCCCTAACTCGTTAGAGTTCATCGTTGAAGTGATCTATTCATGGGGATTCAAGTTCTGTTGGTGTTTGACACTCTCTAGTCCTGTTCTTCGCAGTGCGTCGATGTCGCTGGTGATTCGTCGGCGTTCATCATTAGTCGTTGGAGAGAATTCTCACCGTAGGTTTGTTAGAGAAATTCCACCCTTTTATTCTGATTTCTCCAACACATTATCCCATTAAAAGAAAACACGTCGTAGGGTTTCTATTATGCTGCATCGTCGCGTCGTCACGCTGTTTCATTTATGAAACAACATATCTATTACACTTTATTTAATGCATTGTTACGGTACACGTTTACGATCCATTAAGGAGATTAATTTAATTTGACTCTTCGTTGCTCTGTCTCAACACTACAAAGCCACCATTCCACCATCCAATGGTTGGAAAATTAAAATAAAATAACTTTTTTATGTTATTTTATTTTTTCTACAAATTTTTTGAAAAGTAACATTCCCAGTCGACCCTTACCGATCGATTTTAGGTCCATTCTAGGTGAATCTCATCATTCTAAGTTTAATAGAGCCCTCAATTTTTTTATCCGAACACTTTTTTAAAAGTTAGAAAAACCCGCTCACATGTTTATTTAAATGAACTAAAAAAAGTTCAAAATTCTATTCTTGGCTCATCGGGCCTTGAAATCAGGTGCCGTCAGAGTGTCTGGTCTCGAAATAAGCCCATAAAATTAAAAAAATTACATGAAATTTATGGGGCATTAAATTACACCCAAATTTAGGGATTTATGTCCCTGTAATCCAAAACAATGCTAAACTAACAAATGGGGGTACTGAGCATGAATATGAGCCTCCTGCTCCCATGTGCTCTCTTAGAGATTCCCGTGTTGCCACAGATTGAGAACCAGAGAAATCTACCATCTATGAAGGAACCAATCTAATTGATCCTCTTTCTCCTTTGATAACTATGCAAACGTCGCCCCATCATCAATGTCTAGCTCGCCCCAGTCGATGACATGCGATTGATCATGCACATAACTCATCAACTACGACACATGGAAAACATCATGCACCTGGTGAATGTGTGGGGGGAGAGCTACACGGTATTCCACCTCGCGAACTCTATTAAGAATCAGGAAAGGTTCGATGAACCTTAGAGATAACTTTCTTCCCCAACCTAATCTATGCAATCCTCGTCGAGGTGAAACCTAAAGGAAAGTATGGTATCCCTCCTCGAACTCCAAGGGACTACATATCCTATTAATGAAAAATTTATGTCTTCTCTGTGAATTCCTCATCCACTACTGGATGATCTGAACCTTCTCAGTGGTTTCCCATACCAACTGTGGACCCATGTGTGCTGACTCCCCTGGGTCTGTCCAACATAGAGGTGATCTGCATGACTTCCCGTACAAGGACTCAAATGATACCATTCCAATGGTGGAGTGATAGCTATTATTTTATGCAAACTCTACCATTGGCAGGTGGTCTTCCCAAATACGACCAAAATCAAGGATGATAGCATGAAGCATGTCCTCCAAGGTTTGTATAGTACGCTTCGTTTGACCATCTGTCTGAGGGTGAAAGGTTGTGCTAAAGTGCAGCTGAGTCCTGAATGCCTCCTATAATCCCTTCCATAGATGAGATGTAAAGAAAGTGTCACATTCTGAGATGATCGTCGAAGGCACCCAGTGTAGTCGTACTATCTCCTGGACGTAGAGGCTTCCTAAGACCTCTACCGATCCCTGCTCTCAGTTGGGTAGGAAGTGAGCGGATTTGGTGAGTCGGTCAATGATCACCTAGATAAAATCATAGACCTTAGATGTGTGTGGTAATACTGTTATGAAATCCATTGAGATATCATCCCACTTCCACCCCAGTACCTCATGTGGTTGTGCCAATCCCGTTGAAACCTGATGCTCATCCTTCACTTGCTGACAAGTGAGCTATTGTGAAATGACCTATACCACCGCTTTCTTCATCCCTGGACTCCAGTACTGACGTTAGAGGTCATGGTACCTATTCTCCACCAAAAGATATACCGCCAAAGGGGATGTATGGAACTCCCTCAACACCTCCTCCCGCAACATCACTGGTACCATGGTGCGTCATCTAAAAAGGATGAGGTGATCCCCACCTATCGAAAATCCATCAGGAGCCATTTTTAAGGATAAATGAGCATGTCGGGCCTTACAGTAAACATCCACAAGTTGTGCCCCCATGAATCACTGTAAGAGTGGATGAGTGATAGTCATCGACTGAAGGTAAGCTGTTCCATCATCATCCATGAAGGATATTTGAATCGCGGTTAGCTTCTCCATCGCCTCACTCAATAATTGCAAACCAGACCACCTGTTGAGCGTGTCTGCCACCACGTTCCCCTTCCCCAGAGTATAGACTATCTAAAAGTAATAGTCCTAGAGGAACTCCAACCACCACCGCTATCTCAAGTTTAGGACCTTCTTTGAGAATATATACATGAGACTCTTGTGGTTGGATTATACGGTAAACCGTTCACCCATCAAGTAGTACCGCTACATCTTCAAAGCAAAGACCATTGTTGATAACTCCAGGTCATGGGTCACATAGTTCTATTCATACTACCTCAACTATCATGATCTATAGGCAATCACCGCTCACTCCTGCATCAGGACACAACCCATTCTGGTCCCTGACGAATCAAAGAGAACTACATACCCAACACCCTCCTTTGGTAGTCTCAGGATAGGGGCACTCATCAGTCTCTGCCTTAACTCTTGGAAACTCTATTGGCCCTTCTCCATCCATACGAAGGGCTATCCCTTCCATTTCAAGGCTGATAATGGTGTTTTTACTCTGAAATGTTTGGCATGAACCTCTGGTAGTTTCTAGTGAACCCCAAGAAACTACACACCTCAGTCACTCTCCTGGGTGGCTCCCAAGCCAGCAATGCCTCTATCTTTGCGAGATCCACTACAACTCAACCCTCAGAGATGATGTGTCCTAGAATGTGGACCTCCCGAATCCAGAACTGGAACTTCGAGGGATTAACATAAAGCGGGTGCTCTCAATGTGTATCCAGTACTATCTACAGGTGTGTGGAGTGCTCCTCCTCCAATGATGAGTACACCATGATGTCATCAATGAAGACTATGATGAATTGGTCAAGGAAAGATAATGAGATCCTATACATGAGTCCCATGAACACTGTTGGGGAATTGGTCACGCCAAAAGGCATAAAAAAAAGCTCATAGTGGCTAGACCAGTATATAAAGGCTATCTTTGGTATGTCCTCATCCCGTACCTGAAGCTGATGATAGCCTGATCTGAGATCTATCTTCGAGAACCACCTCGATCCCTTCAACTAATCGAAGAGGTTATCAATTTTGGGAAGTGGATATTTTTTCTTCACGGTCACCTGGTTCAGGTGCCAAAATTCCATGCATAGCTTCAAGATCCCATCTGCCTTCTTGGCAAACAACACTAGGGCTTCCCATGGTAAAACACTGGGCCTAAAGAATCCCTTCTCCAACAAGTCGTCCAACTGTACCATCAATTCAAAAATCTCTATGGGAGCCATCCAATATTCCGGTGTGGATATTGGTGATGTCCCGGGGTATAGGTCGATGCCGAAGTCTACCTCCCTGTGAGGAGGTAGTTCCGAAAAATCCTCAGGAAAGACATCCTCATAACCGTCCACCACTACAGGAAATCTTGGACCCCTCTTGTCCATTTCACCGAGGGTGAGGCTATCCAATTGGTGAGTGATCAACTATACCTTCTTCTGAGAAAGTTTTTCCTTTGCTGCAAGAGTTCCCTTATCATCCGTGAAGGAAAAACTGGTCCCATCCTTGTGGACACACTCCACACTACGCCAAAGTCAATCGATCTGATAATGAAATGTTGATAACTAGTCCATTCCCAAGATGACATCTTAAGGCCTCGATGTTGCTACAAGGAGATCCCAGTCAAAGATCTATCCTCTAAGAGTTTTCTCACACTACCAATACCAGTTTTTTAATTAATGAATCATCTCCTATAAGAGTCTCTAATCGTAAGGATCGAGCAAATGGCTCCACCAGAATCTCCGAGCTCTGAATGAGATCCATGGAAAGGAAAGAGTGATTGAAACATATTTCTATAAGAACAAAATCTAAGGTGTAAAATACACATATCATACCTTTAATAATCTTTGGAGGGCCATGGTCATAGGAATCCACCGCCTGAAGCTGAGCTTACCCTTTTCCACCTTCTCCATGAGGCCGTGGTGGACCACCTCGGGGTGGTGGAGGTAGTACCACAAATTGTATCCCACCGCCTACTGTTCGTCCTACTCCCTTACCACGTCTGCTAACCCGTGGACCTCCTCACTTGAACCTCTTCCTCTACCTCAGTGGTCCCTCGCCCGTCTTCTGATCATCTATGCGACAGGTAGGGAATTCACAAGCCATGTGTCCCTGCCCACACCACGTGAAGCACAAACTGTCTCCCTACTAACTCCACCTGCTTTGGGAGCCCCACACTAATGACCCTGAGTCCCGGGGTCATCCCCTGAGAGATCTGACCTTCTTGGGTCCTCGTGTCTACTGCCTGCTACTCACTACTGAAGATTCTGCCGCCTGTCACCCAGTGGTAGCTCCTATCGTTGGTTCCTTCTCTGTGAGGAAGCTCTATACTAGTATATATCGTCCTAGAACTCCAGCCTAAGTGGGGATGCTGAGAGAAATCATTGATGCCCTGATCTCACATCTGAGTCCCTACTCAAAGGTCTGGGCCCTGAATAAAGTATCTCGTACCATATCTGTAGAGTAGCAAGAGAGGTCTTTAAACCTCATAGAGTACTTATCTACTGACATTCTACCCTTCTATAGATGAAGAAGATCCTGTATACGCACTGAGAAAAAGGTCGTGGGGGAAGAACTCCTCTTTGAAAAGCCACTCGAAGTCATCCCAAGATAGGGTTGCCTCATTATGAGTCTGAATCATCAAACTCCACCATCTCTCTGCCAAGCCTTGAAGAAGGATCACAACTAAGATCACCATCTGGTCAAGTGGGATCCTCAATAAGTGGAAAACCTACGTCACCACCTCTATCCAATCCTCAATGGCCTAAGGGTGTGTCTCTCCCATGAAACTTGGAAGTCTCTATCTCTAGAACATGTACAAGGAATTAATCCTATGTGCATCCTCTACCGATAATGATGGTAGTAACTACCAATCAACGGGTCAAGGTAATGCTGGTGCACCACCTGGTGGGGCCATATCTAGAACAAGTCCCTGAACCGACACCTCATCACTAGGCAGGCCGTCCTCACGGTCACGCATCAGAATCCTAGCTGGCTGTTTGTGTGGAGGCATCCTGATATAGATCAAGATATACCATGGTCAATAGATTATTCCTGGTGAGATGACTCTAATATAAGAACATGAGGAAACAATTAATTTCTATATGATGCATGAAACCAATGTTTTTATGTATAGAGTCAAAAATCAGAATTCAAGGTCCTGGTGTATGGATACGTCGGCTACCACACCAACACTGGACTCCCCGAATCTTAAATTCAAACTCGAAACATTTAACAATGTTTCCCAAACACAAAACAACATACTCTCAGTCATTGAGGTAGAACCGAACACCTATGATACCACTTTGTCACAACCCGTCCCCCAGGGCCCATGCCGTGACTCCCCCAAGCCTGCCTCCTGAAGGCCAGGGGTTGACGACTAGCACTAATGGCGTCAAACTGCAAGTGAGAGGCATTTTCCAAAGTACCTGTACACACACACATACAACCATGTCCCAAGAAAACTATAAAATAGAACATACGTGATACTAAACCACCACTGAGTGTGAAGGTACAACTAAAAGTAAATGGGCCAGAATACAAACCCAACAAAATACAACTACAAGAAGAGAAAGTACAAGATCGATGACAAGCCATTTTCTGAAAACCCCACCTCATGGCTAAGTATAAAGCAGCTATCGAAAGCCTTATAATCACGTCCTACATACCTAATCTCACTGGGAACTTCCTGGTCCTAGGCCACCAAGTCCCCCGCCAAGTCGTCGGTCGTCTGCACCAGACACAACACGTGCGAGTGAAACCCGTGCAAGGGTGTGTAAGAAAATACTCAGTGGGGACCCCAAAACAACAAGGAAAGACCACAAATCAATCCAAAATAATACCACAAATCATGATCACGAAAGTAAGACAACTCACACCAGTTATAATCTAGAGTAGGAAAGTAAGACCAACAAACACATCACTGAACACCTTAAGCTACTGGAGTACTCCTCCCCAATGAGTACCGTGGGTATGCTGGGTCACACCGAGCCACTCCCCAATGTGGGCCTACCGGTCACATAGATCTAATTCCCCTTAACCTTAGACTACTTTAGTACCCATACCTGATGAGTACCGTGGGCATGCTGGGTCACACAGAGCCGCTCCCCACCATGAGAATACTGGGTCACGCATAGCCACTTCCCACCTGGGACATCATACTGAGGTACTCCTCCCCATAGAGTACTGTGGGTCTGCAGGGTCGCACATAGCCGCTCCCCACTATGGGACTACGAGGTCATATATAGAATATTTTTATTGGGCCATTGTAGCTGATCCACATAGGGTCATTTGTCAACAGTCTTTAGGTCTCAGTCCCCTATAGGATCTCTGCATGTAGTGCGCATGATTCTTGGAGAATTGATCCTCATGCCATTCATCATATTTCAATCTCCATAGAATCCTCATTAGAGTATTGAAAAAGATCCACCTCATAGTGAGGGTTGCAACATCACAAACGTCTTGTCAATCAGATGTCTGGTTTGAATGATATTGGTGTTTTTATAAAAAGGGGCTGGCCAGGTCTGGGCTGGTCAGACCCGACCAGAACGACCTGGATCCAGCCAGAATTCCGCCTATCCCATTGGGCTGTGGGTTCGTCTTAATCAATTGGGGAGGCCCCCACCCTACCCGACCCGCCAAGGGTGGGCCAACTTTTACCTAGTTAGGACGCGACTGGAAGCCAAGTCTGCTCCCCCTGCCCCACATGCAGGTTGTTTGTGAGGTCACCTCCTTTGCCGTGGTCATTTGACCACAGTTGGGTGGCCGCGTCCACCTGTAGCCAACTTTCAGAATAGAGGCTAGTGGCTCTTTTCACACTTCCATAGCCCTAGTCGGCCACAACATTTCTTCCGGCACGTCTTTGTGGTGCGCCGCCACCCGCCCGCAGCCGCCGTCGTGGGAAAACGTCGGTGGCCGCTGATGCCGTTGCACCGACTGTTACTTCTGTGGACCACCAAGTTCCCTCCGGTGGTCCGTTCTTCACGTTGCTTGTGCCTATGAATTTCGGGGGTTTCCATCTTCTATTCTATGGCCTAGAATAATCCTTAACACCATTTCAAAGATACAACCATAAAAAATGCACAAAAACACACAAGGCGGTAGGGCTCAGGCCTTGTTTGTGTCAGCCTACACCCTCCGTGTTAGAGGCTTAGAATTGGATAAAGGTTTGAAGTTCTATCATAATTAGTCAATCCCGATACACAAATCCCAAGAAAAGGAACCCTCCTGCAAGAATGAGTGATCCATGGATCAACCTTTTCATGGGTTGATCCGTGTTCGTCATTTTAGAATGAATAACGGGAAAAAGAAAATTAAAACAAACACAAACCCTACCTCATGGGAGTTCTTAATTGAAGTGATTTGTTTTTGGGGATTCAAGTTCTATTGGCGTTTGATGCACTCTAGTACCGTTCTTCAAATTGAATTGATGTCTATTGAGATTCACCAGCGTTCGTTGTTCATCATTAGAGTGAAATCACAACAGAGGTTTGTCAGAGAAATTCCACACTTTGATTCCAATTTCTCTAACACATTAACCCATTAAAAGAAAACATGTCTCAATGTTTCCGTTATGCTGCGTCGTCACGTTGTTAAGTTGTTTCATTGATCAAATAACATATCTGTTATACTTCATTTAATGTGTCATTACACTACATGTTTATAATCCATCAATGAGCTTCATTTAATGTGAGTCATCATCACATTGTCGCCGCACCGTAGAACCATCGTGCCACCACCCAATAGTTGGGAAAAACAAATAAAATAACTTTTTAAGTTATTTTATTTTTTTCTGAAAATTCCGAAAATTATCTTTTCCAATCACCCCTTGCCGGTCGAATTTAGGTCCATTCTAGGCGAACACCGCCATTCTGAGTTAAATAGTGCCCTTGGACTTTTGATTTGAACACCGGTTTTTATGTTATAAAACTCACTCACACATTTATTTAAATGAACTAAAAAAATTTCACAATTCTATTCCTGGATCACCGGGCCTCGAAATCAGGTTCTATCAGAGCATCTGGTCTCGAAATAATTCCATATAATTTTTTTAAAAAAATTAATGAAATTTCTAGGACATTAAATAAAGATATCATTTCCATCACCTCCCTGTAAGTTTTTCTTGGAGACTTTAGATAGTAGATGAAACATTCAAGAGACCAATACCTCCAGACTCAAGAGGCCTGGCCATCCTATCCCAAGAGCCCTCCGAGTGGGAATCCCAAATAAATGCATTCATGATACTATCAATGTTTTAGACAATAACTTTGGGGACTCTCAGGATGGATAGGGCGTTCATCATGATGGAAGTATAGACACAATTTATCAGAATAATCCAAACTCCAAATGATATGAAAATAGTCTTCTAGTTGTGAATTCACCCTATGATTTTAGAAACAAGATGGTCAAAGTGATGGATGCAGAGCTCTCTTGGATAGACCGACACTCCCAGTTATTCCATGGAGAATTATTTCCTCTTAATTCTAATAATGTCTTCAATAATCGTTTCCCTCATTTATAAATAGGATCTAGATATGTACACTCCATTCTTCTCATAACTGATGCATCTTCCGCTCCAAGTACAATATTTATCCAAAGATTTGTTGATCCCCTAAATGGACCTCCTACTACCATTGGGGAAGATGAGGACATCATCAATTAAATGAAGGTGTGAAGTACCTTGGAAGTTTCTCCTACCCCTGAAGGAGAGAATATCCCTATTCTGAATGTAGTTGAATAAAATTCTAATGAAGGCATCTTGATCCATAATGAAGAGGCTCGGGGAGAGAGGCTCACCTTGTTGTAGGCCCCACATCGATTTTAAGAATCCATACCTTTTACCCATGAAATAAATATCCATCTAGGGCAAGCTAAATAAATTTAAGATAAGGTTAGACACCGGTAATGATATCCCTATGTGTGTCACGACCTTCAATATGAATCCCCATTCAATTCTGTCATATGCCTTATCCATTTCCAGTTTGATAGCAATGTTGGATCCATAGGACTTCCTATTAATGTCAGTGATCATCTATTAGGATAGAGAAATGGATACCTCTCCCTTTGATGAATCCATGTTGTTCCTCTTAAACCCACTCATAAAGGTATCTAGAGAGTCTTATATTGAGCACACTTGCAAGAAACGTATACGAAAAGTTACTTTTACTTATAGGATAAAAATGTTTAATGGAGGAGGGTTCCCAAACCTTGGGGATAATAATGAGATTGGTTGCACTGGTCACTCGGGGTATGTTTACCCCTCATAATATTTTAGAAATAATATCCATGAGTTTGGACTTGATAATATTCCAACAGGAAACATAAAAGGAGCTTGAGAACCCATCTAGGATAGGGGCACTTTCTTGATTAAGGGAGGACACTGCCTGCCAAATATCATCCTCTTCGGGCATATTCACCATCTACTAATTGAAAGAATCAGAGAAAATAGTAGGTATAGCCTCCCACAGGGTAGATTGGCCTCTTGGGCATCCATCCAACATGTATGGTTTAGGTCAATCCAGGAGGTTTTTGAAGTGTTCTTACACTATGCACCCAACCACTTGAAAGTCACTAGTGAAGGACCCATATTCCAGAAAGATGTTAGGGACTATTAAATGTTTGTTTTCTTGGATACAAGAATGGAAGTACATAGTATTCCTATCAACAGCCTTCAACCAGTGTTTCTTCGTTCTCTCTCAAGAAACAAGTTCCTTCTTCAGAAGTAAGCTATAAAGGTGGTTCTTCATTCTAGACAGGTCATTGAACATGTCCTCATCCTAGTGTAATTCTAGACTGGAATCAGCTTTCTCAATCTCACCTTTAACATTGATTACGTCCCAGGAGTTTGAGGGGTGATTCCTTAACCATGATTGGATGTCGGACTTGATTCGCTTGAGTTTCTTGTGAAATCCAATCCACTTCGGGTCTTGCATGGGTTTGGACAATGATGTCCAAACCACTAATTGGAAATTGGGTTCCACTATCCATTTTTTAGAGAAGAATATCTTTTTGTAGGCATGCACTTCAAGCGAGCTCTGGATCAACAATAGAGAGTGGTCCGATAGAGCATGTACTAGGTGGGTGACCTTAGAATCCAAATACATAGAGATGAAATTAATGTTGGCCAAGAAGTGGTCGACCCTACACTAAGTATGGAGGGATCCTCTCTAGTTGTTACACCAGGTAAATTTGTCCCCAATAAAACCCATATCCATGGGGCCTTTTTGATCAAAAAATGACGTGATGTCTTGCATGTTCTTCCTCGAGTAGCACCCTCCACCCTTTTTATCATAATTATCCATGATGACATTAAAATCCCCTTCAATAAACCATGATTCATTATAAGGATCAAAGTTCTCAAGATCATACCACAAAAGGTTTCTGGATCTCGCGTCAAATTTAGTATGAACAAAGGTGAAGAAGCACATACTACTCCCTTTGGTCACCCTCACTGTAGTATGATCATTAGATGATACTTGGTGGTCCAAAATCAATAAATTACTCTAGAAGATACAGATATTGTGATTCATGGGATCCCCATGCATAGAGTGTCATAATACCATCCTTTGAGAAAAAACTGATAATTTCCATGAGGCCTTTTTAGGCTTAAGGAAAACAACAAGAGGTATCTTGTTTCTAGAGATTTCTGAGGATAAGAAGTCTGTATTCATCCAACATCCAAAACCCTGGGTGTTCCAAACTATGAATGAGGTCATTTGAAAATTAGATTCCTAGTTCTGGCCCCTGGAATGGCTTTGGAACTTGGTTTTTGAGAAGGACACGAGGAGGCTCTCCTGGAGAGTGAATGCATGAAGACACCGATGGCTGAAATAGACGCATAAGGAGAGGGTAGGGATCCATCATCTTCAACATGAGATAATGAACTGTAGAAGTTCTAGATGTATATAGGAGATATACTAGGAAGAAAAGGAACATAGGAGTGATAAGACTATGAAGGATCCCTACTATCTGGAGGGAGCGAGGTAAGACTAACCGACACCGGGATCGGGGGTGGTGCCACCGTGGGGCTGTCCAAGACCACCAAAATGGTCGGTTGGGATTCTAAATCATGGGTAGTGCTTGGGATGTTCGAGAGAAAAATATCCATTTAACATTTTACTACTGATAAAGTAAAATATTTTTGATGAAAAACACGGATTTTGTGGCTCTTATTGATGATTTTTATTAGGAGGTCAAAATGCTTGTGTGAGGGAATTGATTAAGCATGAATTTTTCATTTATTTTCATTGTGATTAAATAATTTTTTACCATTGATATTTATTGTGATTCCACTATTATTTTTGGAATTTTATTTTTAAAATGCACGACATGAAGTTGATATTTTTTTCATATTGATAATAGTGTGAATGGGAGGTCAATCGTATAAATCCCTTGGTCTCAACAGTAGCCAAAAACCCATCCCTAACAATTGTGGCTTGTGATTACCCTCCTGAATGTAATCTGTCATCAAATAACCCATACCACAGTTTTGTGGAGTGTGAACCACTTGTGAAATAGGGTAAATAAAGGTTCTTTTTAGAAAAACCCTTTACACGTTGATTAGAAATATATTTGATGAAGTGATGCACAATAGAGGAAAAAGATATTATGATAAAGAAAGATATAATTTAGAGGATTTTGAACATGGAAGGCTCTTGAGAGAATTTGAAATTATAGAGATTCATCATTGAATCGATATTGAAAGCACTTCATTTGGAGAAAGGATCACATGTTTTCATGGAGAGTCTTCAATGATCCAAGGAGGTTCATTTATGGAATTTAAAAAGGCTAGAAAAAGTTCTAGAATCACCAGGTGAATTAAACTTAGAATGATCCACCATAATGGTCTTTTTTCACATAATAAATGAGTCATATATAGACTATTCCTGACACCACTAGATATCTGGTAACCACCACCGGGTAGTCAATGGGTTGCTTATCTTTGGGTGGTGTTGGGAGATCTCCACCATCTCACCGTTACTAGACAATGGTTGGTCAGTGGGATTTATCCAAAACTTCTGTACACCTCCTAGAGCCACTGGCTGGGCGATGAACCACCACTGCGTATTTGATGGTGTTGCTTAACTTCAAGACTGCTGCCACTTTTTTACAGGGTAGCGAGTGCACTCTACACTGCTACTCCTTTGACAAGATCCATCCCCACTTCATTCCAATCCTTTCTATGATTTTTCTAAGTTGATTACAAGACTTTTAAGGATGTAAAGAGGTGAGACTAAGCCTTTATTAATTATTTGAAGGATCCTGAATATTTCATGAATTCCACCACTTTGAATTCAGTAAACAACATTGAAACACACTGAAATTAAAAGCGTTAGATAAATGCGTGAGTTTTTGTTATCATGAAAATACCATGAGAGAGAGCGTTACAAAAATTCCCCCCTTTTTGATGATCAATAGATCAATAATGAAAGAGACGAGAAAGAAATTCAAGATATTAACACATATTTAATAAGTTCAAGAAGTAAATATATAAATCATGTTTTTAACAACTATAAAGAATAAATTTAAGATATTTTAAAATCTCACATTTAAAAAAAATTACCACAAGAGAGGGAATGAATTTAGAAAAGTTTAAAAATGAATCTACCCTTTATAAAATTAAATTTAGAAAAACCCCCCTTTAATTTTAAAGATATTTATCTTCTTTTATGTTTATAAAAAAGATATAAAAACCAAAAAATAGAAACAAAAGGTTAGTAATGAGAAATTCAAGAGAGATTTTGAAGTAAAAATGTTATGTATAATTTTAAAAAATCAATGTGAAAGTTGGAAAAGAAAGTCTAAGAGAGAAGAAGATTTTGAAAACACCTTTTAATTTTCATAACTTTATAAATTATATAATTATTATATATATAGATAAGAAAGTAAAATGGAAGAAAATAAAAGAAAAAGGAGAAGAATTTTAAAAAAACTTCTTAACTTCAAAACTCCCCAAATAATAGAATCATTATAGATATAAAGTGGAATGTTAGAAGAAGAAAGATAACAAGTATCCAAAGAAAAATAGAAAGAAGATATAAAAGGGAAAATAAAGATAAAAGGATAAAATAGAATAAGATTTAAGAGAAGAAAAGATAGAAATAAAAAAAAGAGAAAAAAATAAAAAAATTTGTACGTACCTTTGTTGCATCACATCAAGAAATGGTTTCACCTTAATTGAGAGGCGATTCCTTAGAAGTGTAAAAAGAATTTGAAAAGATGTCTTTAATTTATAATTTCATCAAAATAAAACTTAAGATAAAAGTTAGAGATATGTATAAATAAACTTTTTTACTCATCTTTAATCTTCTTTAAGAGAGATAAAAATAATTTTAGTAAAATAATAAATACATATATGAGTTTTACAAATAAATTTTAAAAATAGATTTGAAAAATATTTTTGAAAATCAAAGGTATAAAAGGTAAATATAAGGTAACAAAGATAGTTTAAAGTTATTAAAATAATATAAAAATGGTTTATTTCTTAAAATATGAATATGAAATTTTAAAAAATAAGAGAAAATAGTTTCAAATGTAATAATTAAATAATTAAATTTGAAAACAAAAGATCTCTCTTAAGAAAAATTTCAGAATTAAATAAATAAAAGTATCCTCTCAAATGATAACACATGTGAGATAAGAGATCATAGTAAATATAGATAAATAAATAAATAAGTAAATTTAAGATTTAAAAACAAAGTTTTAAAAAGGTTTTTAAAGAGATCTTAAGATATCCACAAATAAAATGAATAATGTCACAATAGAATAATTCCCATTTAACATTTAATGAATTCAAAATGATCAAGGGTTAAAGGTTTAGTGAAAATAACAATGAGTTGATATTCTATTGGAAAAAATTCAATATAATATCACACTTTTGAATGTGATGTCATAGAAAATGGAGATGAAGGTCAATGAGTTTAGTACGAGAGTGATGAATAGTATTTTTAGAGATATTGTTTGCATTGGTATTGACGCACTCATAGGGATATGGTTAAATGTTATCCCAAATATGATGAGAGTGTTGCATCCATAGAATTTGAGTGCAACAAATCACAACATCTATGTATTCCACTTTGACTGTAGAAAAAGAAATCAAGTTCTTCTTCTCACTAATCAATGAGATAAGATATTTTTCTAATAGATGACATGTTTCACTAGTAATTTTCTTATCTAGTTTCCATTCACCAAAATCAGCATCAGAAAAAGAAGTTAATTCAAAAAAGGTTCCTTTTGGATGAAATAAATCGAGATTTTTATAACTTTTTAAATAACAAAAAATTCTTTTGATGGATTTGAAATGACTCCTTAGCCCGAACCTAAATGGCCCGAAGGTATTATTTTTTATTGATTTTTGATAACCCACCTTTCAAGGGATGAGGGGGAACCCTTACAAGGCATGTAGGCTTAGATATTATATGACCTATAGGCCTGAGGAAATTATATATACTATACTTGGAACTCCTCCTCCCAGATTCTTCATCATGATATCATCTCTCCACCTTCTCATGGCTGTTCGGCTAGGCTTCCCATGCAAGCACATGATAGTCTCGATAGAAATGCCATACCCTCTCTTTTTAAAAATTCCTCTTATCTTCTTCTCTGGTGAATATTCCTACTATTATCCCCATATGGAGTCTTCTTTTTTTGAGTTTGTTTGATCATTAAGCACAATTTTAGGTGGCCTGAAGGCCTTGAGGTTGACCGAAGGCCTTGAGGTGGCCCAAAGGCCTTGAGGTAACTCCTTAGGATTAGATTGAAAATGATCACAAATACAAACACTGAACATGATATCAGGTTAGGTCACAGTAATAAAAATTATACCACCAATCATACTTTTATAAAGCTTTGTAAAAACCCGGTTCTTATTCTTGAGGTACGGGTTTCTTCTTTTCTCCCTTAAGTGTTTTTAAGAAAAGAAGGAAAATGGGGAAAAATCCTAAATTTTGGAACTACACGCCGTGTAATTTTCCACACACTGTGTACTTTTGGCCGTGTGTAATGGGTACATGGGGCGTATAGCCTTGTCGGGGATGAAGGGTGTAGGAACTGACTACATGCCATGTAGTGGTCCTTTACACGCCGTGTAGTCAGTCAGCAGGCCAAAACAGTAAGGCGGTGGAGCAGCCGCCAGCTGGGTGACAGTACACACCATGTACTCATGAGTACATGCCATGTACTCTTGTCGACGAGTGAACAGTGTGGCGGTGCCACCAGAGGAACAGTTAAATAAAGGAAGTACACACCGTGTAATTTGTTTTTTTCGCTTAAATGGGAAGTAGCCTCCCCTATTCACCGGGAAGGCTTAGAATCCAACGAGAGGAGAAAAAGTGGGAGGCCAAACCTTGGGAGATCCGCCGATCGAGCACCGGGAATCCGATCCCGCTTCTGTCGATCACGTTGGAACTGCGCGGGTAAGCCCTCTCTACTCCTAGTGTGTTGCTTACCAATTCTTCTTCTAACGAGATCTATTTTAGGTTAAGAGATTTTCCTTCTTCGTTAGATCTACATCATTTTTGGGCGTTCCTGGAATCGACGTTCGCATATAGCGCTCATTGGCATATAAGGTAGGTGGCTTGGTGTTTATTTTCCAACTTTCATGCGTTTTTGTGTGATTTTGAGCTACGAACCCATGTTGGGGTGTCGTGTGGTTGAGGTCGTGGCTATTTTAATACCTATAATTGTATAGGTGATTAAATAAAGTTGAAAACTTTTGTTTGGGATTAGTTCTTAGATCCAGGACCACCTCGGGGGTGCGTTCCTCTATTTATCCATTTGGCCAGGATACCCATGGGTATGCCTCTAAAGTAATTATTATAGAATTTCCTTGAGAGGAATTTCTTGTGAATGTTTATTTACATGTTGGGCATGGCCCGATTATCTCTTTAACTTGAGGGCAGTGTTGTGAATAGCCTGTGGGCATTGTACTACTTAGCCTATGGGAAACTTCTTCCGTGCCTGTGGGCAGCTGATTCTGTGCCTGTGGGCGACACTTCTAACGCCTATGGGAAATATCTATTTGCATGTGGGCAGATTCTTGTGTTTGGATACTCTTTACCTGAGGGTAGGGGTTTACATGTCTGAGGACTTTTGGCTGTTTTTTAGCTTATTCACTATGGTGATATTTTAAATTAAATGATTAAATGGATATTAAAATCACAATATAAATGGTTAAGTTAGTTACTTTCAGTACTGCATACTTTATTGCATTTTATTAATGCACACTGTTGTTGCATGATTTACACCCAGTTTGGCATGAGCCTTTGGTGGATGCCTATTGGGAATTTATTTCTCACACCCTGTTTGGGTCACGCTTTTCGGCCCAAACAGAATATGTTTCTACAGGTATATATAAGGGCAAGATTCCTTATACAGGTACTTGATTTCTGCTGGGGTGTAGGATAGCATGGGACCGAGCATTGGCTTGCAATGCCGTTGGCTATTCTATTATGATTTTCTGTACTTGTATTTCAGTTGTATTGTACTACAGTGTAACATGTTCTGACTGTTTTATAGAATAGTGACATACTGCATCTTCATTTATATATATGACTGTTGGTTTCCGTTTTGTTATCAGTTATCCATTTCAGTTATATATACTGTTGCTACTTCCGTTGTTGTCGTATGTTTTATTTCATTCTACTACATCTCACTTTGACAAATGAGGGCATAGTTTCCCCACTATCAGACCTGGGCCCTCACTGCTAGTCGGAAGTCTCTAGCGTATGGGGAAATGGGATTGAGGTCATGTGGCAAACTGGGTTTGGGGCACCCGTTGCGTGACACCCAGATCCGGGACGTTACAAAGTGGTATCAGAGGGGTTCTTTTCTTTGACTTACTATTTAGAGCCGTAGTTAGGGATAGGAAGAACGGTAGTTGGTAATAAGCTGTGCCCGAGCATAGCTAACCCGTGTACAGGGAAAATCCAATTTACCTCGTGTTGCAATTTTAATGATCTTGCAATTTACTGTTTCTTTGTTTTCACCGTTGGGTGATGCACTTGATATTGTGCTATTTATAATTTATCTGTGGGTTCTATTTAGTTGCAACCTGATGAGATGAGGGTATTCCGTTTCATGCATCATATAAGCACATGCTAGATATCACATTCCATGCATAGTCTCCATTCGATGTAGGTGCATTAGAAATTTCATGTCGTTGTGATAGTTGTTGTGCCAGAAAAGCATGCTATTGTGATATCTGCTTGATAAAGACCTGCTTTGTGATAGGGTATTTTCTTGTGTGAGCCTGTTTATAGAATGGACAAAAAACTTTGGTTTTTGGGGAGTATGGGCCCCCATTGACCGGAATTTGGTGGATCATTATTTTTTTAATTAGTTATGTCATAGATAAGATGTCAAACTTTGATTCGTGGGGAGTATGGGCCCTCACGGGTCGGAATTTGTCACTTAGGTGTTGTTTTTCGGTATTTTCTGGGTTCCGGAGATGTTTCTGAGGCACACTGTCTGAAAACCCAGTATACACGCCGTGTAGTACTTTAAACATGCCATGTATGGACTTCTGTTCGGGAATAAAAATAAACTTTTTGGGTACACGCCATGTACCCCGAGTACACGCCATGTAGTCTCTTCCCGTGTCACAAACCGTCTAGGTGGAGACATGGGGAAGGGAAGAACTTAGGTAAAACACGCAGTGTACTTGATATACAAGCCGTGTAGGGTTGACCTGGAGTCCGGCCGTTTAACTAACAACATGGGTCAGTGTCACCTCTCCTTGAACATGCTGTGTACCTGTGGGACATGGCGTGTGGTCTTGTCCGAGGACATACCATGTAGACTTAACCGTGTGGATGGGAAATGGGGTAGTGTACACGCTGTGTGGGGGTGTAACATGCCGTGTAGTGTCAATCCGAGTAGTCGTCCGTGTCACAAACGACACGGGTAGTTGGAAAATAACACCATGCACGCTGTGTAGATTATATACACACCGTGTAGTTTTTGTTCAATGGGAGCCGTGTGGCTTAGCCGTGTAGAAGGACCCGGGCAGGGGAAGGGAAGTCAAATATACGATGTGTAGTCTTTGTACACACTGTGTAGTCTTGTTTTTCAAATCTTGAAATGCTATCTTTTTCTTGTTCCCTTTGTGGTTCCTTCGCTTTTGGTCTTTGATAAATCTTGAATCTAAGGAGTGCTTTTGAACTTGTAGTGTCATGCCGCCTAGACGACCACACGTTGTTCTCTAAGAGAGCGGAAACGAGTATACTCCAGAGATGGTGGGACATGGGCTACCGGTGGAACCTCCAGTAGAGCCAGATGTAGTTCCCACTGTTATACTGGACACAGGCGTGGAGGCGCAGTTCTGTGAAGGCTTTATGCGGTTCATACAGACCTTTCAGGGAGCACCGCAGGCTGCCACATCTATGGACGAGCTGACTTGTATCTTCCAGCAGCAACATCCACCTACGTTTTCAGAGGATGGCGGACCACAAGCTATGGAGTCTTGTTTGGTATCGATGTATACTATTTTCAAGAATCTAAAGATGCCTCTAGGGAGGAGGGTCAAGCTCGTGACTTATATGCTGCGTGATTCCGCCAAGAGGTGGTGGGATGTGACCTCCCAGTCAGAGAATCACAGAGACATGGTGTGGTAGGATTTGCAGGCAGTCTTCTATGACTTATTCTTTCTCGATACGCTGAGGGAAAATAGACCTCGAGAGTTCATGAATCTGCAGCAGGGCGCTATGTCGGTGATGGACTATTCTGCTCGCTTTACCGAGCTGCAACGTTTTGCACCTGTTCTGGTGGGTTATGAGATGTTGAGAGCCAGGCGTTTTGAGGATGGTCTTCGATATGACATCTAGGCACTGGTGAATGTTTTCAGGTTTCCTACTGTACATTCTATTGTGAACCAGACACTGATTATAGATAGGAACCTGCGAGAATCTAGTGGTGTGGGCCAGGGTGGTTCAACACCAGTTGCTGGTACTATTTCTACTGACAAGAGGAAAAGACATATGGACTTCTCTCAGGGTGGCAGTACCAGTCAGAAAAATGCTTCAGGTGGCCATTTCATGTGCTACCAGTTTGGTAGAGAGGGGCACAAGAGGCAACAGTGTCCATGAGACCTAGTGGAGTGCCGAGCTTGTGGCAGGATGGGTCATCTGCAACGTTTTTGCAGGGCATTTCCACCGATAGCTAGTGAGAGGGGTTCTGTATAGACTCCACATACGGGAGCAAGACCAACAGCTTCTTACCAGTCAGGGAACTGGAATACGTTAGGGCATGCAGGTAGAGATGGTGGTCGTGGCCATGGTAGCCAGACACCAGGATCTCAGAGGTAGCAGGGCGGGACAGATCAGGGTAGCCAAGCTGTGTCGTAGGGCCGCTGCACTGGGCAGGAATATGCAGTGCAACAGACCTAGCAGGAGCAGGATCCCAGACCTTCTACAGTCAAAGGTACTATTCTAGTAGCTTCTGTCTTATCTTCAGTAATTTTCTATATGGATTCTACACATAGTTTCAAATCTGTACCCGTTGTAGAGAGCCTTGGGATCTATGTTTCTACTTCTTCTTCTATCATGACGCTAGACACTCCGTTGGGGATTAGGACGGCTGGTGTGCGTCAGTGCAAGGAGTGCCCCCTTGAGGTTGGTTGGTGTCACTTTCTTTGCGACCTCTATGTCCTAGAGATGACAGCTTATGATGTCATTCTCAGGATAAACTGGTTGGTTCCCTTTTGAGCCTTTGTGGACTGCTATCGTCATAGGGTGAGCTTCACGTCACCAAAGGGAGGAGATTTTCTATACAAGGGCGAATGAGATGTTCAGGCGAGTCGAGCTGGACCAGAGCATCGCGGGCGAGGAGGAGTCACATCCCAGATTGAGAGCTTATATCTGGATGACCAGGGGACTTGTCAGATGGATTTCCCTCCAGTGGTTGATCATTTCAGGGATGTCTTCCCGAATGACTTTTTAGGTCTACCTCTGGAGAGATAGGTGGATTTCTTTATCAAGCTTGTGCCAGGAGCAGCACCTGTGTCCATTCCTCTTTATAGGATGGCTACACCTGAGCTGTAGGGGATCAAGAGGCAGTTAGAGGAGTTACATGCGAAGGGTTTTATCCAACGCAGTACTTCTCCGTGGGGTTCGCCGGTCCTTTTTACAATGAAGGTGGACGGTACCCTCAGACTTTGCATGGATTATCAGAAGCTGAACCAGTTGACGGTCAAGAACCGATATCCTTTGCCGAGGATAGATGATCTTTTTGATCAGATTCGAGGAGCACGAGTGTTCTCGAAGATTTAATTGATATCCAGATATCATTAGCTGCGCGTAAGACCATAGGATATACCGCTTACGACTTTTCAGAGCAGATATGGTCTGTACGAGTAGTTGGTTATGCCATTCGGACTCACGAATGTGACAGCAGTTTTCATGGATTTGATGAATCGTGTATTCCATCCGTATCTTGATTATTTTGTGGTAGTATTCCTGGACGACATCTTGGTGTACTCTCACACTCGACACGACCATGCCACCCAACTTGAGATCGTATTGAGTACACTGAGAGAGCATCGTCTATATGCTAAGCTCTCAAAGTTACACTTTTGGATGGACCTGATTCACTTCCTAGGTTATATTATCTCAGAGGAAGGTGTTGATGTGGACCCAGAGAAGGTAAGAAAATTAGTTTCCTAGGAGCATCCTAAGAACATGTTTGAAATACAGAGTTTCTTGGGGTTGGCTAGGTACTAAATACGCTTAATATAGGACTTCTCCCACTCAGCAGCACCGTTGATGGGTCTAACTAAGAAGGGTGTGAAGTTCGATTGGTTGGAAGCTTGTGAGACAACCTTTCAGGACCTGATAGGAGGGTTGACCTCAGCACCGATCCTGATACTCCTAGAGCAGGGGAAGAGCTATACAGTTTACTGTGATGCATAAGGTATTGGGCGGGGAGCAGTGTTGATGCAGGGCGATCGAGTTGTTGCGTACAGGTCTCAGCAGTTGAGGCTGCATGAGAGGAATTACCTGACGCATGATCTCGAGTTGGCTGTAGTTGTGCATGCGTTGCGCTATTGGAGACATTATCTATTGGGAGAGCATTTTTTGGTTTTCACCGACCACAAAAGCCTCAAGTATATCTTTACTCAGTGTGACCTGAATTTGAGGCAGAGGAGGTGGGTCGAGTACCTACAGTCCTTCGATTTTGAGCTTGCCTATACACCTGGTAAAGGTAATGCGGTAGCTGATGCACTGAGCAGGAAGACTCAGATACATGCAGTGCAGGAGGCTAGTGGTGAGTGGCAGCTTATGGCCTTGTTCTTTGAGATGCATCTGGAGGTGCACGATAGTCAGTGGAAGACATATCTTTCCTCGTTAGCTATGACATCTACCCTCCTGGACAGAGTGAGGATGAGACAACTATCTGATTCGGAAGGCCTAGTTCTCTGGGAGTCAGTGGAAAGTGAGGACCCTCCTCCTGGTTGGACGGTTGGCAATGATGAGGTTCTGTGTTTCCATGGACGAGTATGGGTTCCAGGGGATATACGAGAGGAGATTATGCGGGAGTTTCATGCTTCAACTTGGGAAGTTCATCCTGGGGTTACCAAGATGTACCGAGACTTGAGACGTTAGTACTAGTGGCCGGGCATGAAGAGATATGTCGCTGGTTTTGTTAGGAGGTGTTCCACCTGTCAGCAGGTGAAGGCGGAACATCAGAGGCCAGCCGGACTGTTACAATAGTTACCCATCCCGAAGTGGAAATGGGATGATGTCGCGATGGACTTTGTGACTGGTTTGCCGAGGTCACCTTGAGGCAATGATGCCGTGTGGGTTTTTGTAGACAGACTCACTAAGGTAGCTCACTTTTTACCAATCAAGGAGACCTTCAGTGTTGACGAGCTCGAAAGGTTGTATATCCGAGAGATCATAAATATTCATGGGGTCCCTTATTCTATCATTCCAGATAGGGATGCCCGTTTTACGTCTCGTTTCTAGAAGAGTTTTTAGAGGGTACTGGGTACACAGGTGCTTCTGAGCACAACTTACCATCCTCAGACCGATGTCCAGTTAGAGCATACGATACAGGTGCTAGAGGACATGCTGCGAGCATGTGTCCTATAATTTGTGGGCTCTTGTGAGAATCACATACCCCTAGTCGAGTTTGCCTATAACAATAGTTTCCAGGTGACTATCGAGATAGATCCTTACAAGGCTTTATATGGTAGGCCTTGCCGATCACCCTTGTGCTGGTTAGAGGTAGGAGAGGCAGCTTTACTGGGACCACGTCTCGTGCAGGAGACTTCTGAGCAGGTCCAGTTGATTCAAAAGAGGATGGCTACCGCACAGTATAGACAGAAATCTTATGATGATCGTCGCAGACGACCTTTGGAGTTCGTGGTCGGGGATCAGGTCTTCTTGCATGTTTTGCCGAGGTTGGGACACAGGAGGATCGGGAGACAGGGTAAACTTTCACCGAGGTATGTGGGGCCGTTTGAGATTCTTGAGAGAGTCGGGCTGGTTTCCTACCGGTTGCAGTTACCGCAGTGGTACCAAGCCATGCATGACGTCTTCTATGTATCTCAGTTGCGCCTCTATCATTCAGACCCATCTCACACCTTTCATCTAGAGGAGGTTGATCTTGAGTTAGATGAATCCTTTGAGGAGAATCTAATTCGTATCGTTGATAGGAGCACAAAGGTTCTCCGAGGCCGGTCAGTTTCTCTCGTATGGGTGCTATGGCAGCATGGCTGAGTGCAGGATGAAACCTGGGAGCGGGAGACTGACGTATGTGCTCAGTGGCCGGAGTTGTTCACGGCTATATCTTCTCTACCCTTGGAAGGGTAATTTTGGGACGAATTGCTATAAGGGGGGAAGTTTGTAAGAACCCGGTTCTTATTCTTGAGGTACGGGTTTCTTCTTTTCTCCATTCCTTAAGTGTTTTTAAGAAAATAAGGAAAATGGGGAAAAATCCTAAATTTTGGAACTACATGCCATGTACTTTTCCACACGCGTGTACTTTTGGCCATGTGGAATGGGTACATGGGGTGTGTAGCCTTGTCGGCGACGAAGGGTGTAGGAACTGACTACACGCCGTGTAGTGGTCCTTTACACGCCATGTAGTCAGTCGGCATGCCAAAACAGTAAGGCGGTGCATCAGCTACCAGCTGAGCGACAGTACATGCCGTGTACTCATGAGTACATGCCGTGTACTCATGTCAATGGGTGAACAGTGTGTCGGTGCCTCTAGAGGAACCGTTAAATGAAGGAAGTACACACCGTGTACTTGTAAGTACACGCCGTGTGCTTTGTTTTTTTCACTTAAATGGGAAGTAGCCTCCCCTGTTCACAAGGAAGGCTTAGAACCAGACGAGAGGAGCGAAAGAGGGAGGCCGAACCTTGGGAGATCCGCTGCTCTAGCACCAGGAATTCGATCCCACTTCTGTCGATCACGTTGGAACCGCGCGGGTAAGCCCTCTCTCCTCCCAGCGTGTTGCTTACCAATTATTCTCCTAATGGGAGTTATTTGAGGTTATGCGAGTCTTCTTATTCATCATATCTACATCGTTTTTGGGCATTCCTGGAATTGACGTTCGCGCAAAGCACTCTTTGGCATATAAGGTAGGTGGCTTGGTGTTTATTTTCTATCTGTCGTGCATTTTTGTGTGATTTTGAGCTACGAACCCATGTTGGGGTGTCGTGTGGCTGAGGCTGTGGCTATTTTAATACCTAGAATTGTATAGATGATTAAATAAAGTTGAAAACGATTGTTTGGGATCGGTTCTTGGATCCAGGACCACCCCGGGGGTGCATTCCTCTGTTTATCCATTTGGCCAGGATACCAGTGTGTATGCCTCTAAAGTAATGATTGTAGAATTTCATTAATAGGAATTTCTTGTGAATGTTTATTTACATGTTGGGCATGGCCCAGTTATCTATTTATCCTGAGGGTAGTGTTGTGAATAGCCTGTGGCCATTGTACTACTTAGCCTGTGGGAAACTTCTTCCATGCATGTGGGCAGCTGATTCTGTGCCTGTGGGCGACACTTCTAACGCCTGTGGGCAATATCCATGTGCCTGTGGGCATATTCTTGGGTTTGGATACTCTTTACCTGAGGGTAAGGGTTTACATGTCTGAGGACTTTTGGCTGTTTTTCTTAGCATATTCACTGTGGTGATATTTTAAATTAAATGATTAAATGGATATTAAAATGGAAATTTAACTGGTTAAGTTAGTTACTTTCAGTATTGCTTACTTTATTTCATTTTGTTACTGCACACTGTTGTTTCATGCTTTACAAACAGTTGGGCATGGGCCTTTGGTGGATGCCTATTGGGAATTTATTTCTCACACCCTGTTTGGGTCAAGATTTTTGGCCCAAATAGATTTTGTTTCTGCAGGTATAGATAAGGGAAAGAGTCATTATACATGTACTTGATTGCTGCTGGGGTGTAGGAGAGCATGGGATCGAGCGTTGGCTCATGATGCCGTTGGATGTTCTGTTATGCTTTTATATACTTGCATTTCAGTTGTATTGTACTGTAGTGTAACATGTTCTGACTGTTTTATAGAATAGTGACACGCTGCATCTGCATATATATATATATATGACTGCTGGTTTTTGTTTTTTTATCAGTTATCCATTTCAGTTATATATACTGTTGCTGCTTTCGTTTTTGTCGTATGTTTTATTTCATTCCGTTGCGTTTCACTTTGACAAATGAGGGCATGGTTTCCCCACTATCAGACCTGGGCTCTCGCTGCTAGTCGGCAGCCTCTGGAGTTTGGGGAAATGCGCTTGATGTCATGTGGTGAACCGGGTTTCGGGCACCCGTTGCGTGGCACCCGGATCCGGGACGTTACAAGCTTGTTGTTTACTATTTTATCAAATTCATCCAACATTAACATACAAGCCATACTCACAGAAGTGATAATTTCTATAGCATGATCCATTCCAAATCTTTTTAAGAGACTATTGGTGTATTTACATTTGTTTAAAAAGTTTCCATCATAATTTTGAGAAAATTAAAAATTGAGAAAGAATCAGGTTCACCCATAAATCATATCTCAAATTCATTCTTCATTAAATCAAAAAATTTAAAACAATTTTTTTATTGTTAAAGATAAAAATCAATTCATCAACGTAAATTTGAACAAGTAAAATATCTCTTGAGATGTGTTTTAAAATGATAGTTGAATCAAATTTCCCCATTTTAAATCCTTTTGAAAGATGATAGTTTGAAATATGTTCATAACAATCTTGAGGGGATTTTTTAAGCCCTAAAGTTCTATGGTAAGTTTAAAAATAAAATTTGTAAAAAGAATATTTTCAAAACCAGGCTATTGTTCTACAGAAAACATTTTGATAAATAAAACTATTAGAATATATAGGAATTTATGATAAAATTCAATGGGTTGACTTGTATTTTTTTTATATCTTTTATTTCATCTATAAATAAAGAACCCTAACTTCTTTTGAGGTATGGAATTTATGGTAATATGGTGTTAGAGGATGTTACATAACCCATTCCATCCCAATGCTGCTCCACCCCCTCCTCCACCCTTGCCTATACCCTTGCGATGCCCAAAGGACATACCCCGTCATATCCCACCATCCTTGTGATACATCCTCCACCCTCTCAATACCCTGATGCCACAACCACCATCCTTGAAACACACTACTCCACCCTCACAAATCCCACCTCTTATACCAAATCTTGACGTCACTTATCCATATGCGTCGATTCCCCCTAGCCAGTCACCTCTCCTTGGCCGATGCCCCCACCCAACCAGTGCATCCCTCAACCAGCTGACATCTCCCTATCCATAAGCTCATGAATTCCATAGGGATGTAAGGACAACAATTACAACACACATGATATTATTCATATCCATGATAGAAGATACTACAACCCGAAGGATGTACCCATAGATTAGAAGCTTAAATCCCTACACCATCTAGATATCGAATCTTTTCTACTGATTTCCCACAACCATTTATCTATCCTATCTTTATCTTATCTTCCATTATTTAACATAATACATTAAAACTATTCAATTTCTGCACCTATTCTCTACCAATTGTGAACCTTCAACACACTCTCAACATGCATCTTCAGAACTTACCGAAACTCCTGTGATTTTGATCTTTTATCATCCCATGGAATCATTGAGCACTACTGTTTCTCATAGAGATACTCCAATAGTGTTTATATCCTAATATTCCACCTCATGAGTTCTTTACTCTAGTTCCTCAGAGCACATCACTAGGGATGTAGTTATTCATCGATCCTATAGCTAGAATTTAACTGGAGGTATTATTACTATGTCTGATGACTAGACAGTGCAGATTTCAGGTTATGAGAGTTGTATGATTACTCCTATCTTAATTCCATCCACAATTTCCTTTGTTACCATCAATACCTTTAATTTACTATTAGTAAAATTATAGTTAACTTACAATTCCGGTCTATCTTCTCATCTACTGTGGTTATATTTCAAGATCATTTGACAACTTGGGTGCTTGGTAGTGGATGCCTTCAGGATGGTGTGTATGTGCTTGAATCATCCCCCTCTCTCAAATATCCTTCCACTTCTGTTCATTCCCTCTAGGTTCACTATCGACTTAGTCTCCCACTTGCATCCATTATTCACAATTTTTTTAGAGTTGGATCCTCTTCTTCCTTTTGAATGCAAGACCTGTCATTACACAAAGCATCACCGGGTGAACCATGTTACTTGAGAAATCCCATATACATCTACTCCTTTTCATTTGGTTCATTCTGATATCCAAGGACCCATTCCTAGTACATGTAAATTAGGTTATCAATATTTTGTTAATTTCATCAATGTTTTCTCATGGATGACTTGGGTCTATTTGTTGAAAAATAGTTTTGAAATCTTCACCATTTTTTCTCATATTTTCAAGAAATCACCACCTAGTTTTCCGCTAAGATTCACTGTCTATGTTTTGACTATGTTTGTGAATATTTATCTAGACCATTCTAGTATTTTGAGTTGACCATGACATTATCTATTAGACTTATTGTACTGATACATCCCAAAAAAATAGTGTTCCTGAATGAAAGAACCATTATCTATTAGAATTTGCTCGTGTGATTTTATTTTAGAAGAAAGTTCCAAACAATTTTGGGGGTGATTCTATTCTCAAAACCACCTATCTTATCAATAGACTTCCCTCATATATTCCTTAAAGGGAGACACCATTCCATTCTTTGTTTCTAATAAAATCACCTCATTCCCCGCCCCTATGCATTTTTGGATGTGTGTGTTATGTTCGGGATATTTTCCCCTCGATTACCAAGTTTAATGCATGCACTCTCAAATGAATCTTTCTTAGCTATTCTCACACCTAGTGAGAATATCGATTATTATATCTAGATTTTCATTTTTATATTGTCTTAGCTGATGTTTCCTTTGCATAATCTTCAGTTTTTTATGTTCTAGATTTACCATCACCATCTTCTATTCTTGATTCTGAAGTTATTTTACCATATTATCAGGATAAATCACCCCCATCCCTTGCAAGTGATATTTTTGGATCAAAATTTAACCAAGTATATATGCATCAAACAAGCACATCTTCCACCCCGACACCTGATGCTTCTACCGTACCAGATGAATCACATGCTCCCGATCTTCCATCATCAGAGTTTCCTATTGCACTTCGTAAAATTTCAAAATCATGTCAGTATTATTAGATATTATCTAGAAATACCTCATGATTTATAGAGACACTGATTACTTAATAGACACCATTCACTATTTTAGAATCCAAATCCCATCCTGACTAGTTACAGGATATGCAGGATGAAATTTAGGCTCTGGACACCAACCATACTTGGTATCCTATCCCTCTTCCTTTGGGTAAACAGGTGGTTGCAAATGGATCTATACAATGTGCATCAATGCCGATAACTATCTAAATCATCTCAAGGATTTCCTTGTTTCCAAAGGTTATGCATTGAAATATGAAGATGATTATTTTGAAACCTTTTCACCAGTAGAAAATATGAAATAAATTCGCCTAATTATCTCTCTTATTGCCTCATATCACCAACCTCTCCATTAGTTGGATGTTAAAAATTCTTTTCCTGATAAAGAATTTTATATAGGGAAAATACCAAGTTTTTTTTTCTAAGGGGGGTTCCTTTAAGGTTTTTCATCTTCGTCAACTACTATATATACTCAAGTAGTTGACTCATGCTTGGTTCAACCATTTTTGTACCGTTATTATTATCTTTGGAATGTTCCAAAACATAAAGGATTATTCTATTTTCTATCATCAATATGTAACAATAAGCATTCTTTTGGTGTTCTAGGTGGATGAAATTATTATTACTGGAATTTCTGCTTCAATTATTAGTCGATTCAAGTCTTTTCTTCATCAAAATTTTCACACAAAATATTTGGGTCCACTATGATATTTCTTGGGAATTTCAGTTTTCAGATGTGATAACGGAATTTTCCTATCTTAGAGAAATCATGCTCTTGATTTACTGTAGTAGAATGACATGACTCTAGATGAATCAGTTGGCTCACATTTAGAATAGGGATAGAAGTCACTTCACACTAATAGTGACTTCTTCTCTTCACCTGATAGATATAGATGACTTGTTGGGAAGCATAACTACTTGACAATGATTTAACATGACATTGATTGTGAAGTTACAAAAGTGAGTTTGTTCATAGAATCCCTAACATAAACATAGTGGGAGTATTTTCTTCACCTTTTTAGATATGTGAAAAAGGAATTGGGCTTAGGCCTTTTATACCATGATCATGGGCATAAAGAAATTGAAGCATTTTGTGATGTAGATTATGAAGTATATCTTTCTTCTAGGATGTCTATATTTGGTTTTGTAGTATTTATTAGAGGCTATTTGATCTCATTGTGATGTAAGAATGAAATAGTTATCTCCTAGTCAAGCGTAGTGTCATAATATTGCATTATGACATACGTGACTGCAAAGATTATTTGGTCACAACAGATACTATAAGAAATTGAGTATACTATCAAGAAACTAGTGCATATCTGATGAGACAATCAAGTTCCAATCAAGATCACTAAAAATTAATCCATTTATGAGTGAATGAATCATATTGAAGTTGATTTTCACTTTGATTGAGAAAATTATGAGAAGAAGAGAATCAACCTTGGTCATGTTCGTACCTCGATCAAGTCATTGATATTCTCACAAAAGGGATTCCTGGAATGGATGTTAAATTTTTGTGTAACGAACTAGGCTTGATAAATATACATACCACATATTGAGGGGGAGTATTAGAATATAGAGTCATTTATGATAATATTAAATGCGTTGACATGTATTTATGTTCTCTTATTTATTTCATCTATAAATAAATAACCTTACCTCCTTTTGAGGTATGAAATTTATGGTGAAAAAAATCATTTATAAAAGTGATTTTGACGTCAATTTGAAAGAGGTTGAAATTAAGATGAGAAGTGAAGAATATGGAACAATAGTCTCCTGACCCAGAGAACCCTCTCCTCTAGGGTTTCCTCTCTTCCCACATGGTGGTCTGAATGCTCCTCCATACCCCATCACTACTTTAACCTTTATTTATTGGTCTTCTTTAGTAGTGTTTTGGAGGATGTTTCATCATGGGATCTTGGATCTTTGATGATGATTATTTAGATTCACATTTAAGCTCATATTTTATCATTTGATGTTATCGGGGTTCTCCTCCCTCGCTTCTTGTTCTGTTTTTGGCCTCTATTTCTATGGTTTTGGGATGATGATAGTGGTGAAACTATGTTTTTTAGTGTCGGATGAAGGTCAGCATTGGTCTCACTTATCAGATATGGGGTTTTCCAGTTCTAGTAACCTTTGGTTCCTTTATAATTATTGTGAGAACTGAGGAAGAGGATGCTTGATGAACGTTGTTGGCTGGATTTTGTGTTGGTGCTGAGGTTATATGATTTCCTTAAAAAAGAGAGTTGAGGTGAGATGTGGTTTGAATTCAGTGGGTGTTTACAGAGTGAATGGGTGTGGATATGATTCATTTCAGTAGTCAATGACAACGAAGTTTGGGAGGACCATTGGTGTCACCGATCTCAGTTTCATTTGTGAATCTGTTGATTTTTTTCAGTGCTGTTATTCTTGAGGAAACATGTTATGTGTTTTGGATATATTTGTTTGATTGGTTTTTGATAGCTTTACTATCCTTAAAATCTATCTTATTGCATTTGGAAGTTGTTGGAGCACATTATATTTGATTATAGGTGCGTGAACTTGAAAGAGGGATGGGTGTGATGAAACCCATCATTCATCTATCTGTCCCTTTGTTGGATGGTTGGGAACCCTTCCTTAACCTTCTACAGAATGTTTTCATCTTGTATTTAAATTTAATTAGGATGAAATTTCTATGAGTTTTTTTGGAAGAATTGTCGGGTTGTTAGCTCGCAAGAGTGATAGGTTTGCTAAAACCTATCATCCAGACCTCCTTCCACATGCCAGTGTGGATTAAAGGGGTGGTCTGCCATGTTGTGTTAGACCAAAATGACACAAATTCTTGGTAGGGGGAGACACATATTCATTGATTTATCTCACAGTTTCATTTTTCTGATAGGGGTGATAATTATTTTTCTAATGATTGTATCTAATTTTTCATCTATTTGATCATTCAGTTCTAGGTTAAGGCCTTCGGGTCATGTTTAATTAAGGAATTTGTGCCTCTTATATGTAATGGGTTCCCTCTTCTCCCAGTTTTCAAAAGGGCTATTATCTATTTTTTTTGTTTATTAAAGAAGGTTTGACCCTCAACCTTTAAAAAAATGATAAGAAAATGTCCGTAATATTCTTATGGATACATGCCAAGATACAGGTGAAAAAGTTTCACCATAGAAGATTCCTTCTTCTTAGTTATATCCTTTTGTAACTAAAAATTCTTTATTTCTAGTAATATTACCAGATTCATTTAGTTTATTTTGAAAAAACCATTTGGATACAATAACTTGATGATTATTAGGTCTTTTCATGAGAGTACATACATTATTTTGAGTGAATTGACTAAGTTTCTATTGCATGAAAAGTACCCAATTTTCATCATTAAGGTCATAATTACAGTTTTATGGGTTCAATGTGAGAGACAAAGGCTAGGTGTTCAACCTCATTTAAGATTGACATAGGAGTAAAAGTTCCCACCTGTAAATTGCTGATGGAATTTTAAAGGGAATGGTATTTTTATTTTTCGAAAACATTTGGGAGATAATTTGAAGGAGATTTTTGTTCTTATTTAACTTTAGTTTGAAAATTTTAATTTAAAACAACATTTTCAAAAACATTTTGGGGAATTGGTTTTGATAAATTTTCAACAAAAACAATATGGATCGATTCTTTAACTGATTTATTTATTTTGTTAAAGAAAAAATATTATATAATTCAGTTGGTATACCCAATAAAGATAACTTCCTAGGATTTAGAATCAAATTTACTAAGATTTCCTTTCATGTTTAAAATAACATATTTGCAACATTTTTTTTTTGAAAAATACCACCTTAGGTTTTTTATTATGTCAAAGATCATAAGGGGTTTCCATTAGAAAAGGACTAATGAGAACACTATTAATGATATAACATAAAGTATTTATAGTCTCAACCCAAAAATATTTTAGAAGATAAAATTTATTTTAAAGTATTCAATATATTTATTAGATTATTCAGTTTATCCTCTATACTACCTTATTTTGTTGAGGGTCTAGAGAAGAAAAAAATTGTTTATAGCCTTTAGAATAACACAAACCATTAAATTATTTATTATCAAATTATCTTCCTTGATCACTATGAATCAAAATAATTTTAAAACCTTTTTAATTTTCAACCCTTTTATAAAATTTAATAAAGTCTTTACAATCATTATTTTTACAAGTTAAGAAATAATTCCATGTGAATTTTATAAAGTCATCAACAATTACGAGAGTATAGGTTTTTCCTCCCATAGTTTCAACTTGATCAGGATAAAAAAGGCCAAGATGGACCATTTCATGATATTTTAAAGAATAAATACAATTTTTATATTTAAAGGAGGATTTGGGTTGCTTACCATGATGAAATGATTCACAAACAATGTTATCATTTAAATTCAATTTGATAAGGTATAATACTAGTTGGAACCAACTGAGTTTGAAAAGGGAATTAGTACTACAATGACCAAGGAATCAGTTCCAAATCCATGAGTCACTTCTTCATTAAAATATTTTATATTTTTACTAGTAAGATATTTTAAATTATTTGTATAAACATTTTTAAATATTTAAGCAACAAATATTTTTTTTTCATTTTTAATTAATTTTTGTGGCAAAAAATATTTTCAAAAGAGATTTTAAAACCACTATCACATAATTAACTAATACTTAGTAAATTGTGTTTCAAGACTTTTATGACTAAAACATTTTTTTTATTATGATTGAGATAGAAAAATAGGTAGTACCTTCACTGATTATCTTACCCCTTGAATTATCTACAAAGGTGATGTGACATACTTCAAGTTTGTTAATTTTATTAAATTTAGAGAGGTCACCACATATGTGTTTTGAGAAACCAGATCTTTTTAGAAAATTTATTTATTGGTTTTATTGTGAGACCCTTTTTCTACAAGATTAAATTATTGAAGTTTTTGGTACCCACATAATCTTTCGTCCCATTACATTTTCCAATTAAGATTTTAAAATCCAAATTTATTTAGCAAGTTTTCTTTTTGAATGACTGGAAAAGAGATGGATTGGCTTTGTTCTTCAATAATGTGTGTTTTTGAAATCACATTCATAGATTAAATAACCTATTCTTTTGTAATAATTACAAAACTTTACTTACGAAAAAACTTTAATAAAATATGTTTTTGATTTATTTTTTAAACATCTCACACGATTGGTGTAACCAAAGTCAACCCATTATTTTACAAGTTTTTGAGAAATCAAAAACTTTATTTATATTTTTTTCTCCTTGGGTAAATTTGAAAAGATAAATTTTTAGAGTGTTGATGGTTAATTTGAGCTCTCTATATTCAATTTATTTTTTATTTTCTCGATATGATGTTTTTTTCTTAGATGAGAAGATCCTTTTATTTTTAGAGATTTTCTTTTTCTTCAGCAACATTATTTTATTTATTTTGAGTTCAAGATATAAAGAATCAAGTTTATGATATCCATTTTCATGTCAATTTAAGGCATATTTTAGATCTTTATAATTTAGATATCTAGAGGAGAAAAAAAATAAGAGAGAAGAGAAGAATGAGGAGAAGAAGAAAAGAGGAAATAGGTATGGGAGTACAGACCTTGATGTCTTCATCAACATGTGCCATGAGTCACTTCAGGATTGATTCACTTGACATGGACGAGGAAGTATAATCCATGGATTCATCACTTACACACCACATAGATAATTTAAAATCATTTTTACCTTTATTCTTATCTTTGTGATTTTTCTTATAGACGAGGCACGCCGGTTTGATGCGACCTTTCTTTTTTACATTCGTAGCAAGACACCTCTGGTTATTCCTTTTGATTTTACTTTTTAGATCACTTTGAAGATCTTCTCCTTGAGGAATTTGTTAATGTTCCTAAAAAATGATCATATTCTAAAACCTCACCTCCAGAATGTTCATCGTTAGATTTGAAGGTGATGATCTTACTGACTTCTTTGGCTTCATCAACCTCCTTTCTTGTTTGGTGTTTTATCATGATTTCGCATGTCATTAAGTATTAGATGAGTTCCTTGATTTCCATATTTTTCACATATTTGAATTCCAAGATAACCATCACTTTAGGATCCCATGAAATAGGTAATACCGATAATATTTTCTTTATGAGCGTTTCTATAGATAATTCATCATCAATAGAATTTATACTATTTCCTATGTTAGTAAATCTTGTAAACACGATTCTAATAGGTTAATAAATATGTATATTAAAACTTTATGATGCATATCTAATCTAGTGTCATTGAATTATTTTGTTCCTTTGTGTTTTACTTCAAACAATTCACAAATATCATAAGAAAACTTTCATGTGGAAACACAATTAAAATAATTTCTATCTAGGCTCCAATGCAATACATTCATATTTTTTTTATTCAGTTAAAAATTCTTAATATCTTTCAGAGTCCATTTTTCTTCTGTTTTTGTGGTGAGAACAAATTCACACATAACCATTTTCCATACGGGATAAGGAATACTACCAAACAAGGTTGTCATCCAATTATTCCGATACAAATAGTTGGCACAAAAATAGGAGCATGCATATTGAAATTTGATTCCATAATAAAATCCAACTTTTAAATCAATTAAAGGTTTGAAAAAAATAACAAAATTTTGAAAAACATGGGTTTTTGATATAAACATAGTCTCCTTTGATACCAATTGTTGGTTAAAGATTATGGAAAGAGGGGTGAATTTCCCATTCAAATATAAATATAAAAAAATTATTTTGAAATAAATATGTGAGAAATTGAATATGAGATATTTGATATCTTCAATTAGAGATTATTAAGAATATATCAAAGAAATTAAAGCATAAAAACATTCTAATAGAAATTATAAAATCATGTGAGATGATGTTTAATGATACAATGCATAAATATAAATAGGAGACAAACACAGTTAATAAGAAGTTATGATAAATCCCGATGCATGCCCCTATGTCTCTATCCATTGACTTGAGAGGTCAATTATATGAATCCATTGGTCTCAAAAGTGATCAAGAAGCCGTCCCTCACAGTTGTGTCTTGTGATCACCCTCTTGAATATTTTCAGTAGTCATGTAATCCATACCACACTTTTGTAGAGTGTGAACTTTTGGTGAAATAAGATCGAGGAAAGAGAGGTTTTCTTTTGGGAAACCATTTAAACAATGCTCAAAAATCTCTTTAATGTAGTGATGTACAATAGAGGAAAATGATATTGTGAGAAAGGAAGTGAGACTTTAGTGTATTTTAAACTTTGAAGACTCTTGATAGAATTTGTAATTCTAGAGATTTGATATTGAATCGATCTTGATAGAACTTCGTTGGGAGCATAGATCACATGTTGTCTAGGCAAGTTCTCAATGATCCAAGGGGGTCTATTTATAGGATCTAAAAATGCCTGATAAAGTTATAGAATCACCAGGTGTATTGAACCTAGAATGACCCACTATAATGGTCTTTTTGACCATAATAAATGAGTCCTCATTAGAATTTTCCCAACACCAATGAATACCCATTATCCACCACTATGTAGTCAATGGGATTCCTATAGCTAGGGGTTTTTGGAAGACCTGTACTAGCTCGCCACTACTGACCAGTGGCTAGCTGGTTCCATTCAACTAGAACTACTACTCATGTTATGTAGCTATCAACTGGATGATACTACTCCTTTGGGTATCCATTGGTGTTGTTGAACTTTAGACCTACTTCCACTTTATCACTGAGTATCCTAAGCACTCTGTAGTGATACTCCTTCAACAAGATCCATCTACACTTCACTCCAAATCCTTCTATTGTTATTCTAAGTTAATTCCAAGAATTTTAATGATGTAAAAATATGAGACTAATCCTTCATCAAGGAATCAAAGGATATTTAAGATACCCTTAATTTTAAACCACTTTGAATTAAACTACACTAAAACTCACTTAAATGAAAGTGTTAGATAAATAGGTTTGTTTTTGTGATCATGTAATTACCATAAGAGAGAGAGGTACAATTTTGTTTAAGTCTTGGATAAGTTGGTTTTAATATGTTAAGATGATATTTAATACTTGAACTAGATAATCCATTGTACTCATGAGCGTGTTATTTAAATAATTATCTATGTGCTAAATTATGATTAATTATTGGATTTTGTGTGTTTTATTCTTGAAGAAAGAGTAAATTTGAAAGAATAGATGAGTAAGGAAGATGATTGTTCAATCTAGTTTATGAATTTCATATTTGATTAACTTTTCAAAATAGGAGTTTTATTTTTACTAAAAAATATTACTTTGAAAGATAAATAATCTATTTTGAACTATATTAATTTAAAGGAGGAAAAAACATTGAAAATACTTTCCCTTATTATCCAATTGCATAATTTCTAATCATATAAACTATTTATAATGAAATGTAAGGATTTTTTGTATCTTATTGATGATTTCTCTCAGGATGTCAAAATGAAAGTCTGATGGAATTGATTAAGCAATAATTTTTCATTTATTTTCATTGTAATTCATTGATTTTATTCCCCTAATTGATGATATTTCTTAGTATTTTACTATTATTTATGAATTACGAGTTTTAAAATGAATGAAATGAAAATGATCTTTGGTGATGTTGACAATATTGGAAATTTCACATTCAACTTGTAAATGTTTCTAGAAATATTATCATATACTTTTTTTAGAAATATTTTTTGAAGAGAATGATTAAAATTATAGATTCAAACTTTGTTGGATTCCCTATTATTTTTTTCTATTAATAGTGTTACATTGCTTTAGTAGTTAAAGAATTTTAATATATATTTTAGTGTGTTTAGTTGATAATATCTAATATTAATATGTTGTTTTAAAAATGTTACAGTTTATATTTTCATTTTAATATTAGTTAGGAAGTAAATTTTTTGTTAAATTTTAGATGGTGCTACATGTTTAAATGTATTCTATCAAAGTGTTCTATTATTTAGTACTTGTGATAAGGTTTAATACATATAGGTAAATAAATATTGAATTGAATCTTGCACCAATGAAATCAAAATGGGATAATATTTTCAATCCCAATTGAATAGGGATCCAAGCCCAAGATGGTGGAGGCATGAGCCTGCTAGCAACAAGTGAGAAACCATTGGAGGGACATTTGAGATTATCAACATACCATGAGAGAAATATCTCTAGAGAGATCATACCAAGAATACTAATTCTGAGAAGAAACTATACTATTATATATTTTTACTCCACTATTATAAATAATTTCATCCTATCTAGTATATTTTAGATAAATAATAAGTGGTAATAGGGAACTAATATTTTTGACAGAAATACCACATGACCTAGGTATAGTTCATACTCTTCCTGAAATCGTATATTCTTCTATGGGTGTGCCACGATCTGGGTTTGAAAAGAAATTTGTAGGTATAGATAGATAAAATAACCCCTCCCCTCATTTTTGAGGGTATTAAATCAATGATAATGTAATTATGATACCGAAACACAACCACTGGGAATCTAACCTTCGACTCTGAGGAACAAAGAAAAAAAATATTATTGGATATGTGCATTAAAATGATAACAAAAACATGGTGGTTTAGACCATGCCATAATGGTTTATACCATGTCTTGGTTTAACCTTACATGAACTATGACAAAGTTTGAGACACTATGCCATAGTGGCAATGAAATTGGATTATCATGTTGTATAATAATCCTTGGTTCGACCTCTATCTTTTGCTCCAACTATCACTCTTGGTTACAATCATCATGTGATTATGATTATGAGAAGTTTGATTTCATAACATGAATGTTTAAATGTCAAACATTTATAATTAGAATTCAAGATAAACATTATAAAAGTTCAAACATTTGAGCATCTTTTGAAACATTCATTCAATATCACTTTGAAAATTTTGAGTTCCTTGATGCCTATATAAGCTGGTTCAATCCTAAAAAACTATGTTTTGATTCAATAGCATCAAGATATTTAGTATAACTCCTTGAAACCAATAATATTATTAGATTTAGATTCTCTATTTTCTTAAAACTCATGGTTATATAAAACAATAAATTGAGAGAGGTCCTACCCGAACATCGGGTGATTCACATGATCCGTAGATAAGAGTCCTTTTACTACTTCTCAGTCATCTAAATCAAACACTTCTGAAAATTATCAACAGATTGGATTTACTGGAGAGTATATTGTACTTATCATTCTTTATTTGTATTTTTACAAACATAAAAATAGATTTTGTTATTTATGGTGTTTTGGAGTTGTTCTTACACTATATTAGGATGTTATACATCCCTCCAGAACCTTTCAGTGACATCAAAGAAAATATATCCATGTTTGATTTGAATTTTAATGGAAGGGGAAACTAGAGAAACAAGTTTTCTAGATTCCATGTAATAGCCATATATAAAAAACCCATTGATGTTCTTGATAATTCAAGACCATGGAATTTTTCTTATGAAAATATGCATTTAGGTTCTTGCTGCCAACCGACCATGATATAGTTTTGAAAAAATGGCTATTTTGGGCATTGTTAGAATGATGTGTAAAATAGAAAATCATTTCATTTTTATAATATACTTGATATCATAAAAACAAATTCCAATACAGTATTAATATTATGTATACCCAACTCTGAAATATTACCCTTACACAATGTTTGTAAATGCACTGAGTTAATGGTATGCATGAAACCTTCATAAAGTTAATCTCACACGGGTCAGTTTATGTAGGTGGCCACATGTTAGGTATAATATTACACAACTAACTTAACTAAATCTATGAACACCAGTGCATGAAGTTAATCCTACAAAGACACCTGTCACATGAGTTTAATATTATGTAGGTCCTTGAACATTGGATTAATCCTACACATGCCTTATCTTAGCCTGTGATAGTTGTGGATCTACTTTACTCATACATTGTCCAAAACAGTCACCCTCCCTAAAACACTGATCCAAAATGTCCAATAAAACAGTCATGCCCTACCCATGATAATAGTTGTTACAATGGTGAATACTATGTTGTAGTTTAAGCCTTTTTGGATAGAATTTTAAAGAAAATTATTTTTTTATTAAAATTATCAAATTCCTTAGTCGATATGGTCCTGAGCATCCCATGCTGAATCTAAAGGGAGGATTTAAACTATTCCAAAAACATTTTTGTTGATTTGACCAATGTTTAAAGGAAATTTACATGGTTTTATAATTTATAAAATTATTAAAAATTAAATAAGGTAAAATATAAATTGTTTATATTAATTTATAAATAGTTCATAAATGATAATATAAATGTTTTATATTAAGATATTATTTCAGAAATTAGTTTTAGACATTCCAAGAGAAGTTTTCAATGTTGATATGATAAATGATTTAAATAAAATCAAATATGTGATATAAAATTTATGTAAATTGTTTACATAAATATGAAATATTTATTATTCAACAATAAGTGTTCATAAAATATTTTATAATTTAAATATAGAGGAGTTTATATTAAATCCATGTAAATGTTAATATGAGATGTTCATATTGGATAAAACTGATTTTTTCAAGTTCATTAATTCCTAGATTATAAAGTGTTTATAAATTATTTATGAATTATTTATAGTTTTTTATCTCATGCTTAAATATATGAATTTTCCATTTATTTATTTATTCCCACTTTATTCATAGATACAAATTGTTTTATTATGAATTGTGATGTATGCATTAGTTTAAAGAGTTAACTTGGTTCTAAAGTGTCATATATGAACTAAATAGTTACATGCTAGGTATGATAATTGATTTAATTTTATTCTACCTTGAATTTGAATTGTATTATCTTATGATCTTGAATTAATAAGTTAATTATGATTTATATATATATTAGGAATTAGAAATATGGTGAGGTATAAATCTCTCTAGAGTAAATCATCTCTAGGTATAGGGACTTTGGTTCAGACTACTCACTATCTTGGAGGCTTATGCCTTGTCCAGAAAAGTAGGGGCTGGTTATCCGTCGTTCCTTGCTTACTATTTTTGGGATTTTTGATTTTATATGATTCTAAGACTTTTCATGAAAGAGTTTCATATACCTTATGTCTAAGATACATTTGCATATTTATGGATATAGTTTACTTTTAATTTGGGTTATTAACACAAGCTATGAGTTGTGTAAATAGTTACACATCAATATGATTTGAACATATATATATGGTGGAAAGAATAGGATTCCAAACTAAATCATTTGAAGAAGAAATACAAGTAAAGCAAATAACATGAGAAAATATGGTGAGATTAAAACCCCTTAAAAAATATTTAGCATTCAATTCCTTTTAAAGTGAACACTCTCAAGACCTATATGATCTAATCCAACAGTTTCAAACTAAAGCTGGGTGACCATGGATTATCTTGTGTAAGAAAATTAAGTGATGTGGTGACCCTAAGAGGTAGGTTCCTCATTTTTGGTGTTTTCATTGGGTTACAGTTAGCTGAGAAACCCTTAGGAAGGATACCAGAGGAATAATATTGATTTTATCTATATGATGTATTGGATAAAGGGTTATACACTCAACTATTCATGATTCATATATGATATGACTGATATGATGACATACCTAGTTAGCTAAGTGGTGATATGGACACCAAAGTGGACTCATTTCTTAGTGAAATATGGATCTTGACCCACTAGTAGGTTTAATGAAATTAAAAGGGGTTATATTTTAGCGGGAACACATTTAATAAATGTTGTTATTAAATTAATTTTAAAAAAAAATATGTAACTCCTATGATAATATCTTCCACTGAAGATATAAATGGAATCATCATCTTCCAAAATGACTTCTAGATCAATTTTTAAAAAGGAAAAGCTAAATTATAGAAACTTCTGAGAATGATATAGAAATTTAATAATAGTTATCAATCAAGAAGAAAAATTATATGCGTTAGAGAAACCAATTCCTAATGAAACACCTTCCGATCAAAAAATTAAAGAGGTGAAGACTATTTATTATTAACACAAGAGAGATTATTTTGATGTGTTTACATTGATTATTGTTTTTGGAGACTAAACTAGATGGTACCATGGATGTTTATGGGATGATTGATAACCTAAAAATGTTATATCAAGAGAAATATAGACATGAATGATACAAAGTTTCTAAATATTATTTTTGGTGTATGATGATATAAGGTAATTTAGCCTTAGCTCATGTACTCAATACGATTGGGTATATTAATGACTTGAAGAGATTGTGATAACCTCTTTATCATGACCTGAATATTGATATCATTATATAATTTTTACTGAAAATATTCCAATATTTCATTGTGAATTATAATATGAATGAACTGAGGAAAATTTTACCACCGCTACTCAACATGTTAAAGAAATCTTAGAAGGATTTGGGAGGTCCATGCTCAAGAAATGTAAAAACAATGCAAACGTAAGATTGAAATTAAAGATATTATGATAAGTATACTGCAAGAGGGTAGGGGTGGGGGTGAATTTTAGTTCAAAATAAACTACAAATTTCATCTTCATCAACATAAAAATGTATTTGTATTATGAAAATATGATAAAATCACAAGATACAAACATAGTAACAAAGTTTAAGTATCATTATGTAAAAATACTAATGAACTTAACATGCATATAGAAAATATAAAGACTATCAATATTTCAACAAAATATAGATAAAATGATTAACACAAAGGAAATAAAAACAAAATAAATTACATAAATTGAAGATTTATCTAATCTATTATTTAGAATATAACTTAAACTAAACAAGGATATTATTAAGCCTCTCTTTTTAGACCAAAGTGAAAGATAGATCTACAGACATGATATGAGGTATTCTAGAATTTAAACCTGTCTAAAGGTATCAGCTTCTTAAAGTATAAAGATAGACTCTATCTTCCTTACACTGGGAGCCCTTAATAATCCAGATTTGAATTTCCCCAACTACATTAACTAGTATCTCAGTTCACCCATTACTTAGACTGGTAGCTTGATACTTCCACTATAACAACCGATATCTCATTTTTTCCCACTTCTTAACTGATAACTTGGTTTTCCTATTACTTACCAGTAGCTCAGTAAAACAAACACAACTAAAATAGTAAGAGTTTTATAAGAAAAACCTCACACAATGGTTTCCCTAAACAAAAACACTTACAAAGAAAAATATTACAATGAACAGAAGAACTCAAGAAATAATAGATTTCAATGATTAAAAATGATCAATAAAATTAATAATGATGTCATAGTTTCATACTTATTTACCATTATATAATTTTCTTCTGATCCATGATGTGTTTCTCTATTTATAAAAAATAATCCAACAGTTGGATTCTAAAAATCTTGGGGTCAGTTGCAACAGTGTAAGTAACAACTTTCTTATTCATATTCCAATGGATGTAAATTCTTTCCATGTCCACTCATAGGTTGGTTCTTCACCCCTACAATGATTCAGTTGAAAAATTTAATCATTTAGTATTATGAAATTCCTTATGTTACTGATTTTCATAAATTAGTTCCATTAGTATTTCATTAAACCTCAAGTTATTAGTAATTCATTTAACAGTTTTATATATATTGAAATCATCAAATAAAAAATAATAAACCTAAGTTAGATAAAATATTTAAGTAAGTGTCTTAGGTTTTTCAAAATAAGTGAAGTGAAGTGAGTCAATGACTCAACAATCTCCCCCTTTTTAAAAAATAGAAATACTCAAATAAAAATTAAAATGAACTGAAAAAATTTCTTTTATTACACTTTGTTTATATTTAGATAAATATATCTATATTTCCTCCTTTTAAAAAGTTCTCCCTTTCTTAATCTCCCCTTTTGAAAGATATTCCCCACCTTTGAAAAAATTCCCTTCTAATATGTTCAAATTATCTTTCTCTATTTTTTTTAAAAAAATTATCCCACTTTGTGAAATAAAAAATTTTCCTCCTTTTTGAAAAATTTGAAAGATATTATTTTTTAACATCATTTTCCCCTTTTTGGTTTTCTAAAAGAAGATAATATTGTTTTTTTCTTGAAAAAAAATTAAGAAAACCGTGTTTATTCAGATACAGGAAAATAAAAAATGTTAGAAAGATTATTTGAATTAAAAATAACACATAATATAATATTTATAAATTAATAAACAATAGAGACAATTAAAAAATATTAAATCATTATACTAATAACATAGAGAAAATGTTCATATATCATGAATTTCAAAAGTACAAGAAATGGGAAATTTAGAAAAAAAATAAATCATTTTTAATTGATTTTTTAATCATGTGTTTCAGCTTCTTGATATAAATACATTGCTCCATTAGAATATGATCTTTAGTCTTGAACTTATATTCTAACTCAACAACTTTTTTTGAAACTCTAGTTCCTTGATCTTTCAATCACTGATCCCATTCTGTAACTTTTTCTTCTAAAAAAGAATTTCATGGGGCCACCCTTTTTATTTTTTATTATGATTGAACAAATTCAAATTATAATATTAAATCTACTGGTTGTAAATTACAATAAGGTCTTTTAGATCTTCAACTGAAGAAGATATTCTTTCGAATTTACTTTCCATCTCTTCCACAACATCACAAGAATGATTAGAGTATCCCAAATAATGTCATAATTCTTAAAGATTGAATTTTCATACATACCAATGTAATTTAAATCCTTAAATTAGGATCTGAAATACGTTTTGAAACTATTCAATTTATGATCATAATGATCTAAATCATATTTAACATCCTACAAATCTTATTTCACTTTTTCAATGGATTCAATTAACTAAATTTTTTCTTTGAGATTTTGAACATGAGATTATTGATTTTGAAGAATTTTCATTCTTAAACTAAGATCAGAGATCATGATTATGTTTTGGATTATCCTCATTTGTATAATTAAAACAAAATATAACTTCTGATCAAATGATCATGTAGTTCTTAAGGCTATAGATTTCATTGAACTTTCTTTCTTTTTATGATATTTTGAAACAATTGTATGATCTTACAATTTATTGTCATTCCTAGGAGATGACTACTCAATATCTATAAGATAATTGTTAATTTTTTTTATCATCAATAGTTCTATCTTAATAAATTGATGAGGAGGATCTTGAGCTTGAGCTTGAGCTTTATTTTTATGAGACTGAGTTAATAATATATTTCTTTGATGATGAAGAAGTAAATGTGGTAGATGCATGCATTGACGATTCGAGAAGGGAAAAATCTTCTACTATTATTTATTTGAAATATTGTAACATTTCTTTTAAATTGATTTTTCAACTTCAACATATTTATTAAAATCTTCTGCTGAAACAACATATAGAGAAACTTCAGTTTTAACTTCAAATGGATGGACATATGATATTTGAACTTATGTTAGCTGAATTTTAGATAGAGGACCAAAATTAACTTAAAAATTATTTTCAATTGGATATCCAGTTAACATTCAGGGTGAGGACAAGGAGACTAACTCTTTTGAAAATTATGGGTAAACTTATTTATCTTTTCCCTCAAAATATTATTTCCTCTTCAATGAAACTTCAAGAATGATATGTTTCTTTATCGTAACTCCTGGAAAAATTACCTAAATTTTTTTCGATTTCTTTTAACTTTAGAGCATAATTATTTAACTTATTCTCTTTAAATAATCAACCTTCTATATCTTTTTTCAAGGCCTTACTTCAGCTTTATCTAAACCTAAATTTTGTATCCCTGCTTCGCTTTCCTCTTTCTTTATCTTAGTTTCCTTAGATTTCATTTTCAGAAATCCAATATGGGTATTAATAACTTATTTATGTACTCATCCGAAGAACTAATTTTCTTCTTCAAAGACTCTTTATTTTGAAGGATTTGATTAAACTTTCTTATCTTTATCCATTCTTATAGATAATTTATCAACTTCAAATTTCTCGTCAGTTTTAGGCTTTTTTGCAGGATATTTATCAGAAATAGAGACTTTAAATGATTTTTTATCTATATGAATTTCAATATTTCCTTCATATGATTTTTTAATTTCTATAGAAGTAATTATAGATGATTTGTTAACAAATATCCATTCCTTGTAATTATACATCAATATTATTCTAGAGATTTTATCATAATTGATTGGGTTTTTATTCTATATTTTTGAGTGTGCTTCATTTTCTAGATCTTCCTCTTTTATCAACTTCACTAAAACCCCATTTAGAAGTCTCCTATACAGTAATAGTTTTTTCTGAATTGTACCATTTCATATTTCTTCGATATATGACTAAATAAACTTTTCCATATTCATCTTTCTGAATATTATTAGAAAATCCAATAGATAAACATCAAGTATTTTGATCGTATATTTATCTAATTTTCTTGGTAAAAGAAATAAAAAAATCCCATAGTCAAAAACATTTAATATCGATAGAATATATTCTATATTTTGAATTTTCTCATTTATTACAAACATGTTCTTATCATATTTAGATTTTACAAACTCACTTTATACTTCAAGAATTTTTTTTGAGAAATAAAAAGGGACTCTCCCTCAATAATAATTTTTGAAACTTTAGAAAACTTATCTAAAGTCATTGTGAACTACTGAATAGAAAAAGTAAATTTCTTGACTCATTATTCTGTAAAATTTTATGAACCATAAAATTATCTGACCATAATGGGATAATACAACTTATGCTCATCATCTATAGATACTAACATTCTATAACCTTGAAACATAATTATATATTTCAAAATGAATTCATACTTCTCATGAAAATCATAATCAATTAACCATTCACATATAATTTATTTGGTGGATAAATATTAAGAAGAAACCATTTTTTAATCAGAATATGGATAATAACTTTGCAAAAAGATTATAAATATCATTGATAAACCACAATAGATTCACTTCAGATCACAATGAATGGATAAAAAAATGGACCACCTATTTATAAATGTAATTTTTGGAAGTTTAAAGGTCATTTTAAATTTACTTGATCCAATAGATTATATTGAATCTCACAAAAACACATGATGCCGTATTTTTTTAAGGATTTATTTAATTTTAAATTGGATAAATATTTATTATTTTATTAGTTTAAACATAATTTTAAAATTTAGGTAAATAAATAATATTTTTTAACTGAGATAGAAATTAAATATAGGTAAAAGAATATTATTTCATAATAAAGATAATTGAACAACATTTCTAAATTTAGATAAAGCCAAAAATCTGGTAAATGAATAAGATTTTTAAAAATCTGGTAAACACATATCACTTTTAAAAATCTGAGAAACTAAAAATGATGCCTCAAAAATTTTTGATGTTATCCTCCATTGATTAATGAGTTGATATTCTCGTTTTAATGATGGTTCCATAAATGTTTTAATATAATATTTCAGTTTTTTTAAAAATTATGAATTATTTAACAATTCAGCTAGAAACAATTAACAAATACCCCTTAAATAAAATAAACAAATGAAATTTACTATGACTACTTAGAGTTAATAGATTAATAAAAATGTAAATAATAAATATCAAGGTGTATTTGTGATAGGTATTTTACTTCCGATACAAAAAAAATTATATATTTTGAATTATTTCTTAGGTATACATACCACCTTAGGTATCCAAGAATTAGAAAATAAAATATTTGGTACTGATACTTGAGTAGATCTCATATGTTCATATGCAAAAAGTTTTGATGTTACAAAGGATCTATGTTGTCTAAATGATTAAACTCTATTAAGGTAACAATTTTCCCTCTAATGTCCTCCTTAGTGGCATTGAGCATAAAAAAGTACTTTTCATGGAATATAGTAACTTTTACTATATAGTAAACTTTTTTTATATTTATTTCTTAATTTAGATGTAGTTGTGATAGGTCTTATCTATCTGTATTTCTTGTTAAATTCTTTCCTCCCAGTTGTAAAATTTGTCAAAAGATTTTTTATACTTCTAATATCAGACTTAAGTATGATAATCTCATTCTTATCTTTAGAAAAAGTAAATTTTTTGTACTTTTATTTCTTATTTTTTCAGATTATCTGACTTGGGATATTTAGATGCAATAACGTTTTCTTTTCCTTTTAGAATATCACTTAGTTTTCCAACTTTTTCTTAGCATTTTAAAATTTTGAAACAAGTTTCCATTTTCTTTTTTTATATTTATTATCTTGTCTTCAAATTTTATGAAGTTATCTTTTCTTTTAGAATATTCTTCTTTAAGATTAGTGTATTTTTTATATAACTTCTGGTATATACTTTAACATTTAGAAATACAGGTTTTCATTTCTTTAATATTTTCCAAATATTTATCCCCATCATCTAAACTAGATAAATTTTCATCACCAATATCAATTTTAAAATCACAATAACACTTTTTATCTTAAGATATACTTGGAATAACTTCAAAAAATAATTTCCCATCAATTAAATTTTCAATTTAGGAAAATTAGCATAGAATCCAATGATTTTTCTACAGTTATCACTTTCTTTGGATTAAATTTATATTGTAGAATCCATTTCACTGGTAATCTAAGTGTCCATATCTTTAATAATTTTCTTACTTATATTCTTAGAATACTTTCTAGAATATTTATTTTAATTCTTTTTCAACTCAGGATAGTCAAGTCTAGTATGACCTTATTTTTTTATTTATAGAAAATTGGTTTTAAAGTATCATTATTATCTTTCCTTTACATTGTATAACTTCTTATAAATTTATTCTATTCAAACATACTTATTTCTAGATTAAAAAGTTCACCATATTTTGGTCCACATTCTCTTTCTTCAAAAAATTTTCTAGAACTTTTTTTGGATGATATTGTTTAACAATTTCTCTTATTTGAAGTTATGGTAGTTGTAAATATTACTCCTTTTTTATTTTTCTCTTTCTCTATATATATTTTAAGATGAATTTCATATTTCTTCAATATACTAATTACCTTATCTAGACTTAACTTAGTAATTCACTTTGTATCATTAATAACAGTCCTTTTTGGTTCTCATTCCTTCGGTAGGATATCTATAACCTTCTCAACTAGATGATCATGAAACAACTAATTTTCTATAAAGGATTGTAAGCCATATTCAATTTTCATAAATCTTTGGTGTATTTGAAAAATTGATTCTCTTAGTAGAAAATCAAAGGCTTGATAGTATTCTCTCAATATAACTTTCTTAGTTTCAAGAAATTTGGATGTTCCGAAATGTGTAACTTCATGATTTTTCCATATACCACATGTAGTTCAACATGAAGACATTTGGATGTAAATAATTCTCGATATAAAACATAGAAAAGTATTTATGACATTGAAATTTAATTGGAATTCATTTTTCCCTTTTTTATAAAAAGTAAAATCTTCTTTTATTAAGACTTTGTATTCTCTAGTAAGAATTAGAAAATTTTTAAATCCATTGTCGATAATATAATATTCTATTATATATCTCCAATATTAATAGTCATTCCCATAAATTTTTTTGGTCTATTTGGATTAATATTTTCAATTTATCCAGCATGAATACCATACATACTTACAAAATTTTTCTACACACTTGTTAGGTGTAAGGATACTAAAATATAAAAATCTAACACGAAAATCTAGAAATGAAAATATCAAGTTAATTTTTTGATGTAGAAACATACTTTGATACCAAATGTGGGATCAAAATTAAAGATATTATGGAAAGGATACAGGATGGATGAATTTTAGTTTAAAATCAACTATGAATTTTTTCCTCCTCAAGATATAAAAGTATCAATATTATTAAAATCCAATAAATACACAAGATAAAATCATAAAACAAATTTTAAGTATTGATATTTCAAATTACTAATGAACTTAACACGAACAATAGAAATATAAACACAATCAATATTTTAGTCAAATACAAATAAAACGTTTAACAAAGAAAAACTAAAAAAAACCGAATTATAGAATCCAAAGTAAGATTTATCTAATATTTTATTCAAAATATATCTTAAACTAAACAAGGATATTATTAAACCTAACTTTTAGACAAAGTGAAAGCCAAATCTATATACCTGATCAGAGGTATCCTAAACTTTAAATCTATTTAGAGGTATATTCTTCTTAAAATTTGAAGATTCAGTCTTCTTTACCCTGTAAGTCCTCGATCAGCTTGATACAATCATTTTTTATGGAATTATTTTTATAATTATCAATGATTTTAAATTAATTTTTAATCAAAATGCCCATGAAATTAACTGTTTTTTTAAATTATGGAAATTTGTTAATCTATATGTAAAATGAATTTAAATATATGTTTTAAATGATTTATCTTATTAATTTTATTTATAAAATTTTTATTGGTTTTTTGTTTAGGGTTTTTGAAACTATTTCTAAATATTTATCATTTTCAGGTGTAAAAAAATATCACCAGATAGCCAACCCTCAACCAACTAGGGACCACACCACTTGGATATCCTAAGAAGGTCAACTAACCATGGTCACCCAATGGGAAGGCTAACTATAGTCAAATGGCATGATACCATGAGGAGTTTGAGTTTCATAAATTGTCCAAGGGACTAAAAAGGCCCATGAGTGTGTATGAACATGAATCAGAGTGCCTACCTCGGTGAAAGATTCTATCAAACTAAAGCCACACAATTTATTATAAACAAGCAAGAAGTTCTCTATTCCTTCCAATGTAGGACACCGTTTTTCTTGGTTACTGTTCATCTTTTAAAAATTTTAATACATCCTGCTTACATCTCATGAGCCCCGCCCCAGACACCCCCATGCCACCATCCTTCGCCGTGCCTCTGCTCAACACCATCCCACCACCACTGCTACTTTTCATAACTCCCATGGAAGACCACCATGGAAGATCAGGTTTGATCTAATCATCTCTTATGTTGCCTTCCACAACCAAGATCCCATATGGATCTATAAATGACCAACCTGAAGTCTTCATCCGGCCACTTCAAAGGCCATATGACTCGGTAATATTGAGGAAGACCACTACTACCACCCTCATCCACTGCTACTTCCATGATGCCACCAATACCATGCTGATGCATGTAAGAATCTGCTTCCCAAATGGTCTGGGTCCATTATAAATGAAGGAAACCTGATAACTCGATTATTTTCAAACCTCACACGATTGGATCTCATGGGATATAAAATTAAATCTAAATACTAGTTTTGAAAAGTAAGATAAACCAAGATACGCACCTTGTAGGGTCTCAAGGAAGACCGATGCACTCCCTCAGTCTATTAAAGGAGGAGGCCTTTACACTATTTAAAAAAGTTCGCACCCACTAGGAGGAGAGGTCACCACTGGAGGCATTAAACTCCTACTCTTATTTTTTGTTTTTATATTCTTCTGTAATTTTTAGTTATTTATTTTATAATAAAAATTAATGAATTTTTTTAATATAAGTGTTTCTACCCCTTTATTATTATTATTCTTCTTCTCTTTTTATTCTTATTCTCAATTTTATTTTTTTCTTCTTCTATGTTATACCATTCTGTGTTTTAATTATATTTTATTTCTTTATTATATTTTATTATTTTCTATCTCTTTTCTTCTTCTTTTATTTTCATTATTTCATGTGCTTATTTTATTCTATATTATTGTCTTTTATTGTCTTTCTCTCTATATCTATTATTTTAATTTTATTATTATTATTCTCTTCTCTCTTTCTACCATTGTGATCTCTTACCCTCATCAATGATGGGATAACCCGAGGCTTGGACCAAGGGAGGTTTGGGGTTCTTGAATTCCTTACTAAAGTTTATTTTATATTTATGGTAGATTTTAGTGGAATTCATGGGTGTGGAGATTATCCCCCATGAAATGAAACTCAAATGTATTTCTATTATTTTATTTTATTTATTTTCCCACTCTTCTATTGATTATCTATTCACATGATGAAGTTGAGCTGAGAAATGGATGAAATGACATATGATGGATCTGAGTCCTAGAAGATGTCACACTCTCAATTGGGGTATTCCATCAACCTTGATTATAGGAGGAGGTAAAATTTAGATTGTTTGGGTATTCAAGATTTCACAACTTCTAAATAGAAGGATAGTAATTTATGCATGAGATTTCATGATTTGATTATCATACTAAATTTACAAAAATAAATAAGAATAATGATATAACTCAAAAACGAACCTAGGAACTATTTATTTCTTTCTAATTTCATTCTATTTATCATTTTATGATAATTTAGAATTGCATTTTATTTTCTTATTTTAAAAAAACAAAATTTTCATTTCTTTCATAAAAAAAGTTTAGGTGAATTAAATTATGTAAGTATACAAAATATGAATCTTCACAAGTGATATGAACCCGTTCAGCCTCTATGCTACACTAGGAATCAACTTAGAAATTTTATTTTTCCACACCCCACGACATGTGTGTTGTGAAAATTGTTGTTATTTTTGGGGATCCAGTCATTGTTTTTTAACATAGTAGATAGTTCTAATTACTTAAAAAAGGAATTTTTTTTGATGATGTATTCAACTAATTATTATATTGTATGGATTGAGAACTCATAGATGAACGAATCCGTGACTAAATCACCCTGGTCTGTGGAAGATAGTGTTGTTTTATTTTCTAGATAGTTCAGGAAAGCTTGAAGACAAAAAATCACAGAGGAGAAATTCAAGGACCTAATCCAGGATCATAAATATACCCTCAAACAACCAATTTTTAAAGGATTGGAAATAAAATTAACCAAACTCTAGTATCACTTACTAGAGTTTTATCAAGGAAGATCCAAGACACAAGAAGATACCTCCTTATTTTCTCCCAACATTTCTGAAGAAATTCCCTAGGTGAAATTATAGAAACAAGTGGACAACAAATATATAAAATAGGATATTAAGTGGATGGAATAGAAAATACAATATTTTAAAGGTAAAATGGGTTGGTTAACTGAGTACTTCAATGTATCCCCTGAGAAACCCAAAACTGAATCACTGGATGGACCCTTATTATTCCCTGATTTTACTGAGAACATACAAGAAGTTGAGTCTATTCATGAGGAGTATCCACAACCCAACTATATAGTGAATCAGATCCAAGATGACCATGATGATCCATAATGGATTCATGATGAGGAATACTTTCCTACTAATCTCTGTGTGAGAGATCAATAATATCTGGACCAATTAAAGAATGAGTGTGAGGCTAAACTTGATATCCCCATTAATTAAAAAAATAGATGTTCCAAAACCATTTCATATCTACATATCCATGGAATAAGACACCACTAAAGTGGTGGAATTTTAATTAAATATGGAGGATCTTAACTACCTACCTCTACTTGCTACCATCCAACTCCAAGAGGCACTCACCATTAAAGAAGATATTGATGCTGAAATAACTAAGGGAGTTGATATTATCTCAAACTCCAATTAATTTTATTTTATTCATTTTGAATTTATTATTAATTCCCACTGATTTTATTTTTCAGATTTATAAAATACTTTTTATTCCTTAGAGGAAGATAAAGAAACAATACATGCACTTGCTGAGGAACACATGGAGCTCCATTATTTTTATAAACATGCATTTGAAAAATCCTATGAAGAAGTAAAAGTGGATGATCCTGAGGAAACTAAGATAGAGGATTCCCAAATTTAAAGGGATAATTTAAATTTAAATTTAAATGTTTTTCAAGTGAAACTACCTGCTCACTTTACCTTTAATCATTCAATCCCTACAACCCAAATTGAGAAAGCACTTGATAAGAAGGAGAAAGTTGTACAAGAAGAAACCAAGAAGGAATATGATCCATACTTCATCCTACATTCACTATGGAATCTATACTTAATAATGAAGGGTATGGTTATGGTATACTCAATTAATGGATCATTCCTCACCACTAACAAAGAAGAGAAAGTTGAGAAAATCCACATGTGGTGGTTCAAATCCAAGAAGAACCACCCAATATTAGAGCATGAATAATAAATGGAACTTCCCTTCTGGTGGTAGTAATAATACAGGTCTCACTTGAGGAATCATACCAAGATTTATCTTTACATTCTTTCTAAAACATTAAATTTCATTATTAGAACTAGTTTTTCATGCACCCCCACTCCCCCTATCATTTTTAGCTTTAATTGCATGTTGCTTGAGTTTTATTCAATTGATTTACTTTTATAGGATCACGATGGCACAAGATAGACCCAAAATAGTGGAGTAAGAGGACTAAAAATTAATTTTAAAATTGGTTTTACTTTTTAGGATTATCTTTTAAACTCATTACATTTTTTTCTTTCTAAAAACCTGTTTTTATATTTGAACTGGAAATTGCATGTCCATGATTAAATTATTGATTTAATTGAATTATATAAGATACTTTAGTTTTTTAGGAATCATATGACTACATGTTTTATATTTCAATGATAATTAAATTGAATTAGTAAAATAGATAATTGAATGATTAAAGTGAATCATGGATATTAAAATGGGGGCTCATTATTTGAAGGAATTAATTAATTCATGTAAATGAAATTTTCCTATCATTTTTTTCACACTTTTAATTTTTGAAATTCATATAAATTTATTTTTTATTATTAGTCATTAAATGAGTGATTTTACCAAATCATACATTACATTATCGACAGTATTTGTAGACCAAATATTTCTTATTTTATCATGAGCATATTTCTTAAGTGATTTTGGGACATGGCACTTACCAGAACATGAATTGAAACTTATAAAAAGCTAGTGATAGTGAAATAAAATATTTAAAATTATTGAGGCATCTTTTTGAAATCTCTTATCTATGAGACCATATTTACATTAACCCTTGTTTATCCCATAGAGACCATGAATGAACTCTTTTGGGATGAGACATGTTTCAATCCATTTTTTCCATTCATACCATACTATTTGTATTTTAATGATATTTTTATGTTGAAGTGTGGGGGTGAAGGGATTAATAATACATGATATGGAATTCATTATAAGGAAAATTTGTGGGGTGCTAATTGTGGGTATTAATAAAGGCTTGTGATTTATTCATTATAATTAATTATTTTACCCTCTTGAAAAAACAAAAAAAATAGGAACGAGTTGTGACTTAGAAGAATAAAAAAAACCATTAATAGAACAATTATTTTTATCATATGTGGTTAGGTGGTGGTTTTGAGATTAATTACAATCATAAATTTTGAAAAAATAAAAAAAATAAACAAGTAGTTTGAAAATAATGTATAAAAGTAGAAGAAAAAAAATTCAAGAGAGTGCACAAATCATTCGTTATGATTTTATTTAATCATATCCTTTAATTTGAGTTTTGGTGGAAGTGGGAGTTACATATTTTAAGGGGAGAATGTCATTAAACTTTTACTTTTGATATCACGCACTATACTTTAAGAGAGAAACCTACTCATTGAGCCTTAATTTTTAATCATATATTCTTACTATCCTTAATCATCATAATCATCAGAACCATAATTGAAAATCCGTCATGATTTTATGTAACTTTTGTCTTTACAATGTGGATAAAGTTCTTACTTTACAATCATATGGATAAGGATCATATATTTATGATATAAGCATAACTCTACTTGAATTTATATCCTGAGTGATGAGAGAAAATATTAAAAAGTAAGATAGATCATGATTTGGAATGTTTAATAATTATTAATTGAGGGACATGAATAAATAAGAGGATAAGTTCCATCATTTTCAATAGGGATAAAATAAAATACTATCATTTATTGTTTCTTTAAAAATTGATAAAATGAATTGATATTTTATATTGAATTTAAAATTTTAATTTTACCATTATTAATTGTTTTATTTTATTGATTTGAAATTGGAATAAAGGTGACATTGGAACCCTATTATTTTCAATGTTGAGATTTAATGTTTGAGGAAAAGAATTGTTTATGTGTGGGGGTATTTTACACACTCATTTTTCATGAAATTATTTTAATTTTTTTAAATAAAAATTCCCATGAAATTAATTTTTTATTTAAATTATGGGAATTTGTTAATATATAAGTAAAATAAATTTAAATATAAGTTTTCAATGAATTATCTTATTTATAAAATTTTTATTGTTATTTTTAAGGGGTTTTGAAACTATTTCTAATTATTTATCATTTTCAGGTGTAAATAATACCACCAGCTAGCTGACCCTTAACCAACTAGGGACCACACCACTGGGACATCCTAAGAAATCCGTACATCCATGGTCTTGTTGTGGGAAGGCCGACTATTTCCAGTAGGTGTGAGCCTATGAGGAGCCCAAATTTTATAGGGGGTCGAGGTCCCGTATGGGCCGAAAAGGCCCATTAGTGTATGTGAATGTGAATCTGGGTTCCCACCCCAGTGCAAGATTTTTTCTAGCCAAAGCTATACAATTTCTTATAAATATCCATGAAGTTCACTCTCCCTTCTGATGTGTGATACCCTTTTTTCCAGCTGCTATTCATTTTTTTAAAATGTAAATATTTACCGCTTAAATTCCACATTCCCTCCCTCTGACAACCTCATGCCACCATCCTTTTCCACCTCCGTTGCTCAACACTATCCCACTACCATTGATACTTGCTAGAAAACCCATCACTGACAACCATGGAATACCAGGGTCGATCTGATCATCTCTTAAAAGGCCTACCACCACCTACGATCCCATTTGGAGCAACATAAAACAACCATGAAAGCTTCATCTAGCCACTTTGAAGTCCAGATGACTTTTTGGTCTCAAGGAAGGATCCTTCTACCACATCCACCCACCACCACTTCTATGTTACCACCAATCCCATTACCACACACGTAAGATGATACTACCCCACTGGACTGGGTCCATTACAAAATAAGGAAACCTAATAACTCAGGTGTTTTTAAACCTCACATATCCAGATCTCATGGGATATAAAATTTAAAATAAATTCAAGTTTTGAAAAGAAAGATAAAACTAGATACACACATTATAAGATTTAAAGGAATATCGAGGCACTCCATTGGTCTATAAAAGGAGGAGGCCTCGCCACTATTGAAAAAAGATCACACCTTCTTGGAGGAGAGGCCACCACTTGAGGCATCAAGATGCTTCTGTTATTTTTATTTTTATATTCTACTGTAATTTTTAGTTATTTATTTTATAATAACAATTCATGCATTTTTTTTGATTCAATTATTTCCACACCTTTATTTTTATTCTTTTTCTTATTCTATTTTTATTCTTCTTCTCCTTTTTATTTTTATTCTTCTTTTATGTTTTAACATTATATGTTTTAATTATATTTTCTTTCTTTATTATGTTTTATTATTTTCCATCTCCTTTCTTATTATTTTATTTTCATTGTTTCATGTGTTTATTTTCTTCTATATTATTTTCTTATATTCTCTCTCTATATATTTATCTCTCTTTATTCTTTTTATTTTATTATTCTTCTTATATTCTCCCTCTACACCATTGTGATCTCTTACACTTGACAATGAGGGGCTAACCCAAGGCTTGGCCCAGATGAGGTTATGTGTTCTTGAATTCTTTCTTAATGTTTATTTAAAGTTTGTGGTATATATGTGTGGCATGCATGGGTGTGGAAAATTTCCCGTATGACATTCAACTCAAATTTATTTATATTATTTTATATTATTTATTTTACCTCCCTTCCATTGATCAGCTCTTCACATAATGGAGTTGAGCCGAGCAATGGATGAAATGATATACGATCAAGCTGGGTCCTGGAAGATGTCACACTCTCAATTGAGGTGTGCCATTGACCTCGATTACATGAGGATATGTAATTTATATTACTTATGAATTTGATATTTCAAAACTTCTAAATAAAATTATTGTAATTAATGCATGATATTTCATGATTGGATTATCAAACTAAATTTTAAAAAATAAAAAAAGAATAATGATATAAATCAAAATTGAACATTGGAACTAGTTAGTTCATTATAATTTCATTCTATATATCATTTCATGGTAATTTATAATTACATTTTATTTTATTATTTAGAAAAAAACCAAAAAATTCATTTCTTTCATAAAATTAAAAAAATATAATAAAGGAATAGTTTAGGTGAATTAGATTAAGTAAACAAACTGTGAATCTCCTCAAGTGAGATGACCTTATTCAGCCACTGTGCTATACTAGGAAACAACTTAGAAAATTTCTTTCCTCATTCCATGTGATAATAATTCCATCATAGACCAATTACAATTTACCTCACTACAAAAACTAGTATGTTGGTTCACTAATTGATTAGACTGATAGCTCAGTACTTCAATTACAATAACTAGTAGCTCAATTTTCCACACTAGTTATGTAGAAGATCAATTTTACCGCTACTTAAATGGTATATTGGTAAAAGAATACAACTAAAATACTAAGATCTTTTCATGTTAAACCTCACACAATGGTATCTCTTAGAAGAAACATTTATAAATAAAAACATTTCACTAAATAGAAGCACTCAAGTAAGAAGATATTGTAAAGTATTAAAATGATAAAAAACTTTCAAGATGCTCTCCTAGTTTTGTACTTATATATATTATTGCATAGTTTTTTTATCCATGAGGTGCAATAATATTTATAAGAAACCCTTTAATGTCTAGATTATGAAAATATCAAGGTCATTTGTAACAATATTGGTAGAAAATTTCTCATTAACCTTCCAATGGACGCAACTTCATTCCATATCTACCAATAGGTTGGTATAACAATAATAAAATGCTTTAGTTTAAACCCTTAAATTATTGGTATAAAAATTAATTAGGTTATATAATTTTTATAAATTTTCTCCATCTATATTTCATTAAATATTATGTTATTGGTAATCCATTTAACTGTTTTATATATATTGAAATCGTCAAAGAAAAATAAATAAACAAGAGATAGATAAAATATTTAATAAAGTGATTCGTGGTTTTCAAAATAAGTGAAGTGAAGTGATTCAATGATTCAACAAAAATTTGGTAAAATTTTAAACCAGAAGAAGAAAATATATGTTGGAAATTCCAATAGTGAATTTTCTGATAGTCAGTCAAAGTATTTGATACTGAAGGGTGGAGTAAAAAATAAAGGAGAATGTTTCCACTGTGGAATGCCTGGACATTGGGTAACTAATTTTATAGAGCACCTAAATGGTTGTAGGAAACATAGTGGAGAGTCTTGAACATATATGATGTTATAAAAAACAATTATTATATTTTTAAAAAGGTATATTATGTTAACTGTATGATTTATAAGTGTTGTAAATAAACAAATTTTAAATATTGATAAAGAGATTATGGGGGAAGATTTAAGGTTCCCTCTAGGAAATGGATCAAGGAGATTACACATTAAGGACTTGGATGTGGGAATCACTTCAAAGTTGGATGAATTTTAATAAAGGATGTGTATTTTGGATCTCATTTTCACTTCTATATAATAAGAGATACTTGTAAAAAATAATTTTTTAATTAATATATGAGATGATTGTTTTATAAACATGGTTTATTATTCAATAGATTCTATAATTTTTTTAAAAAAGAAGATAATTATAAAAGATTTTTTATCTAGGATAAAGTGTTTATCCAAGTTGTTTGTTAAAATACAATGAACATGATTCCACCACCACGATTGGTATTTTAAAGAATAAAATATTCTTTAAAAAAACTCTAAAAAAATAGAATCCTATATATGGTATTATGGTCAATTGTTTATTTATTAAATATTCCTACTTTTAGGAAATATATTTTATTTCATAAATAAAGAAGGGGTTTTCATATTATCATAATATCCTAAAGGAATATGATTTCTAAGTGTCTTGTGGAATTATATTTTAGACTTATAAAAATCAAAAGAGAACAAATAATAAATAATTTTAGTTATTATTCAAAGTAAATATTACTAAATGTTCTAGAATAGTTTATAATATGAAGGTAAATAGAAATGTAAAGAGTTAAATTTAGTTACAATAAATAAGATAATATCACATTATATTATAAAAGAGTTTAAGATGTGTTGGTAAATAAATAATGTAAATATTTACATTAGATTCCAAAAATTATATCAAGGAAAAGTTTTACGGAATGGTTCCAAGAATAATGATGATGATGGATATTGAAAGAGTTCTATGTAGACAATATAAGTTATTAAGATCATGAAATTTGATGTTGTGAAACAAAGGAGTTTGAATATCTATTCAATGAAATGAATATTAGGAATATGATTTCTAAGCCACACCATTATTCAAACTGAATTACATCATTGATGTTACAAACTAAAGGAGTTTAGAAGAATGATTTTATCAGATGTTCACATTGAGATTTGGAAGGAATTTCATAGAGATCTAATGAATTTAACAAAATCCTAAAAGTTAAGTAAACATAACACTGATCTGGTGGTCTACCATATGGTATATGATTAGAAATGAACTTATGTATGGATTTGTTACTATTTTAAAGGGGTATAAGGATAAAAAACATATCATGTTAATACAAAAGAAACTATTTATTTTTCATGTTGGATGAATATATTATATGAATTAAATACTCAAATTATGGATTTGAGGTATCCATAACCAATGTTCATCATGGATTATTATAGGTTGTGATGAATTTTTATGGTTAGCATGACTAGGATTCTTATATCAAGATAAAAAATAACCTCATAATGCACAAAATAGGTTTTGTTCACCAGATGAACCACTAAGTATATACCACACAGTGTCATACACTCTGTATTTGGTATACTAGGGTTGCATGTTTCATATTTGGATTTCCTAATAATTGATATTGGTTAGATACCTAACATGAGAACCTTCATATATTTATACATTTATTATGAAAGACTTGAGGCTTAGCTAATCTGTTTGTTGTTGGGTATATTTATGATAATTTCATCAGTTAGATATTAACGAAGATAATATTTATCCTCTTTTGTGGTGAGTATGAAATCTGGTCCCTTAATTAAGATAGAATGAGGATGTTTATATATTTTCCTAGAAAAGAGATGTGATGTGATTATCTATTGGATATGGGGAATGCAATGTGTTTATCCATAAGGGTAAAAAATATGTGATATATTCATTGACTGGGTAAGTCTATACTCATAGAATCGAGAACATATGAGTAGCTATATGGGATTGAAAATATCAATCTCTCATGGTTAATAAATGTCCTATGAAAATATATTATATAAAAATGCATACTTTAAAATGATGTAGTTGGTGAAAATAGGTATAAAGATACATTTTTTTGATAGAGATAAAATCAAATATATTTATATCTTGAGTAGAATTGAATATTTTCAAGAGGCATCTACTTACTTATATTTATGGATTCAAGAACATATTATTGATTTCAATGATCTAAAATCCTGTGGGGTCACACTATGTGGTTGTTTGATGAGGATAAATTTTATGAAATTTTGAGAGCTACCTCAGAAGTGTTTTTGAGGCTATCTAGAAGAAGTTTTGGATGAATATTAACTTGGCATTTCATATGATGTGATACACTGTGAATTAATGATGTATTTTTCAAGAGTTTTGGAGATATCCAAATGGTTTTTTGGATATTGTGTTATGAGTTGTTGCATATGATGTTACAGAAGGTGAAAATTAAATAAGTTTATAATCCTTTTAGTGAAAGTGGGATATTTTTGGATATGTGCATTAAAAGGATTCCCATGACATGGTGGTTTAGACCATGTGGTCTAACCACATGCGCACCACAACATAGTGTGAGACACTATGTTGTGGTGGCAATGTAAGGTGATTATTGTAATGTTTGATAATACTTGTTCTAACCACTATATTCTACCCCATTTATCATTATTATTTATATCCATATTATGATAATGAATAGTTGGATTTTGATCACATAACATGAATGTTTAAACATTAAACATTCATTATGAGGATTCAAGAAGAATGTTATAAAATTTTAAACATTTAAGAATTTTTGGAAATTATCATACAATATAATACAATAGTTTTGAGTTACTTGATTCCCATAGAAGATAGTTCAATCCTCTTAAGGGGTGTTTTGATTCCATAGTATCAAAATAATGAGTAGAAGTCCTCAAAATCCAGATTATTCTTAGCTCTCAATTCTCTCTTGCCTTTGAACCCAAGGTTCTAGAAAACCATGGCTTGAAAGAGGTCCCACCCAAGGATCAGTTGATTCCCATGATCCATGGATACATCTTGAGGAAGGATCATTTTGGATGCTTCTCAGTGAACACAATAAAATAATTGTAAAAATCTTTAATAGTATAGATAAACTAGATTAAGGTACATCGTGCTCTTTTTTATTTGTTTGTATTATTCCAAACATTTAGATAGATTTTTGAATTTATGGTGTCTAGGTTTTGTTCTTACACTATGTTTAGGAAGTTGTAAATCCCTCTAAAACCCTTCACCCAAAACATTGGGATACCCATATAGGGGAATAAAAAACTAGTGTGTGGTTAGTATTCTCCACATCAAATGGATCCTATGTTATTACCAATATAGTACATAATTAGGTTTAAAATAAATATTGAGTAGGGAAAATAAACTAAAATCTCAATATAAGCTATAAACCCTCCTATCCACACATCCCACACAGGGCACACCACCACATATGACCCAGGCCTAACCAAACTTAACCAGCCCAGCCCAAACAATCCCAAGAAGAGATTTATTGTCTTTTAGGAGCACTTGAGAGGCCCAAAAATGCATAAAAAATATGAAAAAGTTCCCTAAATATATTTTAAAATAATATAAATTTTTAATTTTTTTGGGCATTATGGGACATGTTGTTTATAAATTAAAATTAATAAAATTTTATTTCAATTCATAAAATAATACTCTCAAGTAAAATTTTAACATATTAAATTTTATTGCACAATTTTTAACATTTTAGACTGATCATGATCTATGACCGACCCATGTATGTTTGGTTATTTATTTATTTTATTTAATTAATTCAATTTTGAATGTCTGTAATAATTAATTATTAAATATTTAATTTAGTTATTTGTGAATCACTCAACAATATCATAAAAATATGTATAATGGCCCATGTGTACACATTTTATGTAATTAAATTTAATCTTGCATCCCAAGTTACCCTCATATTTGAATGTGTACGTGTGTGTGTGTAAAGATGAATATGATGACATGGTTCAAGATGAGAACTATCAAGTAACCAAACAGAAGAATATTCATGAGATAATTAAGGGGTGTTTCAATTGAAATCATTTAATTAAGGGGTGTTGAAATTCCTCTACGATCTCAGTTGATCAATCATTTGATTTATGGATCAACCATTAGCTAAAAAACTCTTGTTAATTATTATTTATTTATTTATTTTTTAATTCATAATTAATTTTTTTTGAATATATGATTATATGTGTTCATACAAAATAGTTAACAAGCATGCATAAATAAAATGAATAAATACATGATGAATTTTCTCTATTTTTGTATGATTAATGTTGTGCATGTAATCCAACAATAAAAATCATGATAAATATAATTATATTTCATTCATAAAAAAAATTAAAAAACTTAAAATCATTAGTAATATTAAGTAAAAATCCTTCTATCACTAGAATTGTAACAAAAAACATAAGTACAGGGTGCTCATCAGGCATAGTTAAGAGTCTTTCCAACTATTAAGGAGTTCATATGAGAGTGGTGATTTGAATTAACTAGTGTTTGAGTCATATAAATAATCATATATAGCTTGTTGAAACTTTAAAGGAAAAGAGTTTAGTAAATACAAGGTTAGGGTTTTCCAGAGTTGGGAATCCACTCAACAGATCATGAAACTGTGAGTTAATGTGGTTGTCCAACCAAAATAACAATAGAAAATTAACTATATAGTGGTGTATCCATAACTTGGACTATGAGGAGATGTTTTAAAGATCATTTCTACTAAAATATTCAAGTGATATAATATTCCAAATCTATTAATTGAGGGATACTAGGATTTGATAAATTAGTGAGTGAAATTTAAAGATTAATAAATCATGAATGACTTTTATTAGTATTCAAGATAAATAACCAATCTTCTAAAATTTATTTATTATATATCAAATGAAAATTAACACCACCAATTCACTTTTGTTATGATTTATATTCGGAAAAGAAAATATATTGACTATAATCAACTTCTAGAAGTGGTATAGGTTTTAGCACATAATACAACACTAAGATAAGAGACTGTTATTGATGCTCCTATCCGTCACAGAGTCTAAATGACTGAAAAAGGGGAATACCTTAGTATAAAGAGATTCATCCTTTGAGGAAACATAAAAAATTGACAAAGGCATGAACAAGTATTCCTTTAAGAAAGGGACACACAAGTTTCATCATGGTTGTGCAAGTGACTTGCACATCACATATTGGGCACACAGGTGACTTGAGCGCCCTATTTTATTTTCACCCAAGGCCTTCAAAAGCATATAAATACACCTTATGGGCCCCCATTTCGGGGACAAAAATTCCAAAAGTCATATTTGATCTCCCGACTCCCTAGTCTCTTCTTTAAGTCTTCTGAACACTTCTAAGGTAATTTCATACCTAGAATGGAAGATCTAAAGAGGGGGAACAAGGCCTAAGTGTTGAAATTCACCAACACTTGCGCGCCTAAGTGTCTAACCCTTAAGGGAAATGTTCACACTTGCGCGCCACCTTATCCCTTCAACAGAACCTGCACGCCACTCATTTGGAAGTCTTTAGGGATAATACGAAGGGCTTGAGCCAAGCCTCGCCCAAGTATTACTATGGGTTGACCAACGCGCAAGTACCCAAGTGTCGTGCAGGTATACTTGCACGACCAAGACCTGCATGCCCCAACAGGACTTGCGCGCTTACCTATTTTGGGGTGCCTCTCCTACCTATTCAACTCATTTCTTCAAAACCACCTCTCCTCTTCAAGATTAAGCCTTGAAAACCCTCTTCAAAGCCATTTTTGGCATGATTCCTATATTGGCTTCCTTATATGAAAGGAATTCTGTGGAAAATCTCTCAAAACCTAGTGATTTATATATCTTTACGTCACGAAGGTTAGAGATTTCATTCATTTAACCTCATCCTTTAAATATGAGAGGATCTTTAATCTGGGCATCCTTCTTAGGAGTAAGCCCCAAGTTTCCTAATTTGGGCCTCCTTTTCATGAGTAAGCCCCAGTCCTAGTTCCCAAATATAAGCCTCCTTTTTAGGAGTAATCCATTGTCATAATTTTATTTAACTTAGGCCTCCTTCTCAGGAGTAAGTCCAAAGTTTCAAGTCCCCTTAACCTGGGCATCCTCCTTAAGAGTAAGACCCAGTCTTAATTTACTTTTGATATGGGCTTCCTTCTCAGGAATAAAACCCGATCATAAGTCTCCTCTAATTTGGGCATCCTCCTTAGGAGTAATCCCCAAGTTCCCTAATTTGGGCCTCCTTTTCAGGAGTAATCCCAAATACAAGTTCCCAAATCTGGGCCTCCTTTTCAGAAGTAAGCCTTAGCCATAATTTTCTTTAACTTAGGCCTCATTATCAGGAGTAAGTCCCAAGTTTCAAGTCCCCTTAACCTGGGCATCCTCCTTCGAAGTAAGCCCCATTCTTAATTTAATTTTGATTTGGGATTCCTTCTCAGGAATAAAACCCAATCATAAGTCCCCTCTAATTTGGGAATCCTCCTCAGGATTAAGTCCTATGTTATGTATCCAAATCTCCATAAAGCACATATACCTTCATGGACCTTGTTCCCGGGCTTCTTCTCTGAAGTAAGTCCCAATCCTCATCTATCTGGGCAGTCATACATATATAATCCCCACCAAATTTCTTATAATTGCATCTTTTATTGCACAATCGTCAGGTTTTACTAATACCTCTTGTTTCTCATACCGAGTATGACTCTCATGGGCTTAGAGTGTAAAAGTAATTATGAAATCTTTCTTTGGGCCATCAATCATGCATAAACCTCATACTTCTTTACTCGAACTACATGGGTTCTGATTCCTTTTCTAAATAAGGATATGTAGGTAGCCCATCTGTAGGTATGATCCCAACTCTGAAATAATCCATGTCCTTCTGAATGACGATAAACTTCAAGTGCCCTGCTGAGTGGCTTTAAAACTAGTATGGTTATCATAATGTTCAAGAGATCTCTATATAATGTATTGAAGGATACCATTGACTAAGAATCTCTGACAAATACAGATGATTCTTTATTGATGAATAACCTCAAATACATATAAAAGACTCTCTAAATCTCATAGATATCAATAATTGATTGTCAGATCTAAAGGAAAGCTCATTTTCATACTTGGTAATTTAATAAGGATTCACGAACATAACATAAATCTATAAAGAGAGTCTCGGAGTAGACAATAATTCCCCATAAAAAGGTGTGATGAGTCCGACATCCCATCCTCTCGACCAATGAAAATTCTTAAGCCTCATCGATCCACAACTAATGAGCACCTACCTTTGGAAAATAGGTCCAAATGGATATAGAATCATTGGATGTTTTCGGTTCTACGAAGAAACCCGTTAGAAACCGATTGGAATGTTTGAACCTTAAACAAATGAGGTCATCCCCATTTCTAGAAGGAAACAAAAAATGGTGAACCTGATATGAATCCTTAACCAAGTTAAAATGATGTTTTACTTATTTTTTAGGCCCCTATTTAAACTCAATTAGAGGGCCAACAAAACAATCAATAACATATGTGCTCATCCAAAAGATGTAGTGGCCGAACTTATCTTGATTGTGTCTGGTATAAAAAACAGGCACTCTTTTCCAAGATCTTCTACGTTACAGAAATGGCTTCTCTAAAGTTCACACCTGTGAATACATCTCCTGCGAATGCATTTGCTGCTACTCCTGCTAGATCTTCATCCGCTTTGAGGACAACATCACATACTCAGCGTATTCAATGCTGGGTATCAAATGCACTAGTTAAGGAATACCATCAACATGGTACCATTCCGACTCTGGAGGCTACTCGACAATCCCTTCAAGTCAATAATTCACCCTGGTTGTTCGGACAGCGACGACCAGAGATTAAGAAGCAGGTGGTGCCAACAACCGTATCCAACCGTTTTGGGTCGTTATCCCTAAAACGCAATCACCAGTCCCTCCCATATTATGAATAGGTGAATGAGTAGGTTACTCAAGGCCTTAATTCAAGGATACAAGAGTCCTTCCCGAGGATCCCATCAACAATCACCGCCAGACTCGTGCGACAGTGCGCCCTCAACATGATGAGCGTATCACCTTCAGGGGTTCAGCTCAGGTCCCTCAGACTCGAGCATGCAAGATGAACCGCCAGAGGATAAATCTGGTCAATAGGGAGAAAGTTATTACTTATACCCCCTCCGGAGAAGTCCATCAAGACAACTTGATGGAAAGAAACGAGCGGGCACATACACCCGTCCGTCCTGATGTTACTGCTAAGAAGATTCATCTGGAAGCAACACGCCAATCCCACCAGGAAATTCTGGCAGAGTATTATAGGCAGGAATATACACTTGTTTATAACTCATCAGCTAGTCAGCAGGCTCGTCTGACTACAACCAAAGAAGGTTGCCAATCTGATATGGCAGCAACTGATAAACAGGAACATACACCTGTTTACAATCAACAATTCTGTCAACAGTCTCGTCTGCCGGTATTGAAGGAAAATCGTCAACCATACTTGACGAGGAATACACAGAAGGAACATACACCTACCAATTTTCATCAAGACTTCTAACATTCTCGTTTGGTAGCATCCGGAGAAGTCAGTCGGAAAGCTCCGATGAAAAATTTGGAGCAGACTCAACTCTCTGCCCCCACACATGAGTACTGTCAGAATTCACTGATAGGAAAAGGAGGACAGGAGCAGGAATACACACCTACTCCAAGAATGGAATTGATGTATATTCCCTTTATGGAAGCTGAAGTCACCATACACATTCTAACAATGGTGAAAGAGCAGAAGCAAATCCCTGCTCATATTCGGGATTCCTGTCAGAATATTATAACAGTTTCAGCAGCATCACAGGGGAAGAAATGAAAATCTGTCCCTACCAGTGGAGTGACACATCAACATATCACTCCGGAACAGATACACACCTCTGTTCCAATCCAAGAGGGTTGTGGGGCATAATCCCCCATGTCATACAAGCAACCAAGTCAGACACATACACCTGATTTGAGTGGAGATAATCGGCCTAACCTGACTATTTCTTCTGAGCAGGCACATACACATGACCATAATAACCACTTTTGTCAACAAGTGGTTCCTAAAGTGAGTAATAAGGCGTCTAAGAAGAAGATCCATCTAGCACAGTCATGAAATCAAGATCCAATCTGTAATAAGGCCTTTCTCGATGATGGAGTTCTTGAAGCCCTCAGACAATTATCTGTGGGAATTCAAGATTCTACTCTCTCATTTCCCAATAGTGGGAACATTAATTCTGAAGGCCTTCATCAGACAGTTCCCCATAAAGGCTTGCTTCATGAAAGTTCGGTCAATCTCGAAGTTTCATCTTCAGATGAGAGCCAAAAGAACCCTCTGTGTGGCCAGAAGATCAAGGACCAAAAGGTTTCATCTTTTTTTGTAACCCACCATGGGGGTCCTCCCCATGATGATTAATTTATCTACGAAAGTCATCTCCACAGTTGTAATTCACATTGCCTGGAAAATGCTCCAATAGACAGTGTAGTGACGAGAAAGTCCTCTCATCTTGTGGCACTTGTAAATGTGAAGCCAGTCATGTATGATTCTTTACCGCTAGCAGGTGAAATAATTTCTTAATCAAAAGATAGCCCAGGGTGTAGGTCATTCTCCAAACCACCCCTGGGTTGTTCATCTTCTAGTTTAATAAATTAATTCTCTACCAATCTTGTTGAATCTGATGAAGAAACAAGGAAGCACTAGCTCTTGTCTAATCAGGTAGAATAATCTTCATTGAATGAAAAATATGAAGTAATGAATATGAGAAAACAACTAGTGAAAGGTGAAGTGCCAGTCATGTTTTGGCCTTTGGCTGACTCTTAGTATGACATTCCAGAGAAGTTGACAGAATATTGTATTCACGATATTCGTCTCAACATGTGGAAAACTCTTTGTCACTTGAAAGAGAAAATATTATCCTATGATGAATATGAAAATCATGTCAAGATAATAGAAGGGTTAAAACGCCAAATTGATTTGGCCTCTCTCTCAGTTTCTCGATATCCGAAGGCTGAAAAGCAGCAAAGAGCCCTTAAACGTTCATGCCTTGGTGCACTAAAAATATTGCACCAGTTAATTGCCAATGCCCCATCTGGTATTCATATCAGGGGATGGGGTGTTCATGGAGCACTACATTTCACTGTACTATCTAGTCAACAAAGCTTTCCAAAAATGGTCTCATGCAATGTTATTGCCCATGGACGGCCACAACCAATTGGCTTTGTTTTTAATCAAAGGCTTGCTCAGAAACATGCCTCAAATAGTTCTTCTCAAATTCAGGCATACAAAGAACAAGTTTTCGAATTAATTTTGCATCAGGAAAATGAGAATATCGAATAGGCTTCTCATTTAGAGCGAGCGTATCATCAGGTGACAGAAGTGTCAGAAATCATTCAACTTTCATTTGAGCTAGGTGATTTGAGTGGATGCAGGTTAATGCATCCAGCCAATTTCCAGACTAAAGTCTGCAAGATCATGAGAGATTTTAATAAATTCTCAGATGTAGCAGCTGAATAACCACCCCAACTTGCCAGACTAGGGACTCTTTTAACCAAACCCTCAGAATCAACAAATAGGATTTGAGGAGTTGAGCATAAACAGCAGGAACAACCTCAGTCAACCAGATTGGGGACTTTTTCAAATCCTCAATATCTTCCTCAGAGAAAGTAAGTATTCTATCGATTGGGGAAGAAGACACAAGAGGAACGCATAGACGAATTATTAGGATATTCCCTCCAAATTACAGTTCGTCAAGAAGTTCCTGAGGGATCAACTCAATAAATGGAAATGTCTCATCAAGGACATGGAAGAAGGCAGTATCACAGAAATACCGATAGAAGGGATGAAATGTGTTATGAATCAATAAATGTCATCAATGGCGTTGTTACTGATCCTCCAGAACATGAGGATCATTCATAGGGATCAGATGAAGAAGTTCATACTCAAGAAGTTATACACACAGACACAAATGAAGAAGTTGTGCATACATGAAATCAAAGGATTACTCAGAATCTAGGTATTCCTTCAAATAATCAACTTCCCCCTCTCTAAAAGGCGTCCAACAAGGGGAAATGAAAGAATCAGGTTACATACCCTTACTCTAGAGAAGGCCAATCACTCTCACTAGAGAAAAGATTTTCACAACAGGAGGAAGAAATGAAGGAATTAAGGAGGTTGAATTCAGAACTACTTCAAGGTAGTCTTCCTCCTAAGTGTGCTGGAGTCAGTCAGCCAAGGTAATTTGTTGTGGCTATTGATATGTATCAAGAGTATCCTCTTTTACCAGTACACCCTCACAGGTCTAATCCTATGGGTCAGGTGCAACAACAACCGGTGGTGTTATCCTCAGTTGTAGTACCAACAACCACATCTATCCAAACTCCAGTTATTGCATCTTCTCAGGTCCAAGCTCAAACAGATGTTTCTCAAAAGTTAATAACTACTATTGAGTCATTAACAGCTCGTTTGGAAGCTATGGAGGGAAAACATTCTCAAATTCAACCAGAAAATTGAGCTTACCCTGAATGGGTTGATGCAATTCCTCCCCCATCAAATTTTGAAAGTACCACATTTCTAATATTTAATGGTTCGAGAGATCCAGAGCAACACTTAACACATTTTGTTTCTCGTTGCGATTCTATGATGGGAACCCCTCAGCAAAAAGAAGCAGTTAAGCTCATGTGTTTTGTACAGTCATTACAAGGGCCTTCTTTTGTCTGGTATACAAGCTTGAAATCCCAATCAATTACTGGATGGGAGGATCTTCGTCAAAAATTACTTCTTCAATTAAGCTCAACGTTGCCAAAGACAACAATTTTTTATCTTAAAAATTTTAAGCAAAGGGAGAATGAAAGAGTTTTAGATTTCATTGCTCACTAGAAGGGATTAACGTATTACCTAAGCTTAGCACTCCCTCAAGAAGAATTGTTGTCAATCAGTGTGGCAAATTTTCATGATGAATTATGAACACCGTTGATACCTGTGAAATACACAAAAGGGTTTTCGATACCTTACTTCAATCGCTCAACAGATTGAAGAATCTCTTGCAAAGACTAAGGATAAAACTCGTGTAATTCCATCATCTCTAGGAAGGAGAATGGGTAGAGCAGATACTGTTACAATTACACTTAAATAAGCACCTATATCTGCTTCTACTTCAAAACCTTCATCTTATCGAAGGGATCCACCTCCTGATCATCAAAAACAGAGGCCATTTCATCAAGACGATCAAAGAGATCAAAGACAGAAAAAATTTGAGGATCTGAAGGGAAAAGTTTAATCTTTCCGAAATGAAGAAGTTCCTGGATACTTTATTTCAGCTCTGGAAAATAATTTGGTTCAGTTTCCAAGGCCCAAAAGGCCTAACAAGGAAGGAGATGAAGACCGTCTAAACTATTTCACATTTCATCATATGTTGTGGCATCCCATTCAGGAGTGTTTTTCTTCAAATACCTCCTGCAAAAGACGGTGGACTCGGGATAAGTCAAACTAAAAATTTATTTAGCTCAGTTAACATGTGTTACTGCTATAGATCCAGAGGAAGAAGGTGAGCGGCAAGAATTAAAAAGTAAAAATGCGCAGAAATATGATGATTGGATGGTAAGGAAAATGATCAACCGAACTAATGATATTTTGAGAACGCAATTTAAGAAACCAATTGTGTCTTCTACTATGAATTCCACATAAACACCTCCTTCATCAAAAGAAAAATCCTCAAAGGGGTGGCATAATTCAAAGAAATAGGAACAATTAAAAGAAGATGAAATCATGTCAAATACCAAGCTGTCTTTGACTCTAGCAGATTTTATGCCATATACTTCAAAGCCACGGGCACCGCCCCACTAAACGGAACATCCTAAACTGGATAATCAGGAAGAGTCTTCATCAGATGAAGAGTTTATCTTTGGTTCTGTTAACATGATTCACTTAATATATCCTTATGCCAGTCACATTTTCGATCTTAATGAGCCATATTTCCCTGTATCAAATAGAGGAATTAGAGGGAGTTATAGAGGTTTGGGATACAGGGGAAGACGTGGATATCCCAGAAGCCAATATTCCAATTCTACCCCTGCTAGAACTATATATGCAGCAGAAACTCGTGGAAAATCCCTTCAGCGAGCTCAACAAGGACAAGAAAGTTCTTCCACACATGTCAGATTTAGTCCAGGCACAGTTATTCTGGAGGGTCGGTTAGAGGTTCCACCTTCTTCCTCTCAGCAATTAAATAGACCTATTCGGTCTAATCTTCCAAAGATAGGAGTATTTCCAACTCCTACCCCAATACAAGATGCATCTACTTCCAAAGCATCAACCTCTAAGGTACCTGTGAAACCACATATTCTTGTTGGAAAACACAGACATTTGAATAAAAAATATGATGTCTTGAAACATTTGGCCCAAGTACCGGCCAAGTTATCAATTCTGGATGCCTTGAATTTATCAAAGGATCTTCGGGAGGAACTCATAGAGGCTTTGTCATGTCCTCAGGAATTCAAAACTGAAATTGCTGCGGCTGAAGTCTACCATGCAGAGAATAATTCTGTAGAATGCCATGCAGTGATATCTTTCACAGATGAAGATGAAGATGATGTTGTGCATGGATATATTAGACCTTTTTATTCATCTGGAAAGGTCAATGATGTATACATCTGAAGAGCTTTCATTGATAATGGTTCAAGGGTCAACCTCATCCCCATTCATACACTTTGTCGATTGGGCCTCACCGAATCTGATTTATCTCCTTCTACTTTGATGTTGCAAGGATATGATAAAAATTAACAAGAACCTCTGGGAGAGATCACACTCAGAACTCAGTTTGGAGATCTTGTATCCAATTCAGATTTCATGGTTGTTCGTTATGACACAGCTTTCAACATTTTGCTTGGAAGACCATGGCTACGTCAACATGCGACTATCCCTTCATCATACCATCAATGTCTCAAATATTTTTTCAATGGTCAAATTGGGACATTTTATGGTGATAAATCCCCATTTAAAACATGTTAATCTCAATACATTGTGGCAGAATTCTATCACATGGAGGGAAAGGAGAAATCCACAACAAGGGAGGTTACCAAAGTTAATGCTCCATATGGTTTGGAAAAGATTCCAGTAAACCCATTCATACATGTGAGTATAGATTATGTGTTGCCTATTAGTCAAATTGACAGGATAGAACCGAATCCAAATACTCTTACGGATACTTTCATAATGTCAATTACAACAATCAAGCCAGACAACATGAGAGAAATTGGTGATTCACCAAGCAATGATGAAAGCTCAAATGGAGATGTCTTTATTTCATTTGCTGAAATTCAGAAATTATATACTTCGCCAACCAGGCCAGAAGAAGTTATAGAAATGTCAAAGATGAGCGATGATGTCAATTCTCAATCCATAATAACCTCTTTATTACCCAAGGAAGACCCTTCATCATCAATAGGGCCAGAAATGGTAGCTTCTTCTTTAAGATGTTCAAATTTTAACATCTCTCCTGATTATGGATATTATACTTCATCATCTACTATGCAAGTAGAAGTAGAAGAAATATCATGTGTTCAAGAAGAAGAGGAAGATCTCAGGGATGTTCCTCCATCATTTGAAGAGGGTATCTCTACCATTGTGGATGAACTCCGAGAAATAAATCTGGGTACAAAATAAGATCCACGCTCCACTTTAATTAGTACGACCATGACTCTTGAAGAGCAAGAAATGTATATTTCATTTTTGAAGCAAAATCGAGATATATTTTCTTGGAACTATACAAAAATTCCAGGGCTTGATCCTGATGTTGCTACTCATCGTTTGGGTTTTCCAGAAGAACATAAGGGATTTAAGCAAGTCGTTAGATGAACACACCCAACTTATGCTTCCAAAATTAAAGCTGAAGTGGATAAGATTATCAAATCTAACTTCATCATAGAAGTTCAATATCCCAAGTGGTTGGCTAATATTGTCCCTGTGAAAAATAATATTGGAAAAATTCGAGTTTACATCGATTTCAGGGATCTTAATCGGCATTGTCCTAAGGATGATTTTCCAGTTCTGATAACAGAACTCTTAATTGATGCAATAACTGGCTATGAAGAACTTTCATACATGGATGGATATTCTGGGTATAATCCAATCCGAATGGCTCTATAAGATGAAGAATCTACAGCCTTCAGAGCCCCTCAGGGTGTGTTTTTCTATCGATTAATTCCCTTTGTCCTGAAGAATGCAGGCACAACATATCAGTGTGCCATGCACCATATCTTCAAACCCTTTTTAGGGAAATATGTTGAATTTTATGTGGAAGATTTGGTGGTTAAATCCAGAAGACATTCTAATCACTTGGCTGATTTGGAAATCATATTCCACAAACATCGACAACACAATTTGAAGATGAACCCCTTGAAATGTGCTTTTAGGGTAACCTTAGGAAAATTTCTCGGCTTTGTTGTACACCATCGTGGTATAGAAGTCGATCCTGAGAAGAAAAAGTCAATCCTTGGTATGTCACCTCCTTGAAATTTGAAATAATTGAGAGGAATTCAAAGAAACTTATCCTATATTCAATGTTTCATTTCCAATTTGGTAGGAAAAAGTTTACCCTTCACCAAATTGATGAAGAAGGGAGTCACTTACTAGTGGACTAAAGAATTTCAAGAAGAATTCAATATTCTCATGAAATATCTCTTGAGTCCACCGGTATTAATGCCACATGTTGAAGGAAGGCCCCTTATTCTTTATGTGACAACTTTAGAGCAATCATTTGGTGCCTTCCTTGCCCAGAAGAATGATGCTGGGAATGAAAACAACCTTTACTATCTCAATCTGACTATGCTTGAAGCAGAAACCCAATATTAAAGTATTGAAAAGTGCTTCCTAGAATTAATATTTGCAGTTTAGAAGTTGAGACACTACTTGCAACATCATGAGGTCCAATTGGTATCTCACAATAACCCGCTCAAATTCATCCTTAGTTGTCCAATGCTTATAGGACGTCTGGCAAGGTGGGCAGTTATTTTGTAGCAATTTGATATCCAGTATGTGTATCAAAAAGAAATAAAGGGCCAAGCTATGGCTGATTTCCTTGCTGAACACCCTTCAGTAGAAGATAAATCTTTAGATATTGAACTTCCTGATGAAGAAGTCTATTCTATTCAAGATAATCTTCAAACATGGGAAATGTACTTTGATGGTGCTTCCAGAAGCCCAACATGGAAGAAAACAGAAGATCCTAAATTCATAAAAGTTGGGTTTGGAATTTTACTTATTTCACCAAAAAACACAGTGTTACCCTATTCCTTCTTATTGTGGGAATGCGATACAAATAATGAAGCATAATATCAAGCTCTCATCGTAGTATTAGAGTTGGCGCTTCAAGCACAAGTGAATCACTTAAAGGTGAAAGGTGATTCAGACCTGGTAATCAAACAAGTCAATGAAGATTATGACATCATAAAATAAGAGTTAATCCCTTTGTATGATTATGTCAGAGAGTTAATGGTGGAATTTCATTCGAAACCGACATTTTCTTATGTCCCGCGATCACAAAATACCCAAGCTGATGCACTGGCTAATATAGCCACAGCTCTGGAAGATCCAAATTGGGACGAAACAATCATCAGTATTGACCACCATCATAAAATTTCACCTTATGTTCAAACCATAATAGAGGAAATCAATGAAATTAGTCCCATTTCTGAACCATATGGTCATACTATAGGATGGATGACACCTATCAGGGAATACCTTCAAAATGAAACACTTCCACCTGATAGAGCCGGGAAAGAACAAATCTGGAGACGTGTGGTCAATTTTACTCTTTATGAAAGCCCAGATCACCTAGAAAAAATTCCTTACAAAAGATATTTTTATGGAGTTCTCTTCAGATGCATTGAAGGTGAAGAGAAAATGGCTGTCATAAAATAAGTACATGCAGGAGTCTGTGGTGCCCATCAGTCTGGACATAGACTGTCTGATCAAATTCGAAGGCTTGGATACTTTTGGCCTTCAATTATACAAGATTGTGTTGATTTCATAAAGAAGTGTCATTCATGCCAATTATGTTCCAACTTCATTCATCAACCCCCATAGTTGCTTCATACGGCTAAATACTCGTGGCCATTTTGCACATGGGGAATGGATGTAGTGAGACCTTACCCTTCAGCTACAACCAAGCAGTTTAAATATATTCTTACTACTAATGACTTCTTTTCCAAATGGGTAGAGGAAATACCTATCAAATAAGTTAGTTCTAAAAGCCTTGTTAGCTTCATCAAGTCTAACATCATTACCATATTTGGTGTCCCTCATACCATATTGACGGACAATGGAACCAACTTCTGTTCATCCAAGGTAAAGAAGTTTTATCAAGAATAAAACATCAAATCCAACCATTAATCTCAGTATCATGCAGCGGCCAATGGCCAGATATAATCCTTCAATAAGACTCTTTCAAATATAATGGAAAATATGGTGGATAAAGATAAGAAATCATGTCCTGATAAACTCTTTCATGCTTTATGGGCCTATCGGACCACCACCCGCACTACTATGCGGTCAACTCCATATTCATTGGTATATGGAATAGAAGTAGTCTTTCCCATTAAGGTTCAGCTACCTTCACTCAGAGTAGCCATTTGTGATCAATCATCTATAGATGAACAATCTCAAAAGCGATTGGATGAATTGGAACGATTAGATGAAAAAAGGTTGTCCACTCTACACCACTTGGAAGTCTATCAGAATCGAATAACACGAGATTTCAACAAAAAAGTTCATATTTGTTCATTCTTTCAAGGAGAATCGGTATTGGTTCTCAGAACTCCAATGATAACAGGAAAGAAACCTCCCAAACTTGAGCCAAAGTGGGAAGGACCTTACTCAATACATAATGTCTACTCTAATGGAGCTTATTATTTAATCTTAATGGACGGATAACTCATCACAACTCCATCCAATGCCAGACTTTTAAAGAAGCATTTTGTGTAACACAAATACTTTTTTGTCCAACATGACATTAAACTGTGTTGTCCTTGCTGCAAGGATTTAAACTGCACAATCCCTTTTTTGTCCAACATGACGTTAAACTGTGTTGTCCTTGATGCAAGACTTTAAATTGCATAGTCCCTTTTTTGTACAACATGACATTAAACTGTGTTTTCCTTGCTGCAAGACTTTAAACTACACAATCCCTTTTTCATCCAACATGATGTTAAACTTTGTTGTCCTTGCTGCAAGACTTTAAACTGCACAATCCCTTTTTTCATCCAACATGACGTTAAACTGTGTTGTTCTAGCTACATGACGCTAAACTATGTAGCATCAGTCCATGCATATGACCTTAAACTATTCACACTTTCATCCAACATGACGTTAAACTATGTTTTCCTTGCTGCAAGACTTTAAACTGCATAGTCCCTTATACATATAACATGACGTTAAACTGTGACATCCTAGATACATGACACTAAACTGTACAGAAGTCTCTTACGTCCAACAAGACGTTAAACTGCATAACCATCGTCCTAGATATACGACGTTAAACTGTGCACCTCTTCATCCCAAATGACGTTAAACTGTGAAAAAGTCCCTAATACGTCTTAGCTACATGACACTAAACTGTACAACACTCCATCGTCCAACATGACGTTAATGTGTATTGTTCCCCTGTCATCTAATATGACGTTAAACAGTGTTGTCCTTGCTGCATGACATTAAACTACACAGTCCCCAAATTCCTTACTAAAAGACTTTAAACTACATAATATTCTCTTTTTTCCTTACTGCATGGCATTAAACTTCATAATTACCCATCATCCAACATGACGTTAAACTGTGTTCAGTCCCTTATACGTCCAACATGAAATTAAACTATGTATCGTTAGGGTTCTTTATACCTCTTGTCTCTCACACCGAGTATGAATCACGTGAGCTTAGATTAAAATTCAACCATAACACCCTCTCCGGGCTGCTAACCATGAGTAAGTCCCAACACCATTTTTTAGGTCTTTGTTCTCAAAAACAACTTGATCACTAATTAATTCTTCAATTGAACTACACAGACTTTGATCCTTGCCTTCTAGGATGGGTATGTAGGCAACCTCCTAAGATTCAAGCCCAAAACCAATCTCTTCGTGTCGGTTAACCTCTATATCATATGATGTTGATCCGTGAAGCAGCCCCCAGAACCAATATTTTTACATTGGTTCACCACGGTCCTTGCATATGACCTTAAAATATTCGCACTTTTGTCCTGTATGAAAATAAAATACAACATTCTTTGACACCCTAACCTAAGAAGGAATCATTATTTACATTGATCTCCAATCATGTTATATTCCAAAGACTACATGCATACATGGAAATGCCTGAACCTTAATTTTGGGTCAAACCATCATTACACTAAAGTCCCCTTTCACCCTTCACTTGTACGAACTGAATATGTACAAAGGGTATTTCAATAACTATGTGTGGATTGATTCCCATCCTTATGGGATACATAGGAATGTTCGAGCATCCCTCGAATCCAGCCCCAAGTCTTTGGGCCTAACCCCAAATTCTACTTTCAGTACCTTGGCTAAAAAGTCCCCCTTGGTCTGAGCTCTATGACCCTAAACTAAGATCTCCTATACTATCGTCCCACATGATGTTAAACTATATTTCAAGAACTACATTTGGCTTGATTCTCATTATAATGAGATATGTAGTGAAGTCCAACATCTCAATTCAGGACCCATCCACAACATAATTATGGTTAGCATTGGTCTGTGTATCTCTACATGCATTGAACAATGCCCATTTTAATGTGTCATACTTCTAACCTTAAATACTTCCAGATCTTCATAACCCATTTCTTGACTTCTGGTCACAAAATGTTTGATACTCGAGAGTTCTTTTACCTGACTATGCAGCACGTGCCCTTAGGCGGCCTTGCATAAATAGTCTACATAACAGACCTGTCTACCAAAAGATGCTATTATTTGACTATGCATCCAATGCCCTTAGGTGGCCCTGCATAATTCAACCCACTAACGGGTTTGTTAAATAATGGTAACTTCACTCTTAGGAAATACTTCTTCTAATGCCTCTTAGTCCTTTTTTCATATCATTCCTCAGATTCTAAATTTATTAAGTCATAGTTTACATGTTTTCCCCCATACTTGAGTGTGGTAATATGTTTTCAAATAAATTGTCAAAACATTGAGTCAATTTTAATCCATTCGGTCAAAGATATTCAACCTTAAACATTAGACTTTTTATAGTCCAACATGCACGACTTTAAACTACCAGATTTCTTGTTTCTTCTCTCCTCAGAGTCAAATCCTCTTTTCTCTCCGGATCCAACTCTGATGGGGGACTTTTTTTGATTCTCCTTTCAGTCACAGAGTCTAAACAACTGAAAAAGTGGAATACCTTAGTATAAAGAGATTCATCCTTTGAGGAAACATCAAAAATTGACAAAGGCCTGAACAAGGATTCCTTTAAGCAAGGGATGCGCAAGTTTCATCATGGTCACTCAAGTGACTTGCGTGCCCTATTTGATTTCTACCCAAGGTCTTCATTAGCATATAAATACCCCTTGTGGGACCCCCTTTTTGGGGATGAAAAATTCCAAAAGTCAGAATTGAGCTCCCGGTGCCCTAGTCTCTTCTTGAAGTCTTCTGAACATTTCTATGGTAATTTCTTACCTATAATGGAAGATCTAAAGAGGGGGAACAAGGCCTAAGTGTTTCAATTCACCAACACTTGCGCGCCTAAGTGTCTAAACCTTAAGGGAAATGGTCACACCTGTGCGCCACCTTATCCCTTCAACAGAACCTGCGCGCCACTCATTTGGAAGCCTTTAGGGATAATAAGAAGGTCTTGAGCCAGGCCTCGCCCAAGTATTACCCTATGCGTTGACCAGCGTGCAATTACCCAAGTGTCGCGCAAGTATACTTGCGTGACCAAGACCTGTGCGCCCCAACAAGACTTTCACGTCTACATATTTTTGGGTGCCTCTCCTGCCTATTCAACTCATTTCTTTAAAACCACCTCTCCTCTTCAAGATTTAGCCTTCAAAACCCTCATCAAAGCCATTTTTTCATGATTCCATTGTTGGATTCCTTATCTAAAAGAAATTCTATGGAACATCTCTCAAAACCTAGTGATTTACATATCTTTACGTCACTAAGGTTATAGATTTCATTCATTTAACCTCATCCTTTAAATATGAGAGGATCTTTAATCTGGGCATCCTTCTTAGGAGTAATCCCCAAGTTCCCTAATTTGGGAATCCTCCTTAGGAGTAAGCCCCAAGTTCCCTAATTTGGGCCTCCTTTTCAGGAGTAAGCCCCAATCCAAGTTCCCAAATCTGGGCCTCTTTTTTAGGAGTAAGCCCCAATCATAATTTTCTTTAACTTAGGCCTCCTTCAAGGAGTAAGTCCCAAGTTTCAAGTTTCAATCCCCCTTAACTTGGGCATCCTCCTTAGGAGTAAGCCCCAATCTTAATTTACTTTTCATTTGGGTTTCCTTCTCAGGAATAAAAACCAATAATAAGTCCCCTCTAATTTGGGAATCCTCCTTAGGAGTAAGCCCCAAGTTCCCTAATTTGGGCCTCCTTTTCAGGAGTAAGCCCCAGTCCAAGTTCCCAAATCTGGGCCTCCTTTTTAGGAGTAAGTCCCAGTCATAATTTTCTTTAACTTAGGTCTCCTTCTTAGGAGTAAGTCCCAAGTTTCAAGTCCCCTTAACCTGGGAATCCTCCTTAGGAGTAAGACCCACTCTTAATTTAATTTTGATTTGGGCTTCCTTCTCAGGAATAAAACCCAATCATAAGTCCCCTCTAATTTGGGCATCCTCCTCAAGATTAAGTCCTATGTTAAGTATCCAAATCTCCATAAAGCACATATACCTTTATGGACCTTGTTTTCGGGCTACTTCTCTGAAGTAAGTCCCAATACTCATCTATTTGGGCAGTCATACATACATAAGCCCCATATCATTTCTTATAATTGCATCTTTTATGGCACAATTGTTAGGTTTTACTGATAACTTTTGTTTCTCACACTGAGTATGACTCACGTGGGCTTAGAGTATAAAAGTAATTATGTCATCTTTCTTTGGGACATAAATCATGCATAAATATCATACTTCTTTACTCGAACTACGTGGGTTCTGATTCCTTTTCTAAATAAGGATACGTAGGTAGCCCATCTGCGGGTACGATCTCAACTCAGAAATAATCTATGTCCTTCTGAATGACAATAAAATTCAAGTGCCCCACTTAGTGGCTTTAAAACTAGTATGGTTATCATAATGACCAAGAGATATCTATATAATGTATTGAAGGATACCATTGAATAAGAATCTCTAACAAATACAGATTATTCTCTTTCGATGAAGAACCTAAAATAAATATAAAAGACTCTATAAATGTCATACACATCAATCATTGATTGTCCGATCTAAAGGAAAGATCATTTTTATACTTGGTAATTTAATAAGGATTCACGAACATAACTTAAATCTATAAAGAGAGTCTCGGAGTAGACAATAATTCCCCCCAAAAAGGTGTGATGAGTCTGACCTCCCATCCTCTCGACCAATGAAAATTCTTAAGCCTCATCAGTCCAAAACTAATGAGCACCTACCTTTGGAAAGTAGGTCCAAATGGATATAGAATCATTGGATGTTTCCGGTTCTATGAAGAAAACCATTAGAAACTGACTGGAATGTTTGAACCTTAAACAAACGTGGTCATCCCCATTTCCAGAGGGAAACAACTGTATATGTTGGAGTCCCCAATTCCCACTGAGCCTCCTAAGGGAGAAGGAAAGGTGGATAGAGATTCCTATAAGAGACACATCGATGATTTATTATATTTACAATGCATCATGCTCTCATCCATATCCAATGAACTATATAAAATGCATGAGGATAAGGATGCATACAAAATGTATACAGATCTCTAATAATTATATCAATAGTGAGAAGTGAAAGAATGTTATGAGATATATAATGCTATTTTTAAGAGAAAATAAGGATAATTAAAATCAATTGAGTCCTAATTTTCTTAAGATAATTGCATAAATTGAGTGAAAGAAGTCCCTAGGATTTATACTAAACCAATATCTTACAATAAATATCATACTCGCTTCTTTACCACCCATCTTCTCGGACTTGATCATGAACTATAACATGTAAAATACGAAGAATTCAATTAAAAATCATATTGAAATGGTTTTATAAGAAGACAAAAATATAAAGAACTCTAATTCTCTAGTCCTTATGGTGATAGAGAAAAATAAGGTCAAGAAAATGTTTTCAATGGAAAAAACTTATTCAAAGTAACCAATAGGCTATAACTCTAAGAATAAAAAGACACATAGGGAGAGAAATATTCAAGAATACATCAAATTTTCATGCGAAATGAAAGGCCACTGGAAGAATAACTGAAGGGATAGGAAGAAGAAGCAAGGCAATGTATCTATTTTATATACATTTTTCATTAAATTGAATTTATTAGCTTATACAAGTTTAGTATTGGATATAACATATGGATTATAATTTTTTTGAAATACACAAAAAAGTAGATTTTAGAATATTGAATAGGTAAATGTGGATCACCTAGAATAAGATGACACAAGATTGGTAGTATTTGCAATTGTGTATTACCATATTACTTTGTTGAGTTGTTTAGATCTTGTATTGAATAATTATTACTATATACCATAAATTACTAAAATCATTATCTCAGTCTCATGTTTAGACACCATGGGATTCTATTTCATGTTTGGGAATAAAAGTTGTTTCTTTTATGGAAAGAAAATATGTTATGATATCGCACATAATAACAAATGTTTATACATTATTGAACTTGAAAAAACAGTTTTTAAAATCAATGAAAAATCAAAAAATTGAGAATTATTTCCAACTTATATATCACAATTAAGTATTGTTCATGTAAATAAAATGTTTTTTAATAAATTACATCAAGAAAGGTATTTAGACTCTCTCAAGTTGAAACGCTTTGATGTGTGTCATTCTTGTTTATAAATTAAAATGAAGAAATCACCTATCAGTGGTAAATGATAAAGTGTTATTAATCTAATGGAATTGATTTATACCGATGTATACGGTCCATTTATAGTAGATAAAAGGGATATATATTCACACTGTATTACTTTTACCGATAAATTTAGTATATACGAATATTTCTACTTAATAATGTATAAGTAAAATTTCATCAACATGTTTAAGGATTAGAAAAATGATTTAGATAATTATCTTAGTAAGAAGATTAAGAAACTCTTCTCAGAACATGGTAGATAATATCTTAACCAAGTTTTCATTAATCACTTTAAGGAGTTTGTGATAGTATCCTAATCCACCCCTCCTTGTACACCTCAGTATAATGGTGTAATCGAAAAGAGGAATCATAACTTACTATACATGGTAAGATAAATGATGATTCATTTATCTCTTGATTTATATTTTTGGGGATATTAACTACAAATAATGACATATACACTATATTGAGTCCCAATTAAATGGTTCTATGAAATTCCATAGAAGTTATAGTATAGAAAGAAATTAAATATGTCTCACATATTTGTATGAGTATGTGAGGTATTTTTCAAGACAATATCCTAAGAAAATTAGCATCATATGGAATGAAGTACATATTTATAGGATATCATAAGGAAACTAAATGATATTACTTATATAACCCTTTAGATAGAAAAGTAATTATTATAATACATGACATCTTTCTAGAAATGGAAATCAATTCTAAAGGGAATATTGGAATAAATATTGACTTTAATTAAGTAAATGATCTAGGTGTACAAGTGTTTATATAAGAAAAAATGCATAATAAATAGTGATAAAATAATAATCTCTTGAGATACATGTATTGTGTAGGCCTAAAAGGGAGGTTAGAGAACCAAAGGGATATTATTTTATTATCATTGAGATACGTGAAACATTACTCCTTGAGAACAATGAATATCTTACATAAAAATAAGAATTAGATATAAAAGAAGTTTCTAAGTGGAAAGAATCCATGAATAATGAAATGAATTCCATGTTCCTAAATCATGTTTGAACTTTGGTGGACCCACCAACTGTTAAAAACACATTGGGTGAAAATGGGTATTTAAGAGAAACCTAGATATGTATGTAAAGTAAATACCTATGAGGTATGACCAACTGTGATGGGTTTTACTCAAATTCAAGAAATTTACTTTTAATAAACCTTTTCACTAGTAGAATTATAAAATTTATTATAACATTACTTCAAATAAAACCTTTCATTATTATGATATTTGGTAAATGGATGTCAAAACTGATTTCTTAAATGGGAATTTGGCTGGAGGCATCTATGTGAATCAACCAGAATGGTTTGTGACATCTAAGAATGAGAATAATGTTCCAAAACTAGGAGATCCATTTATAGATTATTACATGCATCATGATCATATAATGAGTCCATAAGTGAATTTGGTTTCATTAAGAATAAAAGTGATCCATGTGTCTATAATAATTCTAGTATGAGTGTCATAATTTTCCTATCATTATATGTTGATTACATATTATTTATAGGAAATTAAATTCATGTATTACATTCAGTTAAGCATTGGTTAAATTAATGCTTATACATGAAATAATTGGGTGAATAAGCCTAAATTATAGGGATCAAGATCATTCAAGATAGATCTCGAAGGTTGTTTAGACTAAGTCTAAGTACATATATTATCATGGTACAGAAAAAGTATAATATATAAAAATATAAGAGGTGATTGTTTCCAATGTCACATGTCATTAATATATTCAAGAAAATATTTCCACAAATATAGGATGATATAAGTATAATGAGTAGAGTTCCTTATTCTTTTGTAGTGGGATCTATAATGTATGTCATTATATATACTAGGTTTGATGGTGCCTATGCATTAATTATGGTAATAAGATATCAATAAAATCTAGGAGAGTTTTACTAGGAAATAGTTAAAACAATCCTAAAGTAATTTAGATATAAAAAGAATTTGTTTCTTTTATATGGAGGATATGATGAGATAGTGGTGATAAGATACACCAATGTTAGTTTTTAGATAGATCATAATGATCTTAAACCACATATAGGTGATGTATTTTTCTTGAATGGTAGTGCAGTGAGCCGGTGAAGCTCAAAGAAACCCATGGTCATCAATTCTATAGCACAATCCAATTATATAATGGCTTCCCATATAGCCAAGGAAGTGGTTTAGATAAAAAACATTTTCATAGATCTTATTATTATATCTAGTAGTGTAGAACCTGTTATAATATATTGTGATAATACTAAAATAGTTCTACTTTGCAAGAGCCTTGGTAACACTAGAGTAAAAAACATATAGTTAGATGCTTCATCTCTTGAGAGATTTTAGTCAAATATGTGATGTCATGGTTATTAGAGTATCCATAGAGTGTAATGTGGAATACCCCCTAAATAAATCCATATCTCAATAAGATCATGATTATCATATGATATCAGGTGGATTAAGAGTGGTTTACAGTTGGATCTAGTGCTAGTGAGAGTGTTGTGAGAGCGGGTTCCCTAGACCAAACTTGATCTTGTATTTTTTGATTTTCATCACATGTATTCTGTTTGATATATACATTTACTTCACTTTCCATGATAATGATATTAATTTTTCTTATACTATACATGTCAATGTACTTTGATTACATGTTTTATAAAAAGGATATAGAAATTACCAACTGTAATGAGAACCTTGAGATTATATGAAAGTTATATTAAATATATTTCTTATGGTATAGATAGATCATACTGATGATGAATTAATTATGTATGAATATTAGGTTCTAAGGGATCATATGCATCGAGACTTGTTCTCATAGAGTTTTTTCTTGGTAATATTGAGTAAATGAGATCATGAGGACAAACCCATCAATTGGAACACCACATGTTTTGGGTGTCATTAGTTATTATTATTTATAAACATGTGTATTGGTCTCTTTACTTGAGATCATTGTCATTATATATCATTGATTAGGTACTTAGATTTCTAATGAAAATCATAATCATTTATGTTTATGGTGAGGTAGGTTGTATTAGGCACATATTTGATGGTATGATATTGATTGAATGATCAAGACATGATTTTTCACTTTTGAGAATAAGAAGTATATATCTTAGGCCCTATTGACAAGGATGGTAATACCTTGATGAATCCATGACCATGGTAGAAGAAGGAAATTCCTTCCGTTATGATCAATGAAAAGAATAAATAAATCATGGAAGAATGGTGACAAAAATATATGAATTCTACTTTATAAGATATCTAAAGACAAAGAAATTATATTACATGGTATATGTTTATAGGAGAGGTTTTCATTTCTATGAATTAGACTTATCTCTTTGGGGGCCTTGATGTGTTTCTAGACACTAATTTTCATTTTTGAGTAGCACAATCTGTTATTAATACAAGGTCTTAGAGGGTCACACACTAAGTGTACTCAAATGTCTGTCCAATTTTGGTGAATTAGAGTCTAGGGCATGTTGGTCCCTATGAAGATGGTTGGGTAATGTCCAAGTGTGAAAAATCACAAGTAATTGAATAAATAAAATATTATTCATGTTTTTAATAATAATAATTGATTTTGTTTACTAAAACTATTAATAAGTTATTAAGTGATTTTGTGAATAATTTTTTTTGAACAAATATTAATTATTCAAGGTCTTCTAAAATATTTTAGGGGAGAATGAAGTCGTGATAATGAATCATATTTTCTCAAGTAACATTATTTTAATATTATGAGTAATTTGTGAAATATTTATGGAAATTATGGAATATTTACTTGGTAAATGTATTGTAAATAGTTTATTTATAAGGTTAAAATTTTTGAAGAACTTAAGTGTTATTTTAAGAAGTATTAACTTAACTATTTAACCTATGATAAGCCCCAATTCATGCATACTACTTCTTGAAAGAATATGAGAGCCACTCTATCATTATTATAATTTATTAGAGAAATAAATAAAGGTTTAGAGAACCATGATCCCAAATATTAATCCTATATCAAGTAAATGATGTTTCATTGATCATAAGTATGTAGAAATATTATTTGATTCTCCGTTTTAGCACCCATGGTGCATAGATCGATATACTAGAAACATTTTGAAGCATGTATAGATGATCTAGAGGGTTCCCCATGTAGAACCTTTAATCTATGACCATAGATTATGAGAACATTCCAAATTCACCATATTGAATGAGGAATTGTTTCAATTTACTTTTTCATGATTAAATTAGTTACACTTGATCCATTTATGAGAACCAGGTACTAACAAGTTAGATCTATTATTTTTTAAAAAATTCGGTCTATTTTTTTAAATATTACCTATTTTAAGTTTCTTATATTCACCTCTAACCAACATAATAGACAAATTTCATACACTTAGTAACCCATGAAGAAAATAAAAATGACCAAAAACTCAAATAATGAAATATAAATTACCCCCTCCACTTATGTAATACATCATATCTCACTATGTATAATTCCATTTTTTGATTTTATAAATGAATCCATTTTAAGGGGTTAAGTGGGAACCCAAGATACACCCAAAGTCAAAAAAAAACATACAACCAATTTCAAAATAAAATTAAACCATAATAGGAAACCAAAACCATGAGTATTAAATACCGAAAGTCCATGGATAGATCAATAAAAGTGGCCATCCTACATGGATTGACATGAACCTTGATCCCAGTACTGCCTCAGGACCCTGTGAATAAATGATATCAACTAGGCCCACCAAAAATCATGCCAAACACTACACCCATTGATTCCATCATCCTCACCACTTCTAGTTCCTGTTGAATAAACAAGATCATGACATCAATAATCCACCAATCACCTTCACTATGAAAAAATAAAGAATAAAACCAAAAAGATAACATCCATGAGATCACCAGATACCATTAACATAACAAAATATTCCCCTAAACCCCCTTAAGAAAGTGAATTCGATAGATCATTTAACTTTCACACTAAAATCAACATCATTATTGTGTAACATCACTTCCATCAGATGCATCCACTACACTGTCAATATTCCACCTCCAAAAAATAAAACCTCCTCATCACACAATCCAAAAAAATTATCTAAGAGTCTATCAAAGATACTAGTTTGAAGGAACAATGCATAAGAAGAAGGATATCCAAGAGAATGACCTATAACCTATTAATAAAACATGTTTACCAAGGAATTATGATGAAAAAACTAAAACCTGCAATTAAACTAATAACCAAAAAGGATCCCACAGCCCCAAAGCTAAGAAGCACCAACACATCCTAAAAGTAAAGTGAACCCTGAAATTACTCACTCCTATGGTATTTTTCCATGGAACATGACCTCATTGAATCTTATGATACTTTATATATCACATTTTATAGACCAATGCTACATTAGGTTGGTAGGACCACTATAAAAAACTAAATGTTCCCCAAGGAATGACACTTACAATTATATATAATGAAAACTCCCATTGAGGTATTTCTATTAATCTAGGATATAAAATAGGGATACTAACAATGACCGATGAACAAATTGACGAGACCTATATCTATGAATAGATAATAAAGATCAATTATAGACAAGTAATGATAAGAAATATAAAGGGGAAATAATATAATAGGAAAAACCTACTAAAAAAAGAAAAAAACTAGCATTGAAGATAGGAAAACACATGCTAAGAATGACCATGAAAAAAAAGTACAAGGAGAAGAATGGATGCACTACCAAATTCTAGTAAAGATAAAACCCTAAAAACTGAGAAGGAATTATTCAGTAGAGATGTCCTTTCCTAGGGAGAACAATTCCATGTCATAGTAAGAAATTAACCATTTTATTTTTAAAGATAAGGGAAAAATCATGGTTTATTTTACTTTGGATTATAATCAGTTAAAGAATAACATAGAATGTATGGTTCAAGGACGGTGATAAAGGTAAATGTAATATTATAAAAGACTATTTTTCCAAAGGAGGTATTAAAAATTAAGAACAATGGAGAAATTTATAATATTAATGTGAAATGTTAGTGTGCCATTGATAAAATAATATATTAAATTCTTAAGGATAGACTGATTAAAGAAATAATAGATGAAATAATGGTTTCATAAAACCTTTCTATAATATGAATTTCAAAATTCACAGGTCGATGTGATTTTTATGATTTAACATCTCACTAAACTTGATTAACACAACTAGTGAATAAGATTATTTTTAGAATTTTTAAACCATTATCCATACTAAAATAATATCTCAATTTATTATGTATATATATTACTTAGAAAAGGATAAACCAGTTTCAAAATAAAGTTAAAAATAACCATGTTAAAAAAATTATTTTTTGAATATTAAAATGATTAAATCAAAATTAGAACACAAAAAATAATCTGGAAAATTTTTATAACTATAAAAGAAAAGAAATATAAATAAAAAAATACATGTAAAAAACTATTTAATAACTAAACTATAAGTTCTAGATGATGAACCCTCCCCCATATCTAAATATTACACTTTAATCAATGTGGATAAACTTAATAAAGTTAAAATGTATAAATCCAGTAACAAGTCTAGAACATGAAACATGAAATTAAATGGGTAAGGGATAACTTTATGAGTTTAAGTGGTAGTGGGTTGGTATTGGTTGAATTCCTCCACAAATTATTCTTGAAAGTACTAAAAAAATTCTTAATCCTTTTTCCATTAGCCATGAAATTATGTTGAGTAAACTCACTCATGATTTCAATTACACAATTAATGAAAAAAATGAGTAATAAAAAAATATTAGAGCCAATAATAAAAAATCATACAAGTCATAGGTAATAAATGTGAGTTGAATGAAAACACTTTACACCCTGCATGTAAGTCTTTTTTCTATAGAAAATTTTCATAGGTTTCTTTAATCCTTTCATTATATGTTATATTGTTTTCATAGGTCCCCAAATGATTTTTAAAATTTTGTATATTTAGCCTTCTATGTGATTTGTATTATGCTAATTCCATGCTATATTGATTCCCCACACAATTTGTATTTTGATTAAATTAAATTGGTAAATTATAGGATTTAATATACATAATGTAATATGGATATGTGCCTATGGGTGAATTAAAGGTTTTTTATATATCCAAAATCATTATCCAAAATTTTTATCTGATTATATATATTAGGTTGAAAGGTTCTATCTAATATTAGATTGATCTCTATGTTCTAAAATTCTGTATACCCATTTGTTTATTTATTTAGGGTGTGTATAATTTAAAAAAAATCATACTTATAAAGGAGTGATGCCATTATTTGGTGGAAAAAGTATGATCCTTAATCACTCATTATAGATTTATAAATTTAAAAACTATAAAAAGGCTAGTCATAACAAGATGTACAATCAAAAAAAGTCATCAATCTTAGTGGCTTCATCTTCTACCCACCTGCAGAAATAATTAAAAAAATGTAGTATATATACAAGGCCAAATGAAATAGGTATTTGTCTCGTGAAATAAAACCCCCACACATAAAATAACTAAAAATATATAATTAGTTATTGGGGTATCTAATTTCAACTAAAAATGTTACCTGTTCATTAATAACATGAAAAATTATTACCTAACTCATATACATCTCAAAAAATTTCAATATAATAAATTCTTTAATTTAATACTATCATTATTATCCTCTAATGACCAATGAATCCACTACATTAAAATTTTCAACAAAAGTTCAATACATATTGGATCTCATGGTCCAGTATGCATCTTCTAGTGATTTGATCAATATAAATGTGCTATTAATATAGATCATCCAGAATATAATATTATGAATCAATTTTAAATTTATAACATTTACACATAGTGATGTTTATAGATAATTCATAAATAAACAATTATATTAGTAAGAAAATATACCATGGTTCAAAACAATTGAGATGATGAAGATATTCACATGTAAATGTGTCCTCATAGGTATAAAGTCCATGGATAAATACTATGTTAAGTGTGATATCATAATCATAAAATAAAAAAAAAATAAGTTATTGATTATATTATTTTGATATCAAACCCATGAAGTGGAATCAAACACCAAATGATCCTAGGATTTTCTTTTAGTTTGTTAAGAAGTAATTTCAATGTCATATGATTAGATTAAACAATCATTTTAGAACAAAAAAATAAGATTTTTTTCCAAATAAATCATAACTTAAAATAAACATGTTTTAATTATTTTTGTAATTTTCTTAGGTAACATAAAATTTATAGGATTAATAATAGATCATATGGGACAAATTCTCTACTATTTATGAGAATACCACTCTGACTATAAAATTTTAAGTGTTACACATGAGTTTGAATAGAATTCCCAATTATAAGTACTCAAACTTAAACATTATATAATCTTGAGTTTTATTCAAGAAAATTAATTTCTTTCACATTGGGGATCCTTTTAGTTTTATATTTTTTGATAATTAATCCTTAATTCATACATAACAACTCAAATATTACAAAGTAGAGACTTATACTCAATATCAATTTTTTTTTCAACAATGGAATTCCATTTGAAATAAAAAAATGTATTCTTTTTCATGAAAATTATTCATAACATTCAACTTGACTTCTGTATTTCCCTTACCATCATTATACCATGTGAAGAAATTTTAAATCTTGGGATTAACACAAAAAGATTAGTAAGGGACATAAAAAGAAGGAAAGAAATTGTTATTCAATGAATACTTATAAACCCATGAAAATATTTTCACAATGTTATAATTTCACCCATAAAACACAAGCTCTTTAGATTACCTCATGAAATCATATGTTTCCTATACAAATCCATAGAAAAAATAAATCATAAAGGAAACTTGTGTCATAATTTCCATATCACTCTTACGTTAACCGTAACTCTCAAAACTATTCAGGTAGTAACCTTTGTGGTTAAATTTAGAAAAAACAACGTCGTATATCCCCTTAATTTCTTAGGAGAAACCCTACTAGTTAACTTCGTCACATTACATAATGAATTGGAGAGCTATAATGGGATCACCCACCATTAGTTTATCACAGAACCACCCATACTCATAGATGATTCCCAAAAACCATAACATAATCATAACACATATATCATGCATAAAATAAAAATAACTTTTCCACTTTGAAATCAATTTTAATCATTACAAATCCACACAATCATAAATGAAAATACTTTATTGGAAAATAAAATTTTAAAATTGTAAAATAATATTCAAAACATTAAAGCAACATGAAAGTGGGAAACTCTGTTTATTATATATATATATATAAGGACCCTTTTTTTTCTTTTAATACTTTTAAATATTTATATATATATTCCTAGAGATAGGTGCTGAGATAACATGCGATTCCAAGGCCTGATGTGTCCTGAATTAATTTTATAAAAATATTAAAAATATTTAATATTATACATGAAAATCTCCTTAAACAAAATGGGATAAATATTATATAGAAGCTTGGATTAGAAATCTGAGACCAAACATGGTGTTTACCCTAGATGCGATATAAAATGAGTTGTCATAGGGCATTCAGAGTCCTCACTCATTGGTAGTATGTTAAGTGAATTAATTAATTGTTAAATTAGTTAATTAATTCATTTTAGTGTAACAGATAAAATATATAAGAATATCCCTAGGATTAATTCTCTAGGGTTAGTCACACAAACCCTTAGAGAATTCCAAATCTCTATCCTCCTCCCTTATTAGAAAATCACCCCAGACAATGATGAAACTTCAGATTAGAGAAGATCAGGAAGATGAAAACACAACATACCTTGTTCCTTCATGAGAAAGAACATAATTCATGAGTGAATGATCTAATTTTGAGGTAGGAATTTTATTTGTGGTTTTATCCATATTAAAAATTTGAAATTAATGAAAATTAATCCTTTCCAAAATTAATTCACGGATCGGTCTTCTATTGGTTGATCCAATGTGTTTTTTCTTGGAATTAGAGTTATTAAATATTGAATTTATTTAATTGATAACTCATCTTGTTCTTAAATACCATCAATAATGGAAAAAAGACAATTCCCATTGATTGATACTTGTTTGTGTTTCATTCTTTTATTCTTTCTCTTCTCTACATGTTATCATCATTGTTATTTCTTTGGTTTGTCATTTAGATTAGGGAAACATGGATCGAAGGCAGTGGCTTGGTGTGCAATGGAAGTGTAGTGAGGACTAATTTACAGGAGGATAAAATGATCTAAATTTATTCACGTTCAATAGAGAGGGTCATTCACCATAGATCTCGAATCTACAGGCATTGAAAGTGGATCTATGGACATGGAAAGTGGATCTAGGGGTTTGATGAGGGCTTGATCAGTGATGGATGGTGTTGGTGGCAATGGTGAGGTAGCACTAGTGGTGGTCTGACCATTGAAGGTGATGTTGTGAAAGGGGAGGCACTACTGTGTGATAAAGGTTGTGGTCTGATTAGGGGTTATAGTGTGAAAATCATAAAAGAAGATTTTTGATAGGAGAGATTGGAGAGATAAGAAGAAAAAAGAAAAGTAAAAAATGGAGGCAAAAGGGGGTGGGGTCATGCACCTGGGCATAGAGGCATGGGGGATTCACAATTCCATATTCTCATTTTTATATAATAATTAGTAATAAAATAATAATAATAACAAAAACAATAACAACAACAAAAATATTATTATTATAAAACTTTTTTTTTCTGACGTAAGTCCTCCATATGACGTCCGTTCGACAAACCATCTACAGTGCCATGGACATGAATTTGAGATGGTATTTTCAAGACCAATGTTAGATACTTAATTTGGACTCATGTATTGGGTGCATGAAATGTGTAATAATAATAATAATAATATTATTATTGTTGTGAAATATTGTATCTAACATATCTTATTTGTACGATGTCAGAAGGATGAACCATCTGTGACATCATGACCATGATATTGAGACAAAAATTTTGAAACCAATACTGGTTATTTAATTTAGACTCGTGGGTGGGACCCACAAAGCACCTTTTTTAGCATTATATGGTGAAATATATCTTTCTAATTGAGAATATTATTCGAGAATGTAAATAGCCTATCCTGAGTGTTTTTCTACATAGAACATGATGATTCCCTTAGTTGGGCCTTTCATGATACAATGTGAAATGTTTCGGGACAGATGATAGCTTGTAAATTATCATTAATAACAGTGATCACACATGATCACCAGAGAATACCGAGTTGACCCTAAAATAGAGCTGGGAAGTGGAATCCTCGATGACTACCGAGTTGACCCTCTAGTAGAACTATGAAATGGTTTCCTCGATGACAAATTAATTGACCCTCCAGTAGAAATGGGTAGTGGAATCCTCGATGACTACTGAATAGAACTTGTAATAGAGCTGGTTAGTGGCATCCTCGATGGATACTATCAGAGTGAAAACTCCCTGACACACTAGGGTGTGGACCCTCTACTTTGAGTTTGTGGCCCAATGACTGTGCGACATAGTGACGAGGAATGGTTTGACATGGACAATCACATTTGGGAAGACATATGATATATTGGACATCATTAATGGGATTTGGGAACTATTGGATACAATTCTTCTTGGGATGAGCGGTGAGATGAAGATCCTCTTACTCTCTCATTTGGGATTCTTTTACTAGGAATATATATATATATATATATACTTTATTCTGTATCCACACCTTGTATTTGGATACTATCATTTAGGGAGAGGTGAAGATGTGTGGGGTATTCCATGTGATTTTTGTGTTTAGATTCTCATAGTTGGATGAGTCTAATATCTTTCTATTGGTGGTGAAGGATCCATGGTAACTTTATCTATTCATCATTTTTATCCCCTTGTGTTTGGATGAGCTTACTTTCACTCTTAGTTGGGTTGGCCTATACTCTTTGAATGTATCTTACATCTATTGTCTTTATTTCCTCTTCTATCTGTTACTACTACCCCTAAATATTCCAGGGCGTCCTACTAGATATAGATATACTCACCCCTACATGGGATTTACACACATGTTTCGTGTCTTTTGTAGACGACGTACAAGTCAACCATGAATTCATAGGATCATAGGTATATTGGGTTCTTGGAACACGTACGGTGGTCACAACTTAGAATTCAGGATATGGGATCTCTTTCATCTATTTACTTTTCCAGTCCTGTCAGGTGGGGGCATATTTCGGGTTGGGAGTGTATTTTTTCCCTTTCCATTTATTGTACACTATTGTACATTTTTTAATATCTATAAGTTCATGCATTCTTAGTTTAATTTGTAGATTTGATTCATATTTTACTCTCTCTCTATGAAATTTTTCATCGAGATGGCTGTGTGTTTGCATATAGGTACTTACGAAAAGGGCTCCTAATGTTTGTTATGAATTTGGTGCTTGTCGCTTCCCCTAACTTATGGATGCAGGCTTGGGGTAGTTATGGCACAGACCCTGACTTGGGTCAGGTCGTAACAAATTGGTATCAGACTATGTTCATTCATTGGGAGTTTTTTTGGATGTATCCCCTTAATAGGATTTGGTTGGGTTTAGGGAAATAGTGTAAAAGTGTCTCACGTGCATCTCTCAGGCCTGGGAATCTAGTGATGGCACGAAGAACGTTGTATCTAGTCACTAGGACCCCAACTACCTTCTCATTGACACGGCCTTCCGAGACATGTGTTGCAGGGATTAATGGCACATGAGTCATAGAGGATTGAGTCTTTGAATGTCTTTCTTGAGTTAGATCCCCATTATATATATATATATATGTTCATATAACCATGATACTCCTTGATAACTTTTAGGATGTCTGTAAGACTTCTGTTAGCCAGGATACCAGATTCAATTCATGACGACGACCTGATTAGTGATGATGCCTCAGTTTAGGGTCCATACAATAATCCCCTTTCTCTAACTGGGTAGGTAGAAACACCTACAACTATCGAGTAGTATATCATTATAGTAGATCAAGCTAAGGAGGCACACATGCTTAGCGCACTCCGTGATTTCCAATGCCGGAGGCCGATGAGGTTCCGTGGCGAGCCATATCCTTAGGAAGAAAAGGATTGGCTAGAGTCAGTGGTCCATATCTTCAGGATTATTCGGACCTCAGTAGATTTGGTGGCTGAATTGGAAGGTGTACTTTTCCATGGATCATCTGGATGCTGGTGGATCCTTATTACACAGATTCATGTTGAGTCGACACTCTTGTGCACCGACTTCCAAAATCTATTCTATAAGGAGTTCTGCCCATCCTACTTGTGATTGGTATGGATTCCGGAGCTTATGGATATGCATTAGGGATAGATGATGGTGGATGAGTATGTAGTGAGGTTCATAGACCTTAACATATACTCCCTTGACATGACCCACAATGGCTACTTCCGAGCACATAAGTTTGAGTAGGGTCTCTATAGATATATCCATGCCAGTGTGGTTCCCTTGTTCATCCCCAACTATGTTGTGGTACTAGAATGGGATCTAGTGAAAAATAGATTTTTGTCATAGGGATGCCAGATAGATACAGCTGGTTGTGTGAATCACAGAGTTGAGCCATCTGTAATAGCTAGAAGGTGCCAGTCGGTGAGATCTCGGCATAGGATATCCTTCCGAAATAAAGCTCAGACGTGAGGTCATAAGGTGTTGGGAAAACGAAGAGAGTCAGGGAATATCATAGATGGTAAATTATCTTTTTGTGATGGGAAATTTCACATAGATCATGACTTCCTGACCAAACATACTTAGGATCATATGTAGATAGATGAAGAACCACCATAGTAGAGGCAATTTCGTGATCAGGGACCTCCTGGGAGAGATTAGGGTAGTCCCCAGAGAGGCATATATGGAAGAGGAGTAAAAGGAGCTATGGGTGGTGAAAGATGATATGAGATCCTTCCACCACCACCACCAGGAGGCCCTTGTCAGGCTTAGGTAGCTGACGGTCCGGGCCACAGAGAGCTGCAGGATTTAAAGTCTTATGAGCCCACAACATACGAGATGATCAGTGGTATGATATGTGTGTTTTATACTCTTGATTAAATATTTATGGACACATGTGATATTTATTACATCATATATATACTCCTGGTATGAGAATTTTATCTCCCAGTTGAGGCGATATCCCATCAGCTTCATCTTGAGGTTAATACAGGGAATGCCTCTTATGTATCTTTAATCTGACGGTAGTATGAATTATCACTTGGTAGAGAGAGGTTCATGTGATAGCTTATGGTCATCACAATGAAACCCTATGACACTATATTTGGAATGGATTGGATGTCTATAGTTCAAGCCAAAATTATCTATTACTGTACACAAGTCAAATGCATACGTACTGGTGGAATGAGATTCTCTTTTTCTGGTAAGAGAGATCTCAAGGCAGGGCAAGTGGGTTCTGTGAGCAGAAAGCTATATCCAATAACCCTTTAGTTGGAAATTATATCCCTTTGTGTAGGAGGATCTTAATGAATATGAATTACTTCAGTTGTGGAGGATTACATGGATTCCTTCCCTGAGGACGTTCATGGACTACCTCTAAGGCAGTAGATTGAGTTATGCATTGAATTACATCCTGAAACTTCTCCAATATCTTCTGTGGTATATCATATAAACCCTATTGAGCTCTAAGAGTTGTGATTATAGTTGGAGGACCTTTGTGATAATGGTTTCATTAGATTCAGTGTTTCCCCCTGGGCATCTTCAGTGCTATTCATGAAAAAGGTGGATGAGTACTTGTGGATTTGTGTGGATTATCATTGCTTGAACTAGAACAAGATAAAAAACAAGTACCAATTTCCAAGGATTGATAGCCTTTTTGAAAAATTGTGAGGCATGAGATGGTTCTCAAAGATTAATCTCAGGTCCAACTACCACTAGTTGAGGGTTCGTGAGGCAGATATTCCAAAGTTTTCATTCTGATCTCTATGGACACTATGAGTTCTTAGTTATTCACTTTGGTGTTACAAATTCCCCCACCATGTTTATGGATTTGATGAAATAGGTCTTACAACCATACATGGACCATTTTCTATTGTCTTCATCTACGACGTACTTTTCTACTCTGCATCATAGGAGGAGCATGGAGAGAATTTGAGGATGGTCCTAGCCTAGCTTCCATAACACTAACTTTATTGAAGGATCTCTAAGTTAATGTTCTACATTCATGAGGTTCACTTTATAAGGCATGTCATTTATAAGCAATTTTTATCCTTGGATCCAGGGAAGATCGAAGCAGCTCTTGATTGGGATCCATCCAAATGTGTGTTAGAGGTGTGAAGATTTATTGGATTGGAGGGGTACTACATGAGGTTTGTGGAAGAATTATCTAGAATCAAATCCCCTTTGACCTCCCTTACACGAAAAGGGTAGTCATTTACCTAGTATTATTAGCACTAGGGGACCTTTGAGGAACATAGGAATAAATTGATGAGTACTCTAGTATTGAGACTAGTAGAGGATGGCATGTTGTTTTTGGTGTATTGCAATACCTCAGGAGTTGGGTTCATTTTCATGTTGATGCACTGACAAGTAATTATCATATACGAGTCGAGGTAGTTGAAACCCTATGAAAAGAACTATAAAACTCATGACCTAGAGCTAGAAGTAGTAGTCTTATTCCTGAGGATGCAGAGACACTACCTTCTGGGAGAGGACTTTTTGGTTTATTCAGACCACTAGAGTATCAGGTATGTCTTCACACAAAGAGACCTGAACCCAAGACAACGATGATGGTTGGAGTTCTAACAAGAATATGACATTGAGATAGTATATAATCCATGTAAGGTAAATACAGTATAATATTCCTTTAGGAGAAATTCCCAATATCTCTTTGTGTAGGAGGATTTGGAGATATTAGCTTCCCTATAGCTGACCCTGGTGGAGCATGAGCGTATAACATTTATTTAGTCGATGGTGTTGACTCCTTTTCTTCTCAAGTGTGTATGAGAGTCTCAGCTAGGAGACATCAACTATGAGTTCTTTCATGACTAGATATACATAGGTGACTCACCATATGGATATTATAAAGAAGGGAATCATGTTATCTTACTCCAGGGGTAAACGGTATTTCCAGTCACAATGTAGGAGGAGGTGACATGATAGTTCCACAATTCTACCTTAATTATTAATCCTGGTGTTGGGAAGATGTCTAGAGTCCTTAAGCAGTATTTTTGGTGGTCTGACATGAGATGAAGTGTCGCCAAGTTCATCTTATGGTGCCTCACTTGTTAGCAGGTGAAGGCTGAGTACAATGTTCTGGAATGTTTATTGTATCCCCTTGAAATCCTTTAGTGGAAGTGACATGGCATATCCATGGACTTCGTCACAAGGATTCAACACATAGTAAAGATACATGATGCCATTTGGGTCATAGTTTTACGACTCATGAAGTCGGCGCACTTCCTTGATCTTAGGGAGTAGAGTTCAGTGGAGTGTTTGGGGTTGTTTTATGTACAAGATATCATTATCCTTCATAGGATTCCTTAAATGATTATCTCTAATAGTGATGCATAGTTTGTGTCATGATTGTGGAGAGGACTATAGTAGTCTTTTAGGACCTAGATGAGGATGAGTACAACCTTTCAACCTCAGACCGATGGGAAGACCGAGCACACTATCTAGGTGTTGGAGGATATGCTAAGGGCTCGCGTGTTAGATTTCAGATGGAGCTAGGATGATCAACTTTCCTTGGTGGAGTTTTTGTACAACAACAGCTACCACTCTAATATTGGTATGAATCCTTTTGAGGCACTATATGGGAGGCCCTGACGGTTACCCTTGTGTTAAAAATATATTGGTGAGTCATCTCTTGTGGTCCTAGAGATGGTCTAGGTGACAATGGAGAAAGTCCAGGTCATCTTTAAGCAGATGAGGATGTCTTAGAGAAGACAAAAATCTTACATAGATTTCTGTCGTATGCCCTTGAAGTTCAATAAGGGAGACCACATTTTCCTGTGAGTATCCCCACAATGGGGATTGTAGAGGTTTTTTTGCGGAGGCAAGGTATTCCCAAGGTTCATTAGGATGTTTGATATTGTTTATAGGGTTGGTGAGTTTTTTACTGTATCTCCCTACCCCCACAACTGGAGAAGGTGCACGACATCTTCCATGTGTTGTGGATGAGGAGATACATGCATGACCCAACACATTTCATCAACCAGGGTGAGCTAGACATTGAGGATGGAACCAATTTTGTGGAGCACCCAGTGGCGATTGAAGATCGGTAGAATCATAACCTACATGGATGGACCATTTCCTTGGTTTGTGTGTTGTGGAAGCCTGAGAACATGCAAGGGAGTTCCTAGGAATGGGAGAGACAAGTGAAAACTCGGTATCCTGAGTTGTTTGTTTAGTTTTGGATTTTTTTGGGATGAAAATATTGAAGGATGGAATAATGCCGAGACTTTTTTTCCTTGTAAAACATTGAAATATTTCTATAAATATATATTCATAGATAGGCACTGAGACGACGTGTGATTCTGAGGCCCTGTGTGCCCAGAATTAATTTTATAAAAATATTAAAAAAAAAATATATTAAGAATGTGTAGCTCCTTAAAGAAAATAGGATAAATCTTAAATTGGATCTCAGATCAGAAATATGAGACCACAATTGAGTTCTTAATGTGGTGTTTACCCTAGGCACGACATAAAATGAGTCGGCATGGGGCGTTCAGAATCCTTCCTCATAGGTGCTATATTAAGTGAATTAATTAATTAATTAATTAATTAGTTAATTAATTTTAGTTAAATGGATAAAATTGATAAGAATATCACTACGATGAATTATCTTGGGTTATTCGCACAAACCCTAGGAGAATTATAGAGCTCTCTCTTCCTCATTTGTTGGAAAATCATATTATATGATGACAAAACTCCAGATCAGAGAGGATCGAAACATAGTGAACATAACATACCTTCCATCTTCATTGGAGAGTATGTATTTCATCATTAAATGATCTAATATTGAGGAAGGAATTTTATTTTTGGTTTTATCCATGTTTAAAATTTAAGATGAACATGAATTAATCCTTTCTAAAATTAATTTTTAGTTCAACCTCCCATTGGTTTATCCAATGTGTTTTTTCTTGGAATTGGAGTTATTCAATATTGAATTTATTTAATTGATAACTCATATCATTATTGAATATCATTAATGATGGAAAAACAAACATGGACATCAATCGAGACTTGTTTATGTTTCATGATTTTATTTCTTCTCCTCTCTACGTTTGATTTTTGCCGATATTTATTTTGGTTAGTGTTTGGATTTGGGAACCATAGATCAAAGGTAGCAGATCAGTGTATAGTGGAAGTGTGATGAGGACCGATTTATGGGTGGATTGGATAAACAAAATTCATTTGTGGTCAATGGAAATGGTCGTTCACCATAGATATCAAATATAAGGTCATGTAAATAAGATCTATGGGCGTGGAAAGTGGATCTACGGGCATGATGGGGGCTTGAGCGATGATGACTAATGGAGGTGGCGATGATGAGGTAGTGTCAGTGGTGGAGTGAATATTGAAGGTGATATTGTGAGAGGGGAGGCACTACTATGCGATAGAGTTGGTGGTATGATTAGGGTTTGTAGCATGAAATTCATGGAAGAATAGGGTATATGGGAGATATTGGAGAGATAGGAAGAAAAAATAAAAGTAGTAAAAAAATGGAGGCAAAAGGGGATGTGGTCGCGTGTCTGGGCATGTAGGCATGGGGAATCCATGATTACCTATTATCCTTTTTTACATTATTATTATTAATAAAATAATAAAATAATAATAAAAATAATAATGATAAAGATAATAATAATAATATTATTATTATTATAAAAAGTTTTTGACCTACGTCCTCCATACAATGTCCATTAAACGAATCGTCTATGATGTCATGACCCTGACTTTGAGATAGTATTTTCAAGAACAATGTTGGATAATTAATTCGAGTTTATGGCTCGAGTGCATGAAATTCCTAAGAATAATAATAATATATTATTATTATTGTTGTGAAATATTGTATCTGACATATCTTCTTTGTATAAAGTTATAAAGAAGAATCATTTGCGATGTCATGACCATGATATTGAGAAATATATTTTATGACCAATATTGGAAATTTAATTTAGAATTGTGGGTGGGTCCGAAGAAGTGACTTTTTGTGCATTATATAGTGAAATGTATCTTTCTGATTGAGCATCTAATTTTGGGAAGTAAATAAACTATCCTGACTATTTTTCTTACATAAAACGTGATTATGTCATCAGTTGTGCCTTTGGAGATATAGTGTGGAATGTTCCGAGAATGAAGTTTGCTAAAAAACAATTGATGATGACTTTGATAACATAAGATTTCCAGAGACTACCAATTTGGACCTCTAGTAGAGTCGGGTACTGGATTCCTTGACGAATACCATGTTAACCCTCCAGTAGAGTTGGGTAGTGGTGTCCTCGATGAATACCTAGTTAACCCTATAGTAGAGCTAGGAAATGATACACTCAACACATAATATCTGAGTGGAAACCCACTGACACACTAGGGTGCATTTCCTCTAATTTGAGTTTGTGGCCCCTTGACTATGTGACATTGTGATGAGGTGTGGTGTTACCTGCATGGTTACATTTTGGTAGATTCGTGAGATACTAGACATCCTTGATGGGATTTTATAACTATTGAATACTCCTCTTCTTGGGTTGAGCTATGAGATGGATATCCCCTTACTCTATCATTTGAGCTTCTTTAACTGGGAATATATATATAATTTCTTCTCTACCCAAACCTTGGATTTGTATACTCTCCTTCCAAGAGAGGTGAAGACGCATGAGGTATTCCACATGCTTTCCATATTTATCTTCTCATGGTTAGATGACTATACTCTCCTACTATAGGTGGAAAAATCATGATTGGTAGTATATCTAATCATCATGTTCAGAAAATTGCGTTTAGAAGATATTACTTCACTCTTGGTTGGGTTGAGTTGTATTCTTTGATTGTATATTGTATCTACTATCTTTCTTTCCTCTTGTATCTCTTACTTCTCCCCCTTAAGCTTTCGGGGTGTCCTATTGGGTATGTATATACTCACCCCTGTATAGGATTTTCCCACATGTGTCATGTAGACAACAGATAGGTCAACTGTGACTTCATAGGATATTAGGGATACTAGGTTCTTGGGAAACGTACAATGGCCATATATTGGGATTCAAGACCTGTGTTCTCTTTCAACAGTTTACTTTTCTAGTTTTTTCAGGTTGGAACATATTTCTGGTTGGGTGTGTAATATTCCCCTTTAATTTTAGTTTGAACTATCGTACTTCTTTACTGTATAGAGGTTAATGAATGCTTGGTTTACTTTATAGTAGTAGTGCATCTTTTACTCTTTCCCACTACACTTTTTCATCGATATGTCTATGTGTGTGCATACAGGTACATAGCCAAAGGCCTCCCCGAGTTAATTATGCCTTAGATTTTGTCCCCAACCCTAGCCTATGGAGGTGGGATTGGGGTAGTTGCGGCTCGCACATTGTCATGGGTTATTTTGTGAAAATATATTTTCAAAATACATTACTTTTGGATTTTGTAAAAATAGTTTAAATAGTAACATTAGAAGAGATTTTTAAAAGAAAGTCTCTTATATAGATCATATCACTAAAGTGAACATTGATTAAATGAATCGATTATGTGTATCCACTGTAAATCCACATAGAAAAAGTGAAAATAAAACATAATATAATAAAAAATATTTTCACATATAATTATATCTTGAAATAATGAAGAAGTATAAGTTTAACTCAAAGAATGGAAATTAGGTTAAGAGTTCCCTTACTACTTTGTAATCAGTAAAATCATATTCCAAATAAAAGAGTAACATAAAAAAACATTAAATATCATAAATTCATGATATATATTTTCAAAAAAGAGTGATATAAACCTTATAAAAAAATATAGGTGTATAAAAACAAAAATATTCCTGAATGAAAGAAAATTGAGATGAAGTCATTTACCCTGAGTCTGACTCGTCAGGTATAATCTTTATCTTCCTCTTCTTCAGAAGATCTCCTTTTCTTTACACATCAATACCACTAAGGATAGTGTTATACATAAAATAAGATCCTTAAAAAGTAGGGATATATTATAGGAAGGTATTTGGGTAGAGCTTGGGCAAACCAAATAGGGTTTTTAGTTTAAATAAAAGAGAATAATAGGTGCCGTTTTATAATCGAGGAGAGGAGAACTCTTGAAATTATTCAAAATATTAAATTAATATAAATTAATTTTCTATTCCAAATGGATCCACGGTGAATTATTTTTAATATAGGATGAGGATTAATTGAAATCAATTTATACAATGATAATTAAACAAGTTTTGATTATTTTTTTAATCCTTATCTTTTTATTTTAACCCTTATTTATCCCCTTTAACTCTTACCATAATATAATGTAGGTCACATTTTGAGGGTTAATATAATTACTATAAAATGAAAAATAACAAATAAATGATCCATTATGATATTTATTCCAATTAATTGGGTGAAATTTATATTTTTTAGAAATTTTATATCATTTAATAAAATATTATTTATTTAAAATATCATTTATGTCAATTTTGATACTATTCATTGTTTTTTCTTTTATAAAAATTAAAAAACAAGATAATTTCAAACCAAGAATTCTAAAACATCACTAATATGTCCAATTAATCAAAAAAATTCGTATATGACATTAATCATTTCAAATTATATTTATTTTAATATTTTTAATATCATTTATTTGATATTTCCATTAATTGAACAATTACTACATCATCGTTGTGTAATTTGTTATGTTAATTATTTATTCACTAAAAAACTAAAAATAAATTTACATGATGAAGATAAATATTTTATCTTTAAAAATACTATTTATAATTTAATATATCTTCTAAATAACCCTATATTAAAAAATTCTATAGTTATTAAAACACAAGTATGTCATCTTTGACTTTTCTTTTAAAAAAATACGTTAAAGTGATTAATATCATCCAAGTGGCTCCAAGGGGTCATAAAAGCATGAAAATGATGATTTTGTTAGAAAATAACTCATAAAATAAAATTACAACAAGTTTTAGGGTAATTTTATAATATTTATAATATTATTTTTACCCTAAATTTCAATATTTACCCTTAACTATAGTAATAAATATTAATAAAGTTACTATTTATATTTTCAAAAAATAAAAGGGACCTAATTACTAAATTTAGAAACTATGATTCCAAATATGGAATCTGTTTTTTAAAATTCCAAAAAATGAAGTGGCTAATTTTTTTTTTAAAATTATTATCGTTGATGGAACCAGAAAATGAGTTTTTAAAAGGAAAATGTTCAAAAGATTGAAATGTTTTTATATCCAAATTCAACGTAAAATTAATTGCAATGAAATAAATTGTATTTAATGATATAAAATTTATCTAATTATACTTTAAAACTAATCAAAAAATATAATTTAACACTATAAAATATTTATATGAAAAATATGTTTTCAATTAAAATTCAGTAATTTTCACTATTCATCAAAACATGAAATTTATCAGAAAAATACCAAGAATTTAACCAATGTAATTTATGATATTCATTTTTCAAATAAGAAGTCTATTTTTTCATATAAAATATATAAAAGTGTCAAAAACTAGATTGAAAGAAAGTACACCTTCAAAAGGTGGCAAAACTACCTTTTTTTGAAATACATCTTTTATACATAAAATTAGATTTGTTCTTATTCCATGTCTAGATAACACCTAGTATGATTGTTAAATGTTATATTTCATATATTTAATATAAATTTAATTAATATAATTCAAAAAGTGTGATTTTTTATTGGTATAAAACAACCTTGTATGTATTTAAATAGTTTTCCAGAAAAAAATATTTCATTTTATTTTCAAAGAAGGTTTTATTTTCATTTATAATAAATTGTTCACAAAATAATTAATTATATAATAATGTTTAAACCATATTATCATAATTCAATTCATCCTCTTCATACCCCTCATTGTAACAACTATGTTATAACAGTAACGTTTAAATAATAAAATTTAGTTGTTCGTTTAAATCAATATGAAATATTATTTACTCTATCAAACATAGTATTTAATTTTAAAAACTCAGGATATTACATTCTCCACTGATTTAGTAAATTACATCCTTACAATTAGAACTCCATATCAAAAACTGGGGTTTGAATATTTAAAATATCATTGTTGAAATCCCACACCAGAAAAAAGATTAATGAAACCTCTACATTAAAATAAAGAAAAGGAAGTACGAAGGTATCTTGAGATAAAAAATACTAGGGTTACATATAGGAAAACATGGACCTAGAATAGAAAAATAACTATCAATTTATGATTTATAGTTATAGAGGAAATGTCCATGATAAAGTTAACAATCACAAATCTATGAATCTGCGATGGGTTAAATTTTCATTTATTTCAAAGTAAGAAAAGAAAACATATAACATTTTTGTTTTAAGATAATATTTATCAAGATGAAGAATTATTTTTCTACCTAGAATAGGAACATAAAAAAATATACTCACTTGACAAGTAGGGTTTCATCCAGTAATAAAATTCCACCATAAACTCATCCTTTTCTCTAAATGATGAGTATTTAAGATGAATTTTTAATGCCTGATGAATTAGAATCAACTTATATGGATCAAAGAATACATAAATGTATAAATATCTATTCCTACTACATTTAGACATTAAAAAAAACAATGAATAGGATAATATAATATAATTACCCAAAAATAATAAACCATCATATAATGAAAAACTACTGGAATATCCACAATTTAAAAGTAATAACCAAAGTTAAACATAGATCATATATAAAATAATTATCCTTCCTAAAAAAATATATTATATAATAATATTTAAATCCAAAAATAAGAATTATTTAATTAAAGATTCTTCCAAATAACATCAATTACTCTTATAGTATCATACTATAAATTTAATTACCAAAATTACACAATCTCCAAGATATGATAACCATTTACATAAATTAACATTATCACCATAAGTCCCAAATAAAATAACATTTGAATCCAAAATAAAATTCAAAATTTATTTATCATAAAATTATATATACATTAATCTTATAGGATTCCTAAAATAGAGAGCATCTTCCAATATAACATTAATCACTTAATCACAAAATCATTTTCCAATCCCAAGGTTATCTATAAAACATATTTTCCCAAAAATAAACTTAAAATTTATTTGGAAGATATTTTAAATAAAGGAAGACAACTCTATACTCACCAGGACATCATGTAGACACGTGATAGGTGATTCACCCTTATTGCCCTTCGGTTTTGGGTTTAATTCCCATGACCATGTTGAATGCAAAAATTTGTCACATAGTCTACAAGTTGTCATTTATATAAGACTCTATTAATATAATACTTATAAAAATCCCATAAATGTGAGAAACATACTTAAAAATAACCTTAATATGTTTTAACCTCAAAGGTTATTTGATAACTGTCATTTGGAATCCATAAAAAGTAATATCCCATAATTACCTCCAAATCAAAGATCATATAAACCCTAAATGCTATCAATTCTTTTATAATTATGTCCAGAAAATAAAAGAGAATTTTTCGTCAAATAAAATTTTCATATAACAAACTTAAGGGTTACATATAATGAAAACTAAAAATCACTTCCAAAGTAATCCCAACATTAAAATAATATTAATACTTTTAAACATTTCATTATACTTATATCTAACATAACTCTTGAATTCATTTTTTTGTTGAAAACTTAATAATTCATCATTATTCATAATCCCTTAACCATTCCTTTCTACCTTATTACTTAATACTTCATTCCTAAAAACAAAAAAATGAATCATATACTAAGATTTAATAATGTTAAATCACGAACCAAGAAATAATCCCTACCTTTCATACTTCATTTTTAGTTTCTTCATCTTCAATTGTAATAAAATTAGGTATACCTAAAAAAATATATGTACGATCCTGCTGTTCCCACTCAGGAGTCTTATTCCTAAGATATCAATTTTCATAATGACCATAGTCCCTAAATTTAAAACATTCAATTGATAAATCAGGAATAATTTCTCCAAATTTTATGGATTCAACTGAACGCTTCCTTTTTTCCTTGGCAAATAATAGCTTTATGAAATCCTTTAGCACATTTAAAACATATTCCTATCCATTTAATACATTTTCCTAATCGTTTATTTCTACACCCTTGAAAAATATTTCATTTAATATATTTAGCTCTATGATCATTGTTATGTGAACATCCATAGGGATTTATTTCTCTCATATATGATGTATTAGAAAACTCACCAAGGTTAAATTGGTTAATAATTACTCCAAATAGCTGGTTTAGGATAACAAAAAGTGTTCTCATTGCAGCTCCCATTTAATTTGATTGCTTATTCATAGAACCACCAAATTTTCCTTTACATCCATTGATACCTTGGTGAATATTTGATCTATCCAATTACTAAAACTAAAAAGTTTAGTGTGAGTAATAAAATCATAATATACCTTCTTATGATGATGATAAAAATTAAAATATACTTATTTATGTTATCTCAAATTCATTAAATCTATCTAAAATAACTATGAATCTTACCACCAAGATAACTGTTGTGGTTATATATGACTTATACATTATGATTAAATAATATAACAACCTCCAAAGTTATTTAACCTCCTTCTGATAGGAATAGTAATGAGCCAACCATAAACATTACATAATATTGTGTTTTATTTGAGAAAATTACTTTCTTTCACATTAAGGATATTTTCTGGTTTAAAGTTTTATAGAATTAGTCCTTAACTCATACATAACAACTCAAATATCAAAATGTGGACACTTTTACTCAATATCCATTTTTCACCAAAGGAAACCCTTTTAAAATAAAACATGTATTCTTTTTTATGAAAACTATTTATAACATTCAACTTGACTTACTTATTTCTATAACCCAACCTTATACCCTGTGATTCTTTTTAAAACATGGGATGAGCACAAAAATCTCAGTAAGGGACATAAAAATAAATAAATAATCCATTAGTCCTTTAACACTTATAAACATTTGAAAACATTTTCACAGTGTTTTAATTTCAACCATAAAGCATAAAATATTTAATTTACCTCATTAAATCATAAATTTCCAGTAAAACCCTATAGAAAAAATAAAACATAAAGGTAAATTTTGGCATCATTTCCATATCAGTTTTAAATTTACTATAGCTCTCACAAATACATATGGAGCAACCTTCATGGTTACATTTTGAATAAACACTATAGTATATTCCCTTAATCTCTTAGGGTAAAACCAAATGGTTAACTCTATCTCATTTCCCAATGCATTGGAGAGATATAACGACCTCACCCACCCTTGATTTATTAAGAAACCACCCAAACTCCTAAAAATTTCCCACGAACCATAAGATAAGAATAACCAATAAATCATGTATAAATGAAAAATAAATTTTCCACTTTGAAATCACTTTCTATTTTTATAAAGTCATGCACTAATAAATGAAAACACTTTATTTTAAAATAAATTCTAAACCTATAAAGGAAGCTTAAAAAAATTAAAGCAACATGAAATTAGAAAATTAAGATCATTAAATATATGTTAACAAAACATTCCTTTTGGATTTTATAAAAATAGATTAAAGAGTAACTTTAAAATATGTTTTTTAAAAGAAATTCTTTGGTAAAGATCATATCATTGAAGTGAAAATTAATCAAATGAATTGATTATGTGTGTCTACTATAAATCCAAAAAAACAAGTGAAAATAAAAAATAACATAATAAAAAGTGTTTTCACACATAATAATAGCATAAAATAATCAATAAGTATAATTTTAACCCAAATAATGTAAATTGGGTTAAGAATTACCTTACCACTTTTTAATCAATTGAATCATATTCCAAATAAAAGAGTAATATAAAAAACATTAAATATAATAAATTCATGATATATCTTTTAAAAGGAGAGTTATATACACCTTATAAAGTAATATATTTATATAATCTAAAAAATATAACATAAAGAATGAAAATTGAGACAAAGTCCCTTACCTTGAGTCTGACTCATCATGTATAATCTTTATTTTCATCTTCTTCAGATGATCTTATTTTCATAACACCTTAAGATAACTAAGGGCAATGTTATGCCTAAACTAATAGGTCTAGAATTTGGGGAGGGATTATAGGAATGTATTTGTGTACATCTTGTAAAAATCAAATAGTATTTGAAGTGTATATAAAATGTAATAAGAGTTTACCTTTTATAAGAGATGATAAGGGAACTCTTGGAATTCTTCAAAATATTAAATTAATATAAATTAATTTTCTATTCTAAATGTATCAAAAGAGATTTATTTAGAAGGTAGGATGAGTATGAGTTGAAATAAATTCATCCATTAAAAATTATACAAGTTTTTTTAGTTTTTAATCCTTATATTTTTGTTTAACCCTTATTTAACCCATTTAACTCTTACCATGATATCATGTAATTTACACTTTAAGGGTTAATATAATTAATATAAAATGTCAAACGACCAATAAATGAGTCATTGATAAAATTTTAAGACTTAATAAAATAATTTGGTCATATTTTATATTTTTTATAAATTTTATATCATTAAATAAACTATTATTTATTTTAAAATATCATTAATGTCAATTCTGATACTATTCATTATTTTTTCTTTAAAAAAAATAAAAACAAAATGATAAATTAGAAACAAGACATATAAAACATCACTAACATGTCAAAGTTATGTAGAAAATTCTTCTATGACATTATTTATCTCAAATTATATTTATTTTTTTATTTTTAATATCATTTATTTAATATTTACATTAATTAAACAATTACTGCATCATCATTATATAAATATTTAATGTAATTATTTCGTAAGTAAAATTAAAAATAAATTTTTAAAATTAAGATAAATATTTAATCTTGAAAAAGGAAATTTATAGTTGAATATATCTTCTAAACAAGCCTATATTAAAAAAGGTATAGTTATTAAAACATAAGTATAACATCTTTGAATTTTCATTAAAAAATACTATAAAGGGCTTAAATTCATCCAAGTGGCTCCAAGGGGTCATAAAATCAAGAAAAGGATGATTTTTTATACAATGAATAATCCAATAAAATTAATAAAAGTATTAGGGTAATTTTATAATATTTATAACATTATTTTACCCTAAATTACTAGATTTACCTTTAACCATGGTAATAAAAATTATTAAAGATACTATTCATATTTTTCAAAAATAAAAGAAAAATATTTAATAAATTAGGACCTTATGATTAAAAATTTTCAATCCATTTTTAAAAATTAAAAACACATAAGTAGATAAAATTAATTTAAAATTAATCCCATTGATGGAATGAGAAAACAAGTTTTTAATGGGAAAATGTTCAAAAGATTAAAATGTTTTTATATGAAAATTCATTGTGAAATTGATTCCAATAACCCAAATTGGATTAAATTATATAAAATTGGTCTAATTATACATTAAATCTAATAATAATTGTAATTTAAAACTATAAATTATCTAGACTAAAAAGCTATTTTTCAATTAAAATTTAGTATTTTTCACAATTCATCAAAACATGAAACTTATTAGAAAAATATAAAAAAATCAACCAAAATAAATTTTGAAATTAATATTTCAAATAAAAAGTTTATTTTTTAATATAGAATTTATAATAGTGTCAAAAACTATATTTAAAACAAGTGCACCATCAAAAGGCCACAAAACTGACTTTGTATAAAAATAATTATTTTATGAGTAAAATTGGATTTGTTCTTATGTCATGTCTAGAAAATACATATAATGAATGATAAACATTATATTTAATATATATATATAATTAATATTATCTGAAAAGTGTTTTTTTTTATTTTATTGGTATAAAACATACTTGGGTGCATTTAAATGGGTTTTCAAAAAAAGGATTTCCTTTGATTTTCAAACAGGGTTGTATTTTAATTTATAATTAATTGGTCAGAGAATAATTCATTATATATACATGTGTAAACAATATAATCATAATTTAATGAAACCTGTTCATATCTGGCATTCTAACGAATAGGTTATAATAATATTATTTAAATAATGAAATTTAGTTGTTCATTTAAGCTCGATGTGGTGTATTGTGTATTGTATTGAACATAGTATTTCCTTTTAAAAAACCAAGATGTTAAATCCCCCTCACTTTAATAAATGTTTTCCTCTCAATTTTAGCTAAGGATAAAAAACTAGGGGTATGAATTTTTAAAATACCTTTGTTTAAATCCCACACAAAAAAAAAGATTAATGAAACATCCACTTTAAAATAAAGAAAGGGAAATATGAAAGTCACCTAATATAACACATAATAGGGTTCCATGTAGGAAAACATTAAAATGGAAGAGAAAATTAACTACCAATTTCAAATGGATAGTGAAACAGAATATGGTCATGAGAAAGTTAACAATCAAAATACCATTAATCTGTGATGGGTTAAAAGGTCATTGATTTCATAGTAAGAAAAGTAAACATATAATGTTGCTGTTTAAAATAATTTTCAAATATTTGAGAAATTATTTTACTAAATCATTTGGGAACATAGGGAAATATACATACTTTACAAGCATAGTTTCATAAATTAATCAAATTACACCAGAAACTCATCTTTTTTATCCAAGTGATGTGTATTTATGATGATTTTTTCATGCCTGAATCATTAGAATCAACTTTTATAGATAAAAAAAATCCACAAAATTATAATTATCTATTCCACTTATATTTAGATATTAACCAAAACAAAAATAGTTATGATCATATAATATAATTCCCCAAAAAGAATAAACCATTATATGAAGAAACATTACTTAAATATTCAAAATTCAATAAGAATACCAAAATATCAACAAAGATCATTTGGAAAATAACCATCCTTCCTTAAAAAAATATTCTAGACTATGATTTAAACCCAAAAAATTAGAAGAATTTGATCACATAGTCTTTTGAATATCATAAATCACTCTTATAGTCTCATACAAAAAATTTAATAGCCTAAATCATATAATATCTAAGATATGACAACTATTTACATAAATAACCTATATCACCATAAGTCCCCAATAAAATCATATTTGATTCCAAAATAAAATTCAAATGTTATTCATCATTAGATTAATTTTAACTTAATCTTATAGCATTCGAATAATTACACACATCTTTAAAAATAACATTAATCACTTAATCACTAAATAATTTTCTAATACCAAGGTTATCTGTAAACTTATTTTACTTAAATGAACATAAGCTTTATCATTCAGATATTTTGAGCATGGTGTTGCATTTGTTTTCAATAATATGTGAATAAGGTTTCAAGTTTCCAAATGTGTATAGAAAAGTGGTGGCGATGATGATTGAAGAGGGGAAGTTGTTTCAAAGAAAATGCCACTGATATTTGGAGAATCACTATTTGACATTGGATGTCATGCTTAGACATTCTTCATATTAAATATGACAATTTTTGAACTGTTCCTAAGTTCCAAGACTTTTATCAAGGTGATAAAATGCTACAACACTTGAATAAGTCTATGAAATACTCAATTGTATGAGGAAAGAAGTGAAGATCCATCCAATTTTTTCTAATTGGATGAAGGTTGTGAATCAAATCAAACGATTGAAGAGCTGATATTCAAAGTTCCAAGACATGTGTTTAAAAGAGAACACGTCCCTCACAATCAATATATTCCAAGCATTTTTCATTAATTCATGAGGAATGAATAAATGTTCCATGCATCATCCATTATTGGATCAAAACAACATATTAAAGATCTTTTGGATTTATGATGTAAGATGAAAATAAAGATGATGTTTTGGAGAAGATATTTGGAATTCTTATTCCAACGAGAATAGAAGAAGAAGAAAAGTGGAATTGTGGTTTGGTATTTTATAGTTGTGAATACTTAGTTTTACAGTAAGTAGTTATTTTTTATATGCCTTTATACTAAAAAATTGGGCCAACCATGGAGGCCAGCTGAGGTCCTCATCCTCAAGCACATGCGGGACCCGAGGGTCAACCACGCCTGAGGGAATCTATCAAGGCCATCTCCTCCTGAGGAAGGAGTGTGGGCCATGTATAAGCCCACAGGAGCACACACGATGATCGACTAGTATAGTTAGGATGCATAGTGGGCGCCAAGAGCGTGCCTGAGGAGGTAAGAGTGGGTGAAAAAGTGTGCCCGCAGAACACCGGTGTGGGGTGGAACTAGGGGGGGGGGGGGGTGGAGAATTTTGAGCATTGGCTGTCGCGTCTTGTTATTTAAAGAAGCCACAAACCGCAGAGCATTTCGATGTGGGATGGGTTTTTAAAAACATGGACGCGATCTATGCCGACCATTTGATCCCGCACATAATCTCAACCACACACTCTATCCCACACTTTGCGATATAATCTCCACCATCCGTGATCGATACAAGTTGATCCAACAACCGAGGAGGGGCACCGAGGTTGTCTTCAACCTTTGGACACCCGTGACCACCCGATGCAAACCAGTGAACTGGAGAATCCCTCGCACCTCCTTGATTGAACTCCGACCACCATTGAAGCTCATACTTCCGTGCATTATGACCGAATAAGCTACATGATACCATGCATGTAACTATGTTTTCAAGTATGAATCAATATAAAGAATTTGAACATAGATAAAGAAAATAGGGATGCAAGGCCACATCATGGAGCTTGAAGCCTTCATGAATATGATTTTCATGCATTTGAAAATGTATGCTTGTGAGGATTATGCCTAGAAATCACGATTATGGTGTTGAAGATAAAAAACCCGGGAGATTTGTAAAATCTTGTACCACATTTGAAAATATTCAAATCCAAAGATATCAGCTATTAAAATATTTGAATTTCACGGTATCTCTTGTGGATTTGAACGACGATCATTGCCTATAAATATAGATCCCTTGACTGAGGCTCAGTTGTTTCAAACATTGAGAGAAGCCCTAGTTTTTGAAAAATAGAGAACCACAAAACTATGTTCCACACAGAATTGTTACGAAAAGGATTCCCATATATCCCTTGCGTGAAGAAGAACCACGAACAATCTTGGTTTGGGAAATAGGAGATCCACACCCTCTATGATAAGGAAAACATACGAACATGCGATAGGTTTTATAAACCCTCATTGTGCTTCATAATAAGCTTCTTTCTTGTAAATAAATGGTACTGGTCACCCTTGTTTCACCCATGCGATGACAAAACCAAGAACCATATTTGGTTATGTGAAGATAGACCACACACACTCCTTTTGAGAAGAATAAGACCCCATGTTTCCTTTTGATTGCACAAAGAAGAAGAACACCCTTCTGTGAATATATATATATATATATATATATGTGATGTTTTTGGTTATAGGGGTTCTTTCCTGAAGGATAAGGAGATCGCATGATGACAGAAGCTTGTGTGTGCATTCTTTGAACATAAGAACCCATGTGATTCATTTAAAGAAATCTGAGGCCTCATGCAATCCCAAAGGAGAGAGGAGAATGCATGCATGATTCACATGCATGAATATGAATGAATTGAGACAACCATGTGTGCAAGAACAAGCCATACATGGAACACACCCATTAGGGTTTGAAAAATAATAATAATCAAGAAAAGAATGTGTGTGCACATTTGAAGAAGTAGGAAGAAAGAGAAAGATCACACACATGAACTAAACCCATTTGGGTTTGAATAAACACACACGTATATTGAACCTAAACTAAATAATAAGTGTGTGTGTGCAAATATCCAAAGAAAAATAGTGTATGTGAAATTAAGGGAGAAAATTCAAGAGGAAGTGTGTGTACTCAAAATGTTATACCCATTGGGGTTTTCACACAAAGAAGAAAAGAGATTGTGCATGCATGTATATGAACATGTGAAGACACTTAAAAGAAGAATAAATTTCATAAGTTCATGTGTGTAAACAAAAAGAAGCAATTCCATGCAACTAATGCCTAAAGCATAATTAATTGAGATATCCTAAAACATGAAGTTTTAGATACCCTTGAAATCCATGCATAAAGTGAAGTTGAACTGAGACTGAAGCCGGACAAAATTATATAAGATCTTCTATCTGAGTTCACAATATTTGAGAATCCAAGAAGGCTAACTGAGATGAAATTATGAAGAATCGCTCTTGAATTATTGAAGAGATTGTGTGAAACAATTGCACACATATAAGTGAGGCCAAGTTTTTATTAGAAGAAGAATTAATTACATGAGCATTGTGAGATGAGTACTGATCAGAGAAGTGATCAAAATTATTGATCAAGACTAACAGACCTTACTAAATGATGTTAAAGATTCATGAAAAGATACGCAAGCAAGTGTGACTCAGAAAGACTACGTAGAGAGAGAAGAATATCATCTATAGTGAATCAAGAAAGAAAAAACAAGGGAGATGCTCGTGTGACTTGAGAGCTAGAAGACCCCTATGAGATTCAGGGAGGAGAAGAAGTCTTCAATGGGACTCTAAAGCAGTCAAGTGGGACTCTGGTAACACTGTGGGAAGTAGTATAAATAACCACCTGTGGGAATCATGAGAGATATAATGGGACTTTATATCGACCATTGTAATTACTCACCAAATTATAATGGAGAATCTGTGTTGGGGAGAATAACCAACACAACAAGGAGTAGGTCTTTGAACCATACCTTATAAATCCTTATGTTCAGTTCCATTACATTTACTACACCATTAGAGGTAAGGATGAGATACACAAGAAGAGTGGATTGAGGATTTAACCATTCATATAGGTTTAATTGAATAAAATCAATTAGTAAAAATATTTAAAGGGATCACTGATTCACCCCCTCCCCCTGTCAGTGATTCAAACTGATCTAGGCACATCAAGATACTTTAAATAAAGGAAAAAAATTTTATACTAACCAAGAAATCATGTCAGTGATATGAGATTCACCCATGTCACCCTTTGGAAGTGGGTTCAATTATCACGACCTTTCTGGATGCGAAGAGTTGTCACATGGTGTGTAGGTTATCCTTTTTCTAAAAATATATTAATAAAATACTTATAATAATTCCATAAATGTGAGAAACAACCTAAAAAATAACCATAATATGTTTTAATCTCAAAGGTTAATTCATATCTTTAAATTTTCATTCAAAAAAGTAATATCCCATAATTACCTCAAATCAAACATCATATAATCCCTAAATGTTATGAATAACTCTATAATTATATCCCTAAAATAAAATATAATTTTTCCTCAAATAGAATTTTCACATAAAAAACATAAGGGCAACATATAACACAAACTAATTTTTTTTCCAAAGTACTCGCATCTTCAAAAGTGTATTAATACTTTTAAACATTTGATCATCCTTAGATCTTACATAACTCATGAATTATTTATATTTAGACATATTAATCATTCATAATTCTTTATAATCCCTTAACCATGATTTTATATATTATCCCTTAATAAATATTTCTTATAAACAAAAAACATGAATCACATCCTAATATTTAATAATTCTAAATCATGAACCAAGAAATAATCCATACCCTTCATATGTATTTTAATGTTTCTTCATCTACAATTGTAATAGAATTATTTATTCCTAAAAAATATCTCTATGGTCCTACTAATCCCACTCACAATTATTCTTCCTAAGACATGAATTTTCATAATGACCATACTAGAAACATTTAAAACATTCAATTGAATACTCGAAACGAACTTCTTTCCCTTTATGGAGTCAACTGAATGCTTCCTTTTTCCCTTAGAAGATTATTTCTTTATGACCTCATTTACCACATTTAAAACATGTTCCCTTCACTTTAATAAATTTTCCTAGGTTTTTATTTCCACATCCTTGACACATATATCACTGAATATATTTAACTTTATGATCATCATTTCCTAAAATTCAATAGGGATTCATTTCTCTCATATATGATGTATTAGAAAACTCACCATGGTTAAAGTGGTTAATCATTAATCTAGATAGTTATTTTATAATAACCACAAGTTTTCTCATTGAATCCCCCACTTCATTCAGTTTTTTATTCATAGAACAACCACATTTTCCTTTACATCCATTATTACTTTGGTTCATGATGGATCCAACCATTTACTAAAACTTAAAAGGTTAGTGTGAGAAATAAAATCATAACATATCATCTAATGAGGATGATAAACACTAAAATATCCTTAATAATGTTATCTAATATTCACTAAATTTATCTAAAATGACAATGTATCTTCCCATCATGCTAACCATTGTGGTTATATATGAATTATAGATTATGATTAAATAACATCCTAACCTCTAATGTTATCTAAACCTCCCTCTGATTCCAAGTATAAGGACCTAACCTTAAACATTACACAATCTCCAGTTTTATTGAAGAAAATTAATTTCCTTCACATCAGGGATCATTTTAGGTTTATAGTTTTATAGAATTAGACCATAACTCATACATGATAACTCAAATATTAAAAAGTCGACCCTTATACTAAATATTCATTTTTCATCAAATAAAACCCTTTTATAATAAAATATAGATTATTTTTTATGAAAATTATTCATAACTTTCAACTTCCATTATTATCATACCCATCATTATACCCTATGATTTATTTAAACTTGGGATTAACACAAAAATATCAGTAAGGGAAATAAATAAGAAAGAAACTATTAGTCCTTGAATACTTATAAGCCCATGATTTTTTTTAAAAATTTATACTTTCACCCATAAAACAAAATCTCTTTAACTTACCTCATGAAATCATAAGTTTCCTATAAAACTCTATAGAAAATATAAATCATAAAGGTAACTTATAGAATCATTTACATATCACTTTTACATTTACTATAGCTATCATGGATACATAGAGAGTAACCTTCATGGTTACATTTTGAATAACCACAATAGTATATTCCCTTAATCTATTAGGAGAAACCCTATCAGTTAACTCCATATCTTTACTCAATGAATTAGAGAGCTATAATAGGAACACATACCCTTAGTTTATCATGGAACCACCCACAATCATAAATAATTTCACAGAACCATAACATAAGCATTACACATAAATAATGCATAAGAGAAAAATAAATTTTACACTTTTAAATCACTTTTTTTACAAAGACACACACTCATAAATGAAAACACATTATTCGAAAATTAAATTTTAAATTATAAAGGAATATTTAAAACATTAAAATGAAATGAAACCATGAAATTTAGTTCATTCTATATATGTTAAAAAAATTACTTTTGGATTTTCTAAGAATAGTTTAAAGATTAACTTTAAAATATGTTTTTTAAAAGAAATTCCCTTCTCAAGATCATATCACTAAAGTGAAAATTAGTCAAATTAATCGATTATGTGTATCCTTTGTAAATCCACACAAAACAAGTGGAAATACAACACAACATAATAAAAATTATTTTCACACATAATAATAGCATGAAATAATCAAGAAGTATAAATTTAACCCAAAGAATGGAAATTGAGTTAAGAATTCCCATATTAATTTGTAATTAGTTGAATTGTATGCCAAATGAAAGAGTAACATAAAAAAAATTAAGTATCATAAATTCATAAGATATCTTATCAAAGGAGAGTTATATACACCTCAAAAAATAATATAGGTGTATAAAAGAAAAAATATGCCTCAATGAAAGAAAATTGAGGCAAAGTCCCTTACCTTAAGTATCACTCATCAAATACAATCTTTATCTTCATCTTCTTCAGAATATCTCCTTTTATTAACACATTAAGAACACTAAGGGTGGTTTTATGCCTAAAATAAAAGTTTGATTATGTGGGGAGTGATTATAGGAAGGGATTTGAGTAGATATTGGTTGAACCAAATAGGTTTTCAAGTGTAAAGAAAAGAGAATAAGATGTTCCCTTTTATAAGAGAGGAGATGGGAACTCTTGAAATTCTGCAAAATATTAAATAATTATAAATTAATTTTTAATTAAAATTTATTAAAAGTGAGTTATTTGGAATTTAGGATGAGTATTGGTTGAAATACATTCATCTAATAAAAATTAGACAAGTTTTTATTATTTTTTTGATCCTTATATTTTTTGTTTTAACCCTTGTTTAACCCATTTATTTGTTACTGTTATATCATGTCATATACACTTTGACAGTTAATATAATTACTATAAAATGAAAAAAGACCAATAAATGAGTATTTTATGAAGGTTTAACACTTATCCCAGTAGTTTAGATGAAATCTATATTTTTTAGAAGTTATTTATCATTTAATAAAATGCGATTTATTTTAAAATAACATTAATGTCAATTTTGATACTATTCATTATTTTGTATTACATAAAAATAAAAACAACAATGTAAATTAGAAAAAAGTCTTCTAAAAAATCACTAAGATTTAAAATTCATCTAAAAAATTATTATAGGACATTAATCATCTAAAATTATTTTTATTTTAATATTTTGAATATAATTTATTTTATATTTCCATTAATGAAATAATTACCACATCATCATTGTGTAATTATTTAAGGTAATTATATCTTCACTAAAAATTAGAAATAAATTTCCATGTTGAAGATAAAAATTTTACCCTTAAAAAAATTACTGTAAATGGATTAAAATCATCCATGTCACTAAAATGGGTCATAAAATAGGTCCAAGGATGATTTTGGTCGAAAATCAGTCATTTAATAAAATTAATAAAAGTTTTAGGGTAATTTTATAATATTATTTTTATCCTTAATTCCCAGATTTAACCTTAATTGTGGTAATAAAAACTAATAAAGTAATAATTGATATTGTCCAAAAATAAAAGGGACAAATTTAATAAATTTGGAATTTATGATTCTAAATATGTAAGAAATTTTTCAAAATTTAAAACACATAAATGGATAAAATTAATTTGAAATTAATCCCATTGATGGAACAAGAAAACTGGGTTTTAAAGTGAAAACATTCAAAAGATTGAAATGATTTTATATCAAAATTCAATGTGAAATTGATTCAAATTACCTAATTAGATTAAATTATATAAAATTGAACTAATTATACTTTATAAATAATTAAAATACAATTTAACACTATAAATTATTTAGATGAATAAGTCGTTTTCAATTAAAATTATGTATTTTTCACTATTCATCAAGACATGAAACTTATCAGAAAAATAACAAAAATTCAACCAAAGTAAATTTTGATATTATGATTTCAAATAAGAAGTTTAATTTTTCATATATAATTTTTAAAAGTTTCAAAAATGATATTTAAAACAAGGTCACCATTAAAAGGCGACAAAACTGTCTTTTTATAAACATACATCTTTTATGCATAAAATTTGATTTATTCTTATGCCATGTCTAGAGAAAAAATAGGATTAATTTAAACATTAGATTGAATATATTATATATATATATTTATATATATTTTAATAATATAACCTGAAAAGTGTGTTTTAAAAATTTTATTCGTATAAAACAAAGTTGTGCACATATAAATTGTTTTCCAGAAAAAAGATTTCATTTTATTTTCAAAGATGGTTTTTTTAATTTATAATTAATTGTTCCCAAAATAATTAATTATATAGGAATGTAAAATCCATATCATCATAATTCAATTATTCTTGTTCATACCCTCTATTATAACATATGGGTTATAACTGCTACATTTAAATAATAAAATTTAATTATTCATCTAAGCCTAATTTGGCGTATTATGTATGCTATCGAACATAGTATTTCATTTTAAAAACTCGAGATGTTACATTCTCCCTCAATTTATAAAATTACATTCTCTAAATTTGAACCATGGATAAAAAAATAGGCTTTTGAATTTTCAAAATACCTTTATTGAATGGCCACATCAAAAAACAGATTAACGAAACTTCCACTATAAAATAAAGAAAGGGAATTATAAATCTCACTTGAGATAAAAAAAAATTGGGTTCCATGTAGGAAAACATAAACATCAAAGAGAAAAATAACTATCAAGTTCTTAGGGTGAGTGATTGAGAACATGGTCTTGATAAAGTTAACAATAAAAAACCATAAAATTCTAATGGGATAAAATGTTATAGATTTCATAGTAAGAAAAGTAAATGGATAACAATTTTGTTTTAAGATCTATTTTACAGAGTTGAGAAATTATTTTACTACCTGGACTAGGAACATAAGAAAATATAGTAACTTGACAAGTATAGTTTCATCCATTAATTAAATTCCACCAAAAACCCTTCTTTTTCACCAAACTATGAGTATTTAATATTAATTTTTCATACCCAAAGAATTACAATCAACTTCTTTGGATCTCAAAATCCACAAAAGTATAACTATCCATTCCTCTTGTATTTAGATATTATCCAAAACCAAAATGGATATGATAATATATGATAATTACCCAAAAAGAATAAACCATCATACAATGGAAAACTTAAATCTCCAAAATTCAATAGTAATACACAAAGTTCATCATAGATCATATTGAAAATAAATATCCTTCCTAAAAAATATATTCTAGAATAATATTGAAACCCTAAAAATCATAAGGATTTGATCACAACATCTTCCTAATAACATCACTTAATCTTATAGTATCATATAAAAAATTTAATTACCTCAATTACACAATCTCCAAGATATGATAACCATTTACATAAATAACCTTGATCACCATATGTCCATAATAAAATCATATTTGACTCCAAAATAAAATTTAACATTAATTACGTATAAAATTATATTTACCTTAATCTTATAGGATTCCCAAAATAGAAAAAGTATTCCAAAATAACATTAATCAATTAATCACCAAATCATTTTCCAATCCGAAGGTTATCTATAAAACATATTTTCCCAAAAAAAACTTAAACTCTATCTTTCAAATATTTTAAATATAAGAAAAAATTTTATACTAACTGGGACATCACATGGATAAGTGATAGGTGATGCACACTTGTCTCCCTTCAGTTGTGGGTTCAATTCCCATGACCTTTTGGGATTCAACATGTTGTCACATGGTATTTAATTTTACATTTTTCTAAAAATATATTAATATAATACTTATAAAATTCCATAAATGTGAGAAAAATCCTAAAAAATAACCTTAATATGTTTTAACCACAAAGGTTATTTCATACATTTCATTTTGCATACAAAAAAATAAATATCCCATAATTACTTCAAAATAAAAGATCATTTAAACCCTAAATGTGATCCATACCTTTATAATTATATCCACAAAAGAAAAGAGAATTTTCCACAATTTGTTTTCACAGAACAAACTTAAGGGTTACATATAACGCAAACTAAAAATGTCTTCCAAAGTGCTCCCATCATCAAAAGAGTATTAATACTTTTAAAAATTTCATCATCCTGAGATCAAACATAACTCTTGAATTTGTTTTATGTAGACATATTAATCATTCATTATTCTTCATAATCCCTTACCCATTATTTTTCACCTTATTCCTTTATACTTATTTCTTACAAAAAAACATGAATTAAATCCTAAGATTTAATAATATTAAATCATGAACCAAGAAATAATTTATACCTTTCATATGTCATTTTTAGTTTCTCCATCTTCAATTGTAATGAAATTAGGTATCCCTAAAAATATATCTATATAGTCATACTGATCCAACTCCCGAGTCATCTTCTTAAGACATCGATTTTCATAATGATGATACTCCCCACATTTAAAACATTAAATTTATAACTTAAGAATAACTTCTCCCCCTTTCATGGATTCAACTAAACATTTTTTTCTTAGAAGATTATTTATTTATGACATCATTTACCACATTTAATACATCTTCCCGTCCCTTTAAGACATTTTCCTAGTCATTTCTTTCTACACCCTTGAAAAATATGTCATTGAATATATTTACCTTTATGATCATTGTTACCTGAACTTGTACATGGATTTATTTCTATCATTTATGATACATTATAAAACTCACCAAGGATCAAGTGGTTAATCATTACTCCATATATTTGGTTTATAATAACAAAAAGAGTTCTCATTACATCTCCCATTTCATTTGATTTCATATTCATTGAACCACTGCATTTTCCTTCCCATCCATTTTTACTTTGGTTTTAGTTGGATCGAGCTAATTAATAAAACTAAAATGGTTTGTGTGAGTAAGAAATTCATAATATACCATCTTATAAGGATTATAAACACTAAAATATCCTTATTTATTTTATCTCAATTTCATTAAATATATCTAAAATAATAATGAATATTCCCAACACGCAAACTGTTTGGATTATATACGACTTCTACCTTATGATTATATAACATCCAAAAATTAAAAGTTATCTAAACCTCATTCCAATACCAATAGTAAGGATCCAACCATAAAAATTACATAATATTGAGTTTTATTTAAGAAAATTACTTTATTTCACATTGAGGATCTTTTTTTGTTTACAGTTTTAGAGAATTAGTCCTTAACTCTTACATATCAGCTCAAATATCACAAAATATACAATTCTACTCAATATCAATTTTTTTCACCAAAGGAAACCCTTTTAAAATAAAACATGGATTCTTTTTTCTTGAAATTTTTTTATAAATTTCAACTTGACTTCCTTATTTCTCTTACCCATCCTTTTACCCAGTAAATTTTTTTAAAACTTGGTATGAGCACAACAAACTAATTAAGGGACATAAAAATAAATAAATAAACCTTTAGTCCATTAATATTTATAAACCTGTGAAAACATTTTCACAATGTTATAATTTCACCCATAAATAATATTCTCTTTAGTTTACCTCATGAAATCATAAGTTTCTAGTAAAACTCTATAGAAAACATAAAACATAAATGTAAATTCTAGAATAATTTCCATATCACTATTTCATTTAATATAGCTCTCATGGTTACATTGGGAGTAACCTTAATGGTTAAATTTGGAATAACCACTGTGGTATATTCCATTAATCTCTTATGAGAAACACTATCAGTTAACTCAATTCATTACCCAATGCATTGGAGAGATATAATTGGCTCACACAACCTTGGTTTATCATTAAATCACCCATACTCATAAAAAATACCAAAGAAAAAAACATAATAATAACATATAAATCAAGAATAAAATAAAAATAAATTTTCCACTTTGAAATCACTTTCCATTTTTATAAAGGCACACTCTCATAAATGAAAACACTTTATTTGAAAATAAATTGTAAAACTATAAATGAAGCTTAAACAAATTAAAGAAACATGAAAGTAGAAGATTATATTCATTCCATATATGTTAAAAAACATTCCTCTTGTATTTTATAAAAATAATTTAAAGGGTTACATTAAAATAGGTTTTTTAAAAGAATGTTCCTTACAAAGGTCAAATCATTGAAGTGAACGTTAATCAAACGAATCGATTATGTGTATCCACTCTAAATCCACATAAAAAAGTGGAAATTAAACATAACATAATCCAAAGTATTTTCACACATAATAATATTATGAAATAATAAATAAGTATAATTTTAACCCAAATAATGGTAATTGGGTTAAGAATTACCTTACCACTTTTTAATAAATTGAATCGTATGCCAAATAAAAGAGTGACATAAAAAACATTAAATATAATAAATTCATGATATATCTTATCAATATAGAGTTATATTCACCTTATAAAATAATATATTTATATAAAAAAACATATTCCTCAATGAAATAAAATTTAGATGAAGTCCCTTACCTTGAGTCCAACTCATCATGTAGAATATTTATCTTCCCCTTCATAGGATGCTTTTCTTTTCTTGACACCTTAAGATCACTAAAGGTGGTGTTATACCTAAACTAAGATCTCTATAATGTGGGAAGGGATTATAGGAATGGATTTTGGAAATTCTTATCCAAACCAAATATCTTTTGAAGTATAAGTAACAGATAAGAAGAGGTTTCTTTTTACAAGAGAGGAGATGTGCACTATTGGAAATATTAAAAATATTAAATTTATATAAATTATTTTTCTATTTCAAGTGGATCTAAAGTGAGTAATTTGGAAGGTAAGATGAGTATGTGTTGAAATCCATTCATACAATAAAAATTATACAAGTCTTGATTATTTTTAATCCGTATCTTTTTGTTTTAACCCTTATTTAACCTCTTTAACTCTTACCATGATATCATGCAATTTACAGTTTGAGGGTTAATATAATTTATATAATATGACAAACAACCAATAAAAGAGTCATAGATGAAATTTTAAGACTTATTCAAATCATTTGGATGAATGTTATATTTTTTATAAATTTTATATCATTTAATAAACTATTATTTATTTTAAAATATCATTAATGTCAATTTTGATACTATTCATTATTTTTTCTTTTAAAAAAATAAAAAAATTGAAAAATTAAAAACAAGACTTCTAAAACACAACTAAAATGTAAAAGTTATATAAAAAATTCTTGAATGACATTATTGATCTCAAATTTTATTTATTTTAGTATATATAATATCTTTTTTTGATATTTCCATTAATGAAACAATTACTGCATCATCGTTGTATAATTATTTAAGGAAATTATTTCTTAACTAAAAATTATTAATAAATTTCCAAGATGAAGATAAATATTTTATCTTTAAAAAGGAACTTTATAGTTGAATATATCTTCTAAATAACCCTATATTAAAAAAATGATATAGTTATTAAAACATAAGTGTGACATCTTTGAATTTTCTTTTAAAAAAATACTATAAAGGGAGTAAAGTCATCCAAGTGGCTCTAAGGGGTCATAAAATTTGGAAAACATGGTTTTTGTTGACAATAACTCATCCATTAAAATTAAGAAAAGTTTTAGTGTAATTTTATAATATTTATAATTTTATTTTTACCCTTAATTACCAGATTTAACTTTAACGGTGGTAATAAAAATTATCAAATCTACTATTTATATTATCTATAGTGACTTGGGGTTTTCCCTATCAGACTTCAGAATATTCTTACGAATAATTCCAAAGCTAAGCATGGAGAAGACATGCGATTTCGAGGCTCAGTGTGACTGAAATAAATTTTATAAAAATATTAAGTATTTTTGTACTATATTCATGGTGGAAGTGGTTATCTTTAAAATGGTCACTCGGATTAGAAATATGAGGCTACGTTTGAGTCCGGAATGGAGTGTTTACCATAGGTAAGGTATAACTTTTGCAGACGCAGGCCTTCTGTAGAAAAAGTTCTGGAGAGAAAAACCGCAAATAAAATAATTAAATAATTTTTTTATTTGAAATAATACATAAAATAACTTCTAAACAGGGTCTCAGATTAGAAATCTGAGACCCCTGTTGAGTTTGTAGCATGTTTTTTCCCTAGGGGAGACCTCTGTTGAGAGAGCACATGAGGTTCAGATTCCATGACTGCTGGCTGCCTCCTATAAATAAGAGTCAAGATAAATGAGCAAGAGTTAGCTAATTTCTCATACGGATGACGTATCTCTAGTCGATGGTGATTTAAAATCCGAACATCATCAGACCAGGATGAAAATGTAGGCGCTAGTAGATTAGAGCGCATCGAACACAACAACAGATCTAGATTCCAAGTAGGCTTCTTCTTTTAGATTTTTCTTCTCCCCGATCGATGTTTTTTTGTCATTTTTGATTTGTTTTTGTTTTTTATTCTCTTATTTTATCTCTCTATGGAAAAACTAACAATTACAATCATCATATTGAGTTTTAAATTGTGCATTCTTCGTGTTCTTCATTCATTCTATGTCGTTCTTCATCGTTAAATTTTTGATAAGATGAAACAACGTCCAAACGTCGAGCAGAGTATGGATCTGGGAAGGTTGTGATCCAATGATTCTAGATATATGAAGACTTCAAGTTTTGAGCACCATAGGAGGGGTGAAAGCGAGTGGAAGAACCAAAAACTTTTCATCACATCGAAACAATGACTGATCTATGAGCAGAGACTGCATATACGAAGATCACATCCTAAGGTTTCTAGATTTTGTCTCAGATTAATTTTTGGACCACTGGAGTGGTCCCAGTAGTCCGTAGAAGGTTTTACAGTGGATTTATAGTGGCTCCAATGATGTTACAGTGGCAGCAGTTTCTGGCGAGGCATTGGCGGTCCGGCAGGCGCTCCGGTGACGGTCCGAATAGAATGGTTCAGGGGTGTTTAAACCCCCATATCTTTCAAACCGGGTGTCCGATTTATGTGTCATTTGCAGCCACATGACTCTTTCTTTGAGATGTGAATTTTGAGGCCACTTAGAGGAATTTTTTTTGGGATCGATGCTCAGTGGCGCGAAATGTCCAAAAATAATAAGAATATTATATTATTTTTATTTGGTGAATCTTGTATCGAATATATCTCCTGCGTCCGACGTCCTATTGACGTGTCGTCAATGGTGTTGCGACCTTGAATTTATGGTATACATTTCAATACAGATTTTAGGTTCTTACTCCAGAATCATAGTGTGGGGCCCATGAGGCCCTGTTTGGGTGTACTATAGTGAAATGTGGCCTTTTAACTGGGAGTCCATTTGGGATGAGTGAGTAGTCGATCCCGTGTGTTTTTATGAGAGAATCATAGTGGCACAATCTATTCAAAGTGTTAGGGAGATCGAGTTGTGGGACCCATGAGTAAATGTTATTGTGAATTAGTAACCTTTTCACCAGTGGTCTATTTTGTGCGAGTGAGTATCATATCCCACGTGTTTTTTCATGTAGAATGTGATGGTGGCCACAGTTTGGGCCAAGGAGATGCAGTGTGCAGGCGATGTCATGTGGGTTACTTGGGTTAGCGATGTTGACTAGCTGGGTTGAGTGGGTCCCCATGGTCTCTTTAGTGATGTTACTACTTGCTGGGTTGAGTGGTTCTCCCTAGTATCAGATGACATTGTTACGATTATCTAGGTTGAGTGGGTCCCTTAGTCATTCAACAGTGAGGGTTTTTAGTATCACGTCCTCTTCACCGAACTGTGACCCCTCTTTTGCAACTATGAGGGTTTTGGTATCACATACCCTTCACCAGACAATGACCCCTCCTAAAATTCTCTGCGGATGTGCAGCGCGGGTGCGTTCCTGTATTCTGGAGTGAGTTGCCTCAGTCCGCTTTGACGACGGACATAGCCGACTTTGAGCATGTATCACCCTGAGAGGACTGACACAATTCTTACGTCCCTTCATGTTTCCCAAGTGGAGTTTTTATAATTTATGTGACCAATATTTATGCAGGCATCAATCCTCTACCTAGGATGTTCCAGTACGGGACAGAGCCCCAGTGAGGCCTGGGAGCTGACCCTCTGGCTATGTAATGATATATGATCTTTTGGAATTCTGTGGTGAATTTACATGAGTTAGCAAATGGGGTTTAAGGTATCATCATGACTGATTGTACTTAGGCGATGATCCCATATCTGATAGATAATATCTCCATGGTGTCAGATTGAGATCATGATGTTTTCCTCAACGAAGTTTTTGGTATCAGCATGACCAACACTACTCGGGTGCTGATCCTCTATGAGATGTGTTGTTCCAGATTTGGGTTGTTACATGATACCCTTTCTGAGTTCGATGTTCTAGCCATGGTTTTATGTATCCCCCAATGGATCCTAAGTAGGATCCCCTACCTAAGGATTTGGGGTAGTTTAGTCACCTAGTGGATTCTTCCTTGATGTTGTCCGTCGAGCGTGCTCTTGAAGATAGGTATCACGAGGGTTGGCTGATTTGTTCCATTTGTATGTTATACTGATTTAGTGGCATCTATCGGTTGAGTGCCAACTGGGTAGGTGTGGTTGGATCATCGACTTCGGGCTATCAATGTTTTTTTGCTCTCATTCTGCATGCCATCGAGAATGGTTCTACTCTTGTTGTGTGTGCTTTGAGGTAAGTTTCTACCTTAGCCTTGAGTCAGCGCCCTTTTATTTTTAGGAAGTTGGTACCTCATAATTCCAGTTCAAGTGTTGGATTAGAACCTTAAGTCATTTTCCATGGACAATCAATGGTCAGGACTATGAGACTAGGTGATGGGGCTAAGTATATCTTGGAGTGATTTGGGAGTCTTTGTGGTATGCATCATTTCTTTGACATTCCAGGGACGTTGAGATGACTAGTTGAATATCACTGAGGATGGTCTTAAGATAGAGTTTCTCTCTCATTTGGGTTCCCTCAGGCTGGTTTGAGTCAACCGATTCCTATTAGTTTCCCCCTTTTATTTTGGGGGTTTTGGGGCCCCTACTGATTATTCTTATACTCACCCCTATAAGGGCTTTGCCTGCACAAGTATTGTGTCTTGTGTAGACCACAAGTCCTTTGATGGATTCCCAGTTGGACCCAAAATAGGTAGAGTGTAGTAGATAGACTAACCAGGGGTTTCACCAGAGTTTAGAGAAGGAGCTTATCAGTGAGAGTTTGGCAACGATCCCCTCCTTCAGAGTAGGTTGGACTCCTTTGCAGTTTTCTTTTGGTGGGACCTATATTCAACTTTTTTTACTTTTTATGTTCTCAAGTTTGGGATAGATTTATGCAGGCATTTATTTTTAGTCTTTATATATATATATATTTATACTGTTTCATAGAGGTATATGTGGGTGCGTCTGTACATGTATGAATGGCTAAATCCTCCCATGTGTGTGATAACATACTCAACACTAGTCATCGGCCCCTGGCCTATTGGACGTGAGCTTGGGGAGTCGTGGATCGAACCCCATTGGGTTAGGTCATGATAGAGTGGTATCAGAGGAGGTTCTTCCTTTGTGACTTCAGAGTGTAGTTGGTCTAGCTGTGAGCTTGGTTTGGGTTACATAGCTTCAGTTTTAGGATGCTTTGAGTTCGGATTTCCGGCTAGGGACTCTAGTGTTGGTGAGACAGTTGACGTATCCATTCACCAAGAACTTTGATAACTTGTCTTTTGACACAAGACATTAGGACACTTGTCATAGGGAAATAATAGTACATGCATCATATATGACAAGATTTTGGGGGTTTTTTCTTTACATCTTGATTCAGCTCCCCAGATATACACTTTGACTGTGGTGTGTCTTGATTTTTTCAAGGAGTTTCTATAATGGAATACTTAGAGGGTTCTGTGTCGGGGTTTTGGTCAGCAATAAGATAGGTGCATTGGAAAGACCCTGGGTTGGTGTTGTTTGGCGTAGCTTTGACTATACGAGTACGGGGGATCCTTCCTCCATCAAGACATGTTTATGGGATGTGATGAAAACAGTGTGGCGAGTCAGTGCCAACCAAAGTGGATAGTATAGAGGTGTGGTGGTTGAGTCCCTTTGACATGTGTAAAAAAGCTTGGTAGCGTGTTGGTAGCAAAGGGCCCAATAAGACCCAATGTGAGTGGCTGGGTAGGCCTTTGTTGTTCGTTGGTTCCCTCGTGTGCTCAGAGTCAGGTTGTATGTGGGACGCTTGAGTAGGTTTTGGTGTGGTTTGTTGTGGCTTCAAATTCATAGTAAGGATGGTGTAACACCCCAAGCTTCCACGGTACGCTTCTCTTTGAATAATACAGTAGCGTGTGTTGTACGCAACTTCAAGTTCTAACACACACCACAACCAATCAAACAAGCCATTATGAATAGTAATACCTAATTTTTTAAATTTTATAAATTTTATCTTTCAAAATGGACTTCATTTTTGGATTCGGAATATTGAATTTAGCCTAGGGTGAAATTTTGGAACTTTTCGGATAACTTTTATATTTTGATGAATAGTGAAAATTACTAAATTTTAATTAAAAAAAACTTTTTTAATCAAAATAATTAATAGTGATAAATTATACCATTGTGTGGTTTTAAAGTATAAATAGAATATAATTTTACCATTTTATCCAATGGTGGTCATTAGAATTAATTTCACTTTGAAATTGGACATAAACAATTGTCAATCTTTTGATTGATATTGTTTCTTAAAAACACGCTATTTGTTTTGACAACAAGAATTAATTATAAAATTAATTAATGAAACTTATATGTTTGGAATTTTGTAAAATAGACATCATTTTTGAATTCATAATATCAATTATATCTTAGGGTGAATTTTTGGTATTTTTCTGAGAAACTTCAATTTTTGATGAATAGTGAAACCACTAAGTGGTAGTTAAAAAACTAATTTTTCGTTTAAATAAAAATTTACCATTTCTTTGAATTTAATTTCAAAAATCTGACATACATGGTAGTCATTAGGAAGTAAAATGTGGTTCAATGAGATGAAAATAATTTTTGGTGAATAATAACTTTTAATTTTTATTAATCGCTATTAAAGGTAATTGGTGTAATTTAAGGTAAATATAATGTTATAATAATATGAAATTACCATTACACTTGTCCTACCCTTATTTTATGAGTCATGGATGACCAATAAAATCCATGGGTCAACTTGGGGACTCCATGGAGCCACTTGGGTAAGAAAATGACATTAATAACTTTTTATTTAAAGTAAAAATAAAATTGTCACAAACATGTGTTGTTTTACTAAAACAATTATTACATGGGGTTATATAGGTTAAATTTTAGAATATTAAATATTACTTGGAAAGAGAAAAATATTTCCTAAATCATGGTAATTTTTTTATAATTTCTAGACATTATATAAATTAAATTTTTTATGACACCATGATGATGCAACGATTACCTCATTAATTAACCATTTATATAAAATGAAAAGTTAATATAAAATATAAGAATAAAACTTGTCAAAAATCTATTGTATGAGTAGATTTAGAACCCATATCACCTTATCCTCTAAATATATAATTTTGGGACCTTTAAAATCCGAAACTCATTATATAATAATGTAACATTTCATGACTTTCCAAGAGTGCCCCTCCTCTCCTCTTATAAAAGCCCCCCACCTCTACCACCTTATTCACACCATAAAATCCATTTGGCTCGGCCAAACTCTGCCAAAATACTCTCTCAAATTCCCTCTCTTACTCTTAGAAGCCTCAATTTGGGCAGAAGTCTTCACAAGGAAGCCTTTGGCTCAAATCAAAAAGAGCTACCCGATTTTAAGGTAATGTCTTCTCTTATGTTCTTTTGTTTTATTTTTCTTCTCCAACCACCTAAACTCTTTTTATTCCTTTATTTTGTAACAAAACCATTATATTAAATATACTAGGATGTTTTTATGAGAATTATTTGATTTACACTTACACACACCTTCGTCTAATGGTTAAAGAACATACTGTTTATGTGGGTGGCGAATTATTGCCTCATGAAACGATGATTGTTGAATCTTCTTTTAACACCTCTCATGGTGGACATTAAGATGTCACTATATTGTTATATGATATATATTATGTATATGTTTTCTTTATTCTTCTGTATTTTTTCATTTATGGAATAATTTTATGGTTTCCATTATGGGTAAACGCGGTATTTTCATTTTAGGAAGTGCAGACTACCACCCCCTAAAAGTGATTTGAATCGTTAATGCCATATGTGGGACGTATAAAGGATGGAGTAAATGATATTATATGTGATATTATACTTGAATTATAATACACCTTTATATCATTATAATTTAATTCCATTAAATATGAAATAGAAATGAAAGTAGCGTTCATGCGTACATATGACTTACCGTCTCCATGAACGGTGCATTTCATTTCTTACCCCTAAATGTTATGTAATATTATAAATTCATATATATACTGGATATATAAGATATATATGATATATAAATCATGAATATAATTCTGTATATAATGGATATTTTACCACATGCACAACTTGTAATTAAAAGAAGTTTATTTTTGACTCAAGTAACAAAGATCGACAAAACGACTGTTATTATCTTAAATAATTACATAATGTTCATAACATGGTAATAAGTGATATAAAAGGAATAAATAATTTGAAAAAAATTTCTTAATCAAGTAGGAATTAACTCTAGTTTATTATTCAGGAGGTTAAAGAACGGTCGAGTCAAGTCGGACACAAGGTAAGGGACTTCGTCTCAATCCTCTTTCATTGAGGCATATTTTGTTTAATAAAAATCTTTATTTTATATGGTGTATAAACCCATTTGACTTTTACTTTTATTCAAAATGAATCTTTTTATACAAATCATTTTTATTAAACGACAAAAGGAATGTTTTGTCTTACGTATGTAGCGACAACGACTTCTCCACCGCCATGACCATTATTTGAGTTTTGGCTTCCTCTACAAGCCATAAATTTTTTTAAATGAAAAATAAATACCATGTTTTACTTTTCTTTTGTTTTGGTATTGAAAATGTTTTTGATAATTTTTTTATATCAATGTTTTGTATTGATATCTTGTGATTGAAATGTGGAAATGTTATGTTTCCTTTATTCATGTTTTATGTGATAAGATTATGTTATGGTTTATGATATGTTTAAACCTTTTCATATAAGGAATGAATTGGACTTAATAAGTGACGGGTGGAGGCTGTTATAGCTCCTCGATGCATCGGTAGGTCTCATGAGACAAACTAGTGTCTTGGACTGAGGCCTTGGCTACGTGGTTATGATAGTTTGGCATTATGCATTCCATCATTATGAAAGTGGTTATTGATATTGCATGTGAGTATTTTACTAGTAGAATATCCATGTGAATAAGTAAATGGAATTATTTCATTTTACTTTTTCCATATTATGCTGAAGTTCAAGTTTAAAAGGCTTTTGTTTTAGTTATACATTGCCTAAAAAGTTTATGTTTATTTATGAAAGTTTCCGCTATACTATTATCCTTACTGAGCATCTGAGCTCACCCCTTTCAATGTTCTAATTTTTTTCCAGGATGTGAAGAAATATTTTATGAATGACCTATAGGGATAGTCGGAAGGGGATATGAGTGTGGACTAGGGAGACCATGTTATTGTAGTTTTTCACTTTATGATGTAATGTAACGTCTATGAATGTATCTAGTGTTTCCAAGTCTACTAAACTAATTGGTCTTTTGAGACATGAACTTTTGTGATCATGCCAATGTTACATAATAATGCACCGACTCTGGGTAACTGAAGTCGGGGCGTTACAAATGGAAACTTCCCCTAATAAGATTCAACCTTGAGGTGGGATCAAAAACCATGTGGGTGAGTCAGTGCCACCCAAAGAGGATAGTGTCGAGGTTCGGTGGATGAGTTCCATTGATCTGTGAGTTCTAGGTCAATTATTTGCATTGGCGGTGGTTTCATAAGGGCTTGTAAGACCCAATGTGTATGCTTGGGAAACCCTATTTGTCCTCCTTGTGGAGAAGATGTTTCTCTTGAGGTGTTGAGTTTTGGTTGTGAGGTCTCTCATGACGGGATATCCAATGGGTGATGGAGTTTTATTAAGGTGGGGTGTACGTCAACCTCCTAAGGTTTGGAGTTGGCACCTGTTACATGGAAAGACGTGGTGCCGAGGTGGTATTTTCCTTGGTGGTGTGTTGGTTCTATGGTTCATCTTGGTGTGTGTCTTTTATAGAATAGGAACCTCTAGGAATCCCAATAGCATGAGAGTCCCAATGGAGAGCTCTGGTATTTTCTCTCATTCCTAGGCCTTTTCTTTTCAGGGACGAAAAGACTTAAGGTGGGGAGGATGTAGTGACTTGGGTTTTGCCCTATCGGACTTTATAATATTCCTAAGAATAATTAAAAAGCTAGGCATGGAGATGACGTACTATTACGAGGCTCAGTGTGTTCAGAATAAATTTTAAAAAAGTATTAAGTATTTTAATACTATGCAATTGGTGAAAGTATGTATCTCTCAAATGATAGATCAGATCCGAAATCTGAGGCTATGGTTGAGTCCGAAGCACGACATTTACGCTAGGTAGGGTATAAATTTTTTGGGTGAAGGCCTTCTATAGAAAAAGTTCTAGAGGGAAAAACCCCAAATAAAATAATTAAATAAAAATTGTTTTATTTGAAATGCTACGTTGAATAACTTCTGAATGGTTAGTCAGATTGGAAATCCGAGACCACCATTGAGTACATAGTGCGGTTTTTCTCCCAGGGGAAAACTCAGTTGAGAGAGAATGGGATGTTAGGATTCTGCGACCGTTGGAAGCCTTCTATAAATAGTAGTTAAGAGAAATGAGCCAAAGTTAGCTCATTTCTCTTGCGGATGGAGGAGCTCTGGCCAATGGAAATTCAACATCTGAAATTCATCATATCGTGAAAAAATGTAGGCTCTTGTAGATCAGAGTGCGACGAACACTATAACAGATCCAGAATCCAAGTAGGCTTCTTCTTTCATATTTTTCTTCTCCCTGATCAATGTTTTATTATCATTTTTGATTCATTTATGTTTTTGATGCTCTGATTTTCTCCCACAATGGAAAAAATTACAACAACCATTATAATATTAAGTTTTCGATTTCATGTTCTTCGTGTTCTTCATCCGTTCTTTGTCATTATTCTTCGTTAAATTTTTGATATGACAAAACAACGTCCAAACATTTAACGGATAATGGATTTGGAAAGGTCATGATCCAAGGATTCCAGATCTATGAGGGCTTTGAGTTTTGAGCACTAGAGGAGGTGCGCCAGTGCGTGGAAGATCCACCAACTTTTTGTCACGTCGAAATGATGAAAGATCACAGAGTGGAGACTGAGTCTCTGAAGATCGCATCCTGATTTTTCCGAATCTGATCCCAGATTAATTTTTGGGCCACCGGAGTAGCCTCGGTGATCCACAAAAGGTTTTACGGCAGTAGGCTGATGGTAGCGGTTTCCAGTGAGGCGGTGGTGGTCTGGCAGGCGCTCCAGTGATGGTGTGAGGGCATTTAAACCCCCGTGTCTTTCAAACTGGGTGTCTGATTTTCATGTCTTCTGCGGCCACATGACCATTGCTTTGAGGAAAACCTTTTGAGTACACTTTGAAGAAATTTTGGTTTGGGCCCGATTCTCAGTGACATGAAATTTCTAAAAGTAATAAGCATATTATATTATTATTAATTGGCGAATCTTGTATCAGATGTATCTTATGGGTATGACATCTGATTTATGTGCTTCCAGTGGTGTTGCTCCCTTGAATTTATGGAAGACGTTTCAATAAAAATTTTAGGTGATTATTACAAAATCGTTTTGTGGGTCCCATGAGGCTCGGTTTGGACTTATTGCGGTGAAATGTGACCTTTTCACCGGGTTTCCATTTGTCATGAGTGAGTAGTCGATCCCATGTGTTTTTCCAAGAGCATCATAGTGGCACAATCCATTTGATGTGTTCCATGATTGAGGTGTGGATCTTACAAGGACACATTGTGGTGAATTTTACCCTTTTTACTGGTGGTTCATATTGGGTGGGTGAATAGCCTATCCTACGTGTTTGTTTTTGCATAGAATGCGATGGTGGCCACGGTTTGGTCCTAGAAGATGCGGTGTGCATGTAATGTCATGTGGTTCACTTGGGTTAGTGATGTTGACTAGCTGGGTTGAGTGGGTCCCCTTGGTCTCAATGGCGATGTTACTACTAACTGGGTTGAGTGGTTACCCCTAGTGTTAGATGATGATGTTACGATCAGTTAGGTTGAGTGGGTCCCCTAGTCCTTTAACAGCAAGGGTTTTTTGTATCACGTCTCCTTCACTGAACCATGACCCCTCTTTGTATACTACGAGGGTTTCGGTATAATTCCCCCTTCACCAGACTATGAACCCTCTTCGACTACTTTGTGTATGTGCAGTGTAGGTGTTCCCACATTCCGGTGTGAGTTGCCTCAATCCGCTTCGATGATGGACATAGAAGACTTTGAGCATGTATCGCCCCAAGAGGCCCAGCGTGATCCTGATGTCCCTTCATGTTTCCATGGTGGAGTATTTGGAATCGATGTGACCAATATTTATGCGGGCATAGATCCTCTACACATGATGTTCTTGTAGGAGACGGAGCCCTAATGAGACATGGGAGATGACCCTCTAACTGTGTACCAATATATTCTCATTCAGATTTCCATGGCGCATTTACTTGAGTTACTAGATGGGGTTTGAGGTATCTTCGTGACCAATATTACTCAGGCGATGATCCCCTATCTGAGTGATATTATCTGTAGGGTGTCATCTTGAGATCATGATTTTTTCCTCAGCGGTGTCATCAGTATCGGCATGACCAAAACTACTTAGGTGCTGATCCTCTACAAGATGAGTTGTTCTAGATTCAGGTTGTTGCGTGATACCCTTTCCAAGTTCAGTGGTTTTGCTAGGGTTTTAGGTGTCCCCTAGTGGATCCTGGGTGGGATACCCTACCTGAGGAGTTGTGGTAGTTTAGTCACCAGTTGACTTATTTTGTGATGTTATCCGTCGAGCGTGATCTCATAGAAAGGTATCATAAAGGTTGACCAGGTTGTTCCATTTTTATGTTTTACCAATCGAGTGACATCTCTTGGTTGAGTTCCAGATAGGTTGGGGAGGTTGGATCCTTGACTTCAGGATGTCTATTTTTGTCCCCTCTTAGTCTACATTCCATCGGGTATGGTTTCGATCTCGCTGTGTTTTATTTTAGGTAGGTTTCTACCTTCTCCTTGAGTCATATCCATTTTCTGTCTCTGAGGTCGGTACCTCATGAAAGCAATGAAAGTGTTTCATTTGAACATCAAGTTGTTTACCAAAGATATTCAATGGTTAGGACCATGAGACTGGGTGATGGGGATGAGTATATCTGGGTGTCATCTAGGAGTCCCTATGGTTTTAGTTGTTTCTTTGAAATACCGGGGAAGTTGAGATGACTAGTTGGGCATCACCGAGGATGGTCTTGGGATGGAGTTTATCTCTCATTTAGGTTCCCTCAGGATGGTTTGAGTTAACTGATGCCTATCAGTTTCCCAATTTTCTTTTGGGGTTTTTAGGGAACCTACTGAGTATTCTTATACTCACCACTGTATGGGATTTTGACGAACATGTCTTGTGTCTTGTACAGACCACATGTCCTTTGACGGAGTCCCAGTTGGACCCAGAGTAGGTAGAGCATAGTAGCTGGTCTGACCAGGTTTTTCACCAAATCTTGGATGAGAAGCTTACCAGTGGGTGTTTGATAGCGATCCCCTCCTTCAAAGTGAAAATGTTCAAAAGATTGAAATGTTTTTATATCAAAATTCAATGTGAAATTGATTAAAATGACTTAAATTGTATTAAATTATATAAAATTTATCTAATTATACTTTAAATCTAATAAAAAATATAATTTAACACTATAAATTATTGAGACTAAAGATCTTTTTTCAATTAAAATTTAGTATTTTTCACTGTTCATAAAAACATGAATCTTATTAGAATAATATAAAAACTTCAACCAAAGTAAATTTTGATATTACTATTTCAAAGAAGAAGTTTATATTTTCATATATAATTTATAAAAGGTTAAAAAACTATATTTAAAATAAGCGCACCAACAAAATACCACAAAACTATCTTTTTATAAAAATACATATTTTATGCATAAAATTAGATTTTTTTTATTTCATGTCTAGAAAACACATAGTATGAATGTTAAACATTATATTGAATATATTAAATATATATTTAATTAAAATAAAAAAATATGTTTTTTATTTTTTATTTATAAAACGTACTTGTGGGAATTTAAATAGGTTTTTAGAAAAAAATATTTCAATTTATATTCAAACAGGGTTTTATTTTAATTTATAATTAATTGGTCATGAAATAATTCATTATATACGCATGTGTAAACTATATAATCATAATTCAAATAATCCTATTCATACCCTCCATTTTAACGAATTGGTTATAACAATATCATTGCAATAATGAAATTTAGTTGTTCATTTAAGCTCGATGGGGAGTATTATGCTTGGTATTGAACATAGTCTTTCATTTTAAAAACTCATGATTTTAAATTATCCCCAATATTAATATATTATGTCCTCTCAATTTTAACTTAAGATAAAAAACTAGGGGTTTGAATTTTTAAAAGACCTTTATTGAAATCCCACATAGGAAAAAGGATTAATGAAACTTCCACTTTAAAATAAAGAAAGGGAAGTATGAAGGTCAACAGAGATAACACATACTAGGGTTCCATGTAAGAAAACATAGACATAGAATTGAAAATTAACTATAATGTTCTAATGGATAGTGATATAGAACATGGTCATGATAATGTCAAAAATCAAAAAACCATAAATCTATGATGGGTTAAAAAGACATTGATTTCATAGTAAGAAAATTAAATGGATAACGTTATTATTTAAAGATACTTTTCATAGATTTGAAGAATTATTTTACTACATGGACTAAGAACATAGGGAAATATACCTTCATTACAAGTAGAGTTTCATCCATTAATTAAATTCCACCACAAAATCATCTTTTTCTCAAAGAGATGTGTATTTAAGATGAATTTTTCATGATCGAAGCATTAAAATCAACTTTTATAGATAAAAAATACACCATATTATAACTATGTATTCCTTCTATATTTATACAGTAACAGAAAACAAAAAGTTTAGGATAATATATGATAATTACCCAAAAATAATAAACCATTATATGAATAAAAATTACTTAAATATTAGAAATTTAATTGTAATACCAAAAGTTCGACAAGGATCATTTAGAAAATAACCACCCATCCTCAAAAAAACATTCTAGACTAATATTTAAACCCAACAATCAAAAGGATTTGATCACATAGTCTTTAAAATAACATCAATAGTTCTTATATTCTTATACCAAGAATTTAATTGCCTAAATCACATAATCTCTAAGACATGATAACCATTTCCATAAATAACCTATATCACCATAAGTCCCCAATAAAATCATATTTTATTCCAAAATAAAATTCAACCTTTATTCATCATTATATTATTTTTAACTTAAACTTATAGGATTCCAAAAATAGTAAACATCTTCAAAAATAACATTGACCACTTAATCACCAAATAATTTTCAAATCCCAAGGTTATCTATAAAACTTATTTTCCAAAAATGAACTTAACCTTTATTCTTAAGATATTTTAAATAAAGAAAAACGATTTTATACTACCTAGTACAACACTTAGACCAGTGATAGGTGATTCACCCCTATCACCCTTCAGTTGTGTAATCTATTATCACATCATTTCTGGATGTGATGTGTGGTCACATGGTCTGTATGTTGTCTTTTTTCTAAAAATATTTTAATAAAATCCTTATAAAAAATCCAAAAATGTGATAAACATCCTAAAAAATAACCTTAATATATTTTAATGTGAAAGGTTATTTCATACCTTTAATTTTTCATCCAAAAAAGTAATATCCCATAATTACCTCAAAATCCAAGATCATATAAAAACTAATGGTTATCCATACCTTTATAATTATGTTCATAAAATAAAAGAGAATTGTTTCTCAAATATAATTTTCACATAATATACTTAAGGGTTACATATAATAAAAACTAAAAAATTATTCCAAAGTACTCACATCATCAAATGTGTATTTATACCTTTAAACATTTCATCATCCTTAGATCTAACATAATTCACGATTTACTTATATTTATACATCTTAATCATTCATTATTCCTCATAATCCCTTAAACATGATTTTATATGTTATACCTTAATAATTATTTCATATAACAAAAACATGAATCATATACTAAGATTTAATAATGCTAAATCAAAAACCATAAAATAATCCATACCATTCATATGTCTTTTGAAATTTCTTCGTCTTGAATTATAATGGAAATATATATTCCTAAAAAGATATTTATATGGTCCTGCTGACCCCACTCATGATTCTTATTCCTAAGACATCAATTTTCATAATGACCATTCTCCCCATATTTAAAACATTCAATTGAATACTCGAGAGAAACATATTTCCATTTTATGGAGTCAAATGAATGCTTCCTTTTTCCTTGGTCGATTATTTCAGTACGAGATCCTTTACCACATTTAAAACATATTCCCTTCCCTTTAATAAATTTCCCTAAGTGTTTATTTCTATATCCTTGACACATATCCCATTGAATATATTTACCTTTTTGATCATTGTTTCCTGAAATTCCATAGGGATTCATTTATATCATATATGATGCCTTAGAAAACTCACCAAGGTTAAAGGGGTTAATCATTACTACAGATATTTGGTTTAGAATAATAAAGAAATTTCCCATTAAAGCTCCCATTTAATTCAGTTTCATATTCATAGAACCAACACATTTTACTTTATATCCATTGTCACTTTGGTTCCTTCTGGATATAACCATTTACTAAAAATAAAAAGGCTAGTGTGAGAAATAAAATCATAATATACCATCTTATGAGGATGATAAACACTAAAATATACTTAATCATGTTATATAATATTCATTAAATTTATCTAAAATAACTATGACTCTTCCCATCATACTAACCATTGTGATTATATATGACTTGTACCTTATGATAAAATAGGATATTAACCTCTAAAGTTATCTAAACCTCCCTCAGATCCCAGCCGTATGGACCAAGCCTTAAACATTACATAATCGCGAGTTCTATTGAAGAAAATTAATTTCATTCACATCAATGATATTATTAGGTTTAGAGTTTTAAATAATTAGACCTTAACTTGTATATAATAAATCAAATATTACAAAGTAGACACTTATACTAAATATTCAATTTTTACCAAAGATGACCCTTTTAAAAAAAACATAGATTACTTTTCATGACAAATCTTTATAATATTAAACATTTATTCCTTATTTTTCTTACCCATCCATATAAACTGTGAAAAACATTATAAAACATGGGATTAACACAAAAATATCAGTAAGGGACCTTAAAAAAATAAATAAATTATTAGTCCATTAATACTTATAAGCCCATGAAAACATTTTCAAAAAGTTATTCTTTCACCGAAAAAACATTGGAACTTTATCTTACCTCATGAAATAATATGTTTACTATGAAACTCTATAGAAATTATAAATAATAATGGTAACTTATGGCATCATTTCCATATCACTATTACATTTACTATAACTCTCTTGGATACATAGGGAGTAACCTTCCTGGTTATGTATGGAATAACCAATATAGTATCACCACCAAAAACAATGCTTTTAAAAGTGCTAGAAACCGCTTTTAACAGTGCTAGAAAAGCACTATTAATCACGAAGAAGAGGGGGGGGGGGTCCCCTTTAAGAGTGCTAAAAAAGCACTAATAAAGGAGGCACCTTATCCGCACTAAAAAAGTGCAGATAAAGGTCCCCCCTTAATAAGTTCAGTTTTAGCGTGGATAAAGGGCCACCTTTATCAATGCTCAAAATAGGGATGATAAAGGCCTAGTTTCCTCTGATGTGTTATTTATTTAACAACACACCCAACACCTGCACACCTACACAAAGCATCACCAACATGTAAATAAACCGTAGAATAATGAAACAACTCACACAAGAATTTCAAAAACAATGCTATATAAATTTAATTGACATAATGAATTAAAAAAAACACACATCTATATACATTTCAAACAATGTATTATATGGTTACAATTACAATTATCCAACAAAAAGTTAATAAAATTAATGTTTCATCCTTTGAAATCTATGACCCCCTCTCAAAAATTTTCATACATGTTATTAATTTACGAACAAAGCATTCGAACTAAAGAAAGAAATTCCACCTATATAAGGAAACAAATATTATGTTAGTAATAAAATATTGAAATAAATTAAACATTAATATGAATGAATACATTAATAAAATGTCAATTTTTAATAAAAAAACACATTTGGAGTTATACCGGTCACACTGTTCATCGTATTGATGTGAGGTTAATTCCTACACGTCACAAACGAGTCACATATCATTGTTTTAAAATATTAAAAAAATCCCAATGGGTTTGCTTGGTTTTGAGTTTGTCACTTGTTCTTTTATTAAAATTAATATCAAATTTAAATGACACATTTATATTTATATTAGTCACATTGTTCATCATATTGAGGTGTGGTAGATTCCTACACATCATAAATGAATTATGGATCATTTCCCTAAAGTATCAAAACAATCTGAATGTTTTTTCTTGGTTTCCAATATGTCACTTATGTTTTTTCTAAAATTAATTTCATTTTTAAATAAAAAGAGACACTTTGAGAAATAAAAGTCGCATTGTTCATTTAATTAAGGTGCGGTGGATTCCTACATGCCAAAAATGACTTATGGATCATTTTTATAAAGTATCAAAACAATCCGAATGTGTTTTCTCAGTTTTTTGTATGCTAGTTGTGTTTTTTTACTACAATATCATTGCAAAATGGAAACACATATTTTGAGTCATATTGGTCGCATTGTTAGTTGGTTTGATATGATACTTCTTCAAACACATCACAAAGAACATATGAATCTTTATCCTAAATTATGAAGACAATTGGAGTGGGTTTACTTTGTTTTCAGTGAGTGACACATTTTGTGATAAAATGTAAATTTTAAACTGATAACAAACACTTTTATCCATACTGGTCACACCATGCATCAGATTGAGTTATGGTTGATTTCTACACCTAAAAAATGACTGATGGATCGTTTTACTAAATGATCAAAATAATCTGAATGTGTTTGCTTGATTTTCAGTATGTCACTTATGTTTTTTTCTAAAATTAATGTCAATTTTTAATAAAAAGATACACTTTGAGTCATACCAGTGGAATTGTGCATTTAATTTAGGTGAGGTAGACTCCTACAAGTTAATAATGAGTTATGTATCATTGTACAAAAGTATCAAAACAACCCGAATGTGTTTTCCCAGTTTGTTGTATGTTAGTGATGTTTTTTTACTAACATGTCATTTCAAACTGGAAACACACATTTTGAGTCATACCGATCACATCATGAGTTGTTTTAATATGAAACTGATTCATACATGTCACAAAGAACATATGAATCGTTATCTTAAATTATTAAGACAATTAGAGCGGATTTTCTTGGTTTTTAGTGAGTGACATGTTTTAAGCTAAAATGCCAATTTTAATCTGATAACAGCCATTTTTAGCCATACCGGTCACAACATGGATTAGATTGAGGTATATTTTATTCCTACATGTCACAAATGACTAATGGATCATCTTCCAAAACATCAAAACAATACGAATGTATTTTCTCAGTTTGCAGTATGTCACTTGTGTTTTTTTAAAATTAATGTCAATTTTAAATAAATAGAGGCACTTTGAGTCATACCAGTCACATTGTGCATTGAATTGAGGTGTTGTGGAATAATAAATGTCAAAAATGACTTATAGATAATTTTCAAAATGTATCAAAATAATATTAATGTGTTTTCATAGTTTGTAGTATGTTAGTCGTGTTTTTTTACTAAAATGTCATTTCAAATTTGAAACACGCATTCTGAGTCATACCGGTCACATATTGAATTGGTTTGATATGAGACTACTTCATACACATCCTAAATAACTTATGAATCGTTATACTAAATTATGAGGATAACTGGAGCAGGTCCTCATGGTTTTTAGTGAGTGACACGTTTTGAGCTAAATTGTCAATTTTAAACTGATAAGAGAAACTTTTAGCCATACCGGTCACACCGTTCATCATATTGAGGTGCGGTTGATTATTACTTGTAAAAAATGACTAATGGATCGTTTTATTAATGTATCAATACAATCCTAATGCGTTCTCTTGGTTTTCAGTATGTCACTTGTGTTTTTTTCTAAAATTAATGTCAATTTTAAATAAAAAGAGAAACTTTGAGTCATACGAGTCTCATTGTGCATTGAATTTATGTGTGGTCAATTACTAAAGGTCAAAAATGACTTATTTATAATTTCAATAAAGCATAAAAGAAATCAAAATGTGTTTTCTTCATTTTTAGTATGTCAGTTGTGTTTTTTTACTAAAATTTCATTTCAAACTAGAAACAAGCATTTTGAGTCATACCGGTCGCATCGTGCATTGGTTTGATATGACAATGATTCATAAACTTAAAAAATAACTTATTAATAATTATCCTAAATTATAAAGAAAATTAGATTGGGTTTTCATTGTTTTTAGGGAGTGACATGTTTTGAGATAAAATGTCAATTTTAAACTAATAACAGACACTTTAAGCCATATCGGTCACACCGTGCATTGGATTGAGGTGTGGTTAATTCTTAAATGTCACAAACGACTCATGGATTGTTTTACTAAAGTATCAAAATAATAAAAATGTGATTGATTGGTTTTAAGTATGTCACTTGTGTTTTTTTTCTAAAATTAATGTCAATTTTAAATAAAAAGAGACACTTTGAGACATACCAGTATCATTGTGATATTAATTGACATACAGTCGATTCTTTCAAGTCAAAAATGATTTACAGATCATTTCCATAAAGTATCAAAACAATTGGATTGATTTTTCTTAGTTTTGAGTATGTCACTTGTTCTTTTTACTAAAAATAATGTCAATTTTAAATAAAAAGAGACACTTTGAGTCATACCGGTCGCATCATGTGTCATATTGAGGTGGGGTTGATTTATACACATTTAAAATTACTTATGGATCATCTCTCTAAAGTATCAAAACAACTGAATGAATTTTCTTGATTTTGAATAGGTCAGTTACTCTGATACCAATTATAATGACCTAAACATTTCATACATTGATATAACATATTAGTAGATTAATATTCCTTACATAAAAGAAATAAATTAAATATAAATATGAAACAATGCATTAATTATATGGACAATGTTTTTACTATGAAAACATCAAGATTACCTCTGTGATTGAGCAGACAAAACGTCATTTCTCTTCCTGCAAAGGTATTTCACATGGACAAAAATCTTCTAAAATACACAAACCTTAAGGAATAATGAAAATAAAATCAACATTTAATTATGTATTTTTTCATTAAAATAAAGATATTATATCGTAACATTACCTTAACATCTTTCCAAAGGGTTTCTTTGGTCCAGATATATGCTAATAAAATAACTAATGATTCTTTATAAATGGTTGCATGAAGAGAAGGAAAAGTGAATGCTGAATGATGATATCATAGAGATGGTGTGGGATGAGAGAATCACGAGGACACCAGATCACAAGTTCAGATGAGATTCTATGCTAAGTGGTAGTTAACCAAAAGTAGTGAATAATCCTTAGCTTTGTTATTAAATTTGCGAGTGATGCACAACCAATATTCTTCCAACACACTATATCAGAAGAAAAAACAACATAAATGACCAAAATACAAAATATAAATGATCCATGTCATAATAGTTTAGGTCTAGTGATTTTGGAAACATGGAAACATAAAGAACTAGTTCATAAGAGTATCTCATTATGTTATTCTTTACTATAAAGACAAATCATTTGTAAAACCATTCTTCAGAACCTAAGGATATGAAACATAATAAAAAGTGATCATAAATGCCCAATAAGTCTAAACAAGGGAGATATCAATGATCATATAAGGATAACATAAGCAGTAAGAGTTCACCTTCATCCAATTTGTGTACAATATTCCATCAGGTATGCTGCCCATTCACTTCTAACCACATCTATATCATCTCGTGAATATGAGTTTTTGCGATAGTCATATTAGTACTGTAAAAATATAAATACACAAATAATTAATAAATATTTTAAATGAACTAGTAATTATTTTTGAAAATAACTCTTCAGGGATGCTAGTTTGTTGATGAAATATAACCTCTTTCATAAATTTGTAAACATAATAACCACAGTCCTTTCTATTTGTTTGTTTTGGACACTAAAGAAACATCAAGAAAAATATGTTATTTGTTTTGATATGTGTTTGGATAGTGCAATATTATTATATATACCATGATACCTATCTATTTGTAGATATTGTCGGCGTTCTTGTCATTAGTCCGTAGACTCATTCCATGAATTAGATGATATTGATGCACCACACTATCATAACAGAATCATCATTAAAAGATAATATAAATTATATAACTAGATGTTTATTTCTAAAATGATGGATCTAGTGTATTAAAAATTGAAAAATGCCATTATGCATGGTCAGTTTGTTGGATATCGATACATTGAATCCAGAAAATAAATCTTTTGAATATCCAAATTAAACGCAATGAGCATCCAATGATGCCTAAAAAAAGAATAAGTAATGAGGGAAATGAAAAATTAGTTGATATCATTAAATTATAGAGTTTTACCCCTGAATTGTTGGTATTAAAAAGAGTTTGTCATCCATAATTCTGTTTTCAAATGATTTGAGCAGGGATGGAATTATTTCACCCTCTTTATCAGAATTTATTTATTCTTTTGAAGAAGTGATGTGAGGACTAATGATTCCAATTTTTTGTTCATGGGGAAATCCCTTAAATTGTTTTTCATATATACACCTACAAAAAATATGAAATTTATTTATTCATAATTATCATATTATATCAGCTTTTGTAAAATCAAATCATGAAAACAAACCTCATGTATACATTTACAACTGAGGCACCTAGCCATTCATAATTGAGGATTTCATTTACATTATCAACACTAATGTAATCTGATTCTTCCCATCCACATATTTTTTTTTTCAAAATCAACTATGTGATTATTTTCATCTATCAATTTTATATCCACATGATCATATACTGATATTAAATGTGGATATAGAATGGGCAGGGTGAAGGTTCTCTCAATAGATCATTTCAATCCATTGGTTGATCCTTGAGATAGTTTTGGGACGATATTTAATTTTACCCCCTTCCCTTTCTCACTCTATAATAACATTCATTGGTTCAGACCTTTTTTCATTAAATGATAAAGTATTAGATTGAAAAATAAATTGGAAATTAATACCTCCTTGTCGACATATTTTTTTACAAGAATTGACAGCCAGATGATGAATGTTCTAACAACTTGTTCAACCATATGAATGTCTTAATCATCATTTGGAATAGGTAGCTCGATGGTCGCATCATGTGATATGTTAATTGAAAATCTGAAATGATCTGTTGGAAGTGGTCTATTGTGTATCATGTCGTTCTGCATATTGAACACCATAGCCCTTGCTATAAGGTGATGGGTGAGTGTTGATAGATATAAATCACAATCATTTTCACCCTATAGAATATCAATATAGGAAACATATAAATGTCTATGTGATTCACATTTCAAAGAAACAATTATTAGAAAATTGATTACCTTATCTATGTTAGGTTTTTGAGGGGAATTTATCGCCTTAAAAGTAGTGGGGGTGGGGATGGTTCTTCACTTACGAGTTGTTCTAGAGTTTCTTCTTCCCTTTTCCTCCCCCATAAAACTTTCTATCAGATCACACTCATATTGTAATTCTTCTTGAAACATAGATAATCATTCTCTCATATTTTTCATTTCCTATGTTTGATCCTCTACTTGTTTTTGTTTCTAAAAATATGTTTGGGGTGTTACCCAAAAACCCGCACATATGACACGACCATACTATTCTGGCTACTTCAAGGCCACTGAATGTATGTCTGCATTTGGTGTGAGTGTTGTTGATTGTTGTGACTACGTTAGATAGAAAATATAAAAAAATTAGTAATCATTTTTATGTAATAGAGAATTAAAGCAAAAAAAATTAATATTATTTCATACTTACACATATTTCACACACTTTTTGTGTGTTTTCATATATCAGTATCTTCTCTTTATTTACACAAGACTCCTTCCATAGCACATGGAATGGGATAAAAGTAGCTTTCAATTTCGATTCATCAATGTTCATATAAACAGAGGAACATGGTTATGGTGTTCTTTTATGTCACATAAAATTATTATTGTAGATTTAAAATATGTACCAATTTTTTCTCAAGTAAAGAGTACCCAATCCTTGATTTACAGTAGGGGTACACTGGTTTTTCTTTCCATTCCTTATTTTTAGTACTCAGTTGCTGTTTCATATATAAAAAACTTTCAATCAAAGTGATGTATACAAGAAACTTCAAACAATGTATTACCAGACACAATGTACATAAAAAGTATGCTCCACACGACGACTACTAAATGAATCCCATGCTCCTTGGGATATCTAGTGTGCATAAAGAGGAGGTAGGTGCGGCTTGATTTTCCCTTCAACATCTTTAAGATGATATTTTTTTTAAAATTTTTATGAAGTCTCTATGAATCCCTCCTACAACTCTTAATACATATTCCTTGTGCGAGACATCTACTATAAATTCAAAATATAAGGGATGATGAAGAGTAAGTCAATGTTTTAGCATTTTATTTTATTTTAATAAATTAAAGAAATGATATTATAATATTAATGTAATCTCTTCCCACAGTAGTGTCTTAATACTGGTTAAAACATGGTGCCACGACTGTACATCAATCGACTCGCGTTTCCGAGTGATGATTCCAATGTACAACTAAACATGTATTTTTTGGGGTTAATATGTTGGCCTCATTTATTCCACCACCACAAATTTGATGCATTTTTCTTTTTTCCTTAAGGATTTTGGCTAACACTGTCAAACTATAGTGATCTTGTTTTTTTACTCCATCAGGGTTTTATTGCTGACAATTTCTTCAATTTCAACATCATCATTTTGTTCCTCCAGAGCTCTAGCATTGGAACTAGGACCAGAAGAAATAGTTTGTGAAACCTGTTTTACCCCAGCACTGGAAAAAATAGTAATAGGTTGAGAAACCTATTATTCCTCTACACTGGGACCAGAAGTTGCAGGTTGGGAAACCAGTTATGCCTCGGGATTGGGCGCATTAGCAGGTGTAGAAGTCATTATCTACAGAGGTGGTGTAAAATTTAGTTTTGATTACATAAAAACAGCAGCCAATAAATAATAACATAAGGTAACACAATACATATTACAATAAAAATAATAACCTGATTATTAAACTATTTTTTTAAAGGCTGGATACATTTGATCCCTCTATTGACTATGTAAATCCCTTCATTGTGGTCTCCTCTAACATAAAAAATTCCATCTACATTGAGATCACTATGAAATTATTGTGAAGTACAAATGAAAGGGTCATCCTATGTTGAATTTTTATCTACCCCTTATGTTGGTTTAGTCGATAATAGAACAATTGACCAGTTTTGGTTTGCGGGATCTAGAACATAAAATACTTTTACTGCCTATGATTCCATTATAAACAATTCATCTTTCTCCCCATCTTTACTGAAATCAACATTCACAAATCACAATTAATATATTTTAATATAACTCCTATTATCAACCCACTTGTATTGAAAAATCGGCACTTGGAATTTCGTATAATCCAACTCCCATATTGTTTTGATGATGCCAATGTATGACATATCAAAAAAATTGGATTTCTTCCCTTAACACTAGAAATATGCATCGATTCAGCCATAAGTGTAATCCCACTATTCTGCATGGTACTATCTTCATCTTGTTTATTATTATAGAATGTATAACGATTAACTACATAAGCATTGTATGATAATACAGACACACTCGGTCCTCCGGCTAACCATCAAATTCAATATGAAATTGAGTCTAGATTTTCATCTGACTTTTTAAAAATATAGTCCCATAACAATCCTATAAACTATTGATTATTTGTATCTGATATCTATTTATTATCCCTATATGGATTCAAATTCCATTGAACTTCATTGTAGTTTTGAACATATGGGTCAAAATCAAAACTGTTATGCAAATCATAAATGTGGGACTTCTCTCGATCTATAATATTCTTTGTGAAAACCACTATTCCAAAAATTCCTTCACCCTCATGCCACCCAATCTGATGTTATTTTGGTAGGAAAATTCTTTCCCCACTAGACAAGTATTCGGTACAGAATTCAACAACTTCCTCAATAATATATCACTCCACAATACAACCCTCTGGCCAACTTTTATTTTTTACATACCCTTTAAAAATATTCATATTTTGTTCAATGTGGTACATCCATCTATAATTTATATTACCACATAGTCAAATATCTCTCACCAAGTGAACCATAAAATGAACCATCATATCAAATAATTTCAGTGGGAATAAAATTTTCCATTCACATAATATAAAACCAATTTCTCTTTCTATAGTTGGCAATTTCACTGGGTCTATAAATTTTCTGCTCATAGCTTTGAAGAAGAAATAAAGATTTTTTAATGTATGAAGGAAATTCTTGGGAAAAAAGAGATGTAAATCTATATGAATTATATCTTGCATCAAAACATGGCAGTCATGTGATTTCAGACCCTTTAACTTTAAATCTCTATTTGACACGATGTTCTTGATATTTTATGAATAACCCAATGGAAAAATTACATCATTCAAGAAGTTGAAAAACTAATATATCTCATGTCTTTAAAAAGTGTAAGTAGTAAGAGGAAGAAATGTTCATTCATCACCCTTCTTTGATTCCAACTCTTCTCGTATTCCCATATCAACCATGTCCAACCTAGCCTTAATTCTATCCTTTGTTTTACTGGGTGCATTTAGCAACGTGCTGATGAAACTAACACATAAATGTTTTTCAACATGGACAACATCAAGAAAATATCTGACATATAGGCAATTCCAGTATGATAATTAATAAAAATTGATCTCTTTTTCTGACAAGTTTTAATAAGGTTTTTTGAAAACGATTTACCAAAAGTAGTGTCCACATATTTTACTTTATCTAAAAATTGACCACCTGTTAGTAGAGATAGTGCTTTATGTTATTATGATCTTCCATCTAATTATGTCATCCAAGATTAGTACTTATGTCATTGGGGTAGAAATTTTTGATGTCCTAGAAACATGGTTTTTGATGAATGTTTCAACCTAATCAACTTTGTACCTTGTTTGCAAAGGAGACACCACTGAGTTCCTTTAATGATATATCCTAAAAAATTTACATAATAAGGGAAGTCATTTATCGTCCCATACAACAAGGATCTCAATTTGAAATATTGAATTTTGTAAGAATCATATAATGTAACACCTGAATCCCACAATAATTTCGAATCCTCGATCAATGGAGCCAAATAAACCTCAATATCATTATCTTGTTTTTTGGGTCTAGATATAAGAATAAATAACATGATTTATTTTCATTTCATGCATAACCATAGTGGTAATTTATATTTTACCAACATTACCAACCATGTACTATGACTACTTATTTGAAAACCAAAAGAATTCACTGCATATGTTGATAACACAAGAAGAAGGTTTCTTGGATCGTTTCCAAATTCAGGATACTCATGATCAGTTCTCTTCCATTGAGGAGAGTATACTGGGTGACATAGTTTCTCATATTTAAATCTTGTATCTACATGCCATGTCAATTATCTTACAGTCTCCTCACTTCCATACAGGTGCCTAAACCTTGGGATGATTGGATAGTACCATACAACTTTTGTAGGACTTGATTCATCTTTCTTGTATCCAGAAGCAACACACTTTGGGAATTATTTAAGTGATTTTTAGTCCTTATGAATTAGTATTCAATCATTCGGGAAGGAATGTATTCTTTCATAGATCATACCCATCGAGCGTAGCATTTGTTTGGAATCGTATGTTTGGCTTTAGAGATCATTATCTTTTGGTAGCATGTCATTCAAGAGAGAATCTAGTTCAGTAAAACTGGAATCACTCCACTTGTTGCTTTCTTTCAAATTATACAGCTTCAGTACGGCTGAAAATGATGTATATTTAGTGCAACCATCATACAATGGTGTATTTGTACAACTCTTTAACATCTTAAACAATTTTGGGAAATCACTAATTTCATCTTCAACCGTCCATTTAATTTCCTCAAAACGATCTTCATCATCATTTATATCTGTAATCACATCCTCCAGATAGTATTATTCATTGTTCACGCTTTTAATCATGTCAAATAATCTATAAAACACAGTGTTATCCCAGCCACTACTTACATTTGTTTTTTCCCAATGTTTATTTCAACATGTATATCTTCAATCTATTCTGTGATATATCAAGTGTTACTCCAACTCCTCTGGACTAATTTTTCTTGAATAAAAACAACGTATACATGAAAAAAGGATTTGAGAAGGGTCATATGCATGCCCTTTTGCAAAATTGATAAAATATTTCATGCCATAGTCATACTCTATTGTAAACCAATTGGAATTCATCCATTCTTTATTCCTTTTCATCCTATTTGACTCAGTAATATTAATATTTAAGAAAATAATTACAAAAAAGATGTTCAACTAGGGTCACTATCCAACTATAATCAATAGAAATAGCTATGGTAAACAATACCCTTACTGGTAGGTTCACTAGGTTAGATACCCTAAGGGGGGGGGGGTGAATCAGGGTATGACAGATTAAAACTACTACCCCTATTGATCTTGTCTCGCTGTTAAGAAAGACTTTCTTCTCTCTCTTTCCTACAACAAAGTATAAACAAAAACTAAAGCATGCAGATGACACAACAATTTTCACTTGGTTCACCCGCACTAGGCTAAATCCAAGGAGCATACACCGACGATGTGTAGATGTACCAAATTCACTAAAAGAGCACTGCTATTTACAATTTTTGGGATAGATCACTTCTATTCCCAAGATCTCTACCTTTAAAAAGTTTAGGGTTAGCTCACTGCTTTCCCAATGGTCACTCCCTGTTTCTCTCTCTCTGGCTCACTGCTGGTGGAGAGGATCACATTCTTCCTCTTCCTTTGCTCATTGCTCTGGAAAGGATTCAATCACAGTTTATAGACCTGTATGTCTCCTCATTATGAATAATGAATACATCCTCTGTTGTATATAGATGCTCTATTGAAGTCCAACGTTCACCTGTAGATGAATCTCACATTTCCCCGAAGGTATCAAGCAATCTTCCAGCTTTCACACAGATCTGAATCACTGTCCTGCTTCAACCATACCTGGAACCCTTCTCTAAGCCGGAATGCAAGTCTTGGTGTGCAAGTTACAACAAGCGCGCAATTCCACCTTAACCACTTGCACGACACAAGCTTCTGCAACTCCAAACTTGTGTGACTCACACCCTTTTATGCCCAAACCAATATTGGCGTGAAACCACCAACTATTACGCTTCTTCAAAACGTGGCATGCAAGTGTCACAAAACCACATGCGTGACACCTCCTTCTTCAACTCAAAAATTGGTCGAATCCCTTCCTTTCTCGCCCAAAACTCCTTGGGCGCGCAACAAAGAACTGGCGTGCAACTTATACTTGCGCGACCACACCACCACTTGCGCGACCACCACACCTGCGCGACGAGAGCTCTGATTTTCTCTAAGTGTTGAAATCGTACCAAATGAGGAGGGGTCGACCTCTATTTATAAGCATTTGGACACCGTGCGTGATGGCGCACAAGTTTCCCCTCAGCGCGCAAGTCTCTGCCGTGCAAGTCACTTGCGCGACCAACCCTAAAACTTGGGAACCCCTTTTCCCTTTTCCATAATTTGATGTTCTGATCTTGAAATACATATGTCATGCAAGTTTCCTCTCCTTCAATTCAATGGTACGCAAGTCCCTTTTTGCAAAAACACTTTTCTCCATTTGTCAATTTTCAGGCCCAAAAATTTGGAAAACACTAGAAAATGATGCCACCTTGTATCTTCTCTTTTTATACCGCCTCCAGATAATCCATTCCATTTTCGATGTTCTTGAATCATACATGAATCATTAACAACATCCCTTGAACTCAACATTCCATAATGAAATCCCCTTTTTTCAACAAATTTGTTTGTCATGGTTTTCTTTGTCAACAATCACAACACATATGTCCACTTTGTCAACAAACACAATCACCTCAAAAATGCTTCAATGATACCTTGAGAGATTTTTCCCAACAATCTCCCCCTTTGGGTTTGTTGAAAATTTTTCCATAAAAAGATACATCATTAATTCTTCATCCACCATTTGCCTATTGAGATTCCGATAGCGATCAAGGATTTATTCAACACATACTCTAAGCCCACATGAGCAATGCTTGGCATGAGAAACAAGAGTAAATGAAAAGTTCATCAACGAATCACTTTAACTCTGACACCCACTGTTGAGACCAAACTGATACCAATTTTTGGAAATGTTCTTACCACATTCCAACACCACTCTTCTTATTTTATCACGATCCTCAACTGTCGTGATATCTATTCTTTGATCTATCATTTCTTGAATCATTAGATTTAATATGCTCCCCCTATATCATTGCACTCCCCTTATCTCGCTGCTCCACTTGTCAGCTTCTCCCCATATCTTTCATGATTTCTCAAATAGCCACACTGTCTCCCGCTTGAACAATCACTATTCTCTCCCCCTTTTTCAAAAAACCCAAAGGTCACTCCTTTGCAGTCTGTAACAGAGTAGAGAACACATATCAGCACATTAGGGAAAAAACACATCACACCTTGGGGAGAGGGGGATTCCCACATCCACACTTTTTCAAGTGCAGGGAGTCGACTAAACTCTTAGAGCCACTTGATGCCTTTCAAATTATTCATTGGGTAAGGCCTTTGTCAGAATATCTGTAACCTGTAGCTCTGTAGGCACATACTCCAATTTCACAAGTCCTTGCTCCACCTTCTCCTTGATGAAATGATATTTGATCTCAATGTGATTTTTCCTTGAGTGATGAAGTGTATTTTTTCTTTGATTGATAGCACTTGAGTTATCACACTGGATTCCGATTAGAGACTTCACTTCAACTCCCATATCTTCAAGCTGCTGCTTCATCCACAATAACTGTGTGCATGCTTGAGTGGCCGCAATATACTCAGCTTCCACAGTGTTCAATGAAATGCGATATTTCTTCTTGATTATCCAAGAAATAAAAAATCCACCAAGATATAATGCACCACATGATGTTTATTTTCTATCATCCACAGAACCAGCCCAGTCTGCATCAGTATATCCCAATAACTCTGTTTGAGATTTTTCATTATATGTCAAGCCGAAGTCCACCGTGACCTTGATATAACGAAGTATTATTTTCACTGGAAGCATGTGGCTTTCCTTGAGATTACTCTGATATCTCTCTTCTTGGAATGCGGAAAAAACAATGTCCAGTCTTATTGCGGTCAAGTACAACAAACTTCTAGTAATTTGCCTGTATTCTGTGATATTAACTGCCTTTCCATCCTCATCTTTTGATAATTTCATCCGAGTAGTAACCAGAGTTTTCATCTCCTTGGAATTTTCCATTCCAAATCTTATTGAAACCTCCTTGGAATATTTGTATTGAGAAATAAATGTTCCATTCCTTCCTTGTGTCACCTGTAGACCAAGGAAAAATGTTAGCTCACAAATCATTGACATTTCAAACTCATTTTTCATGAATTCAGAAAACTGTCTGTACTGAGCTTCATCTGATCCACCAAATATTATTTCATCGACATATAATAACTCCATCATCCTTTGATTAACATCGTTGCTGAAATAGAGATTGTAATCAAATCCCCCATGCTGGAAACCAAGCTTCTTTCAAATACTGATCAAGCCTTGAGTACCATGCTCTTGGTGCTTGTTTCATCCCATACAACACCTTCTTCAGTCTGAAAACATTTTTATCATCCTCATGAATGAGAAAACTATCTGGCTGCTGAATATAAACTTCCTCATCCAGAACCCCATTCAATAATGTAGATTTGACATCTATCTAGAACACTTTGAAATTCCATTTCACTATAATGGCTAGGAATAATCTGATTATCTCCAACCTTGCAACCAGTGAAAATGTCTCATCAACATCTATTCCCTCTATTTGTGAGTACCCCTTGAACACTAGTCATGCTTTGTTCCGAATCACTGTTCCATATTCATTCATCTTGTCGCGATAGACCCATTTAGTCCTGATGAAATTCTTATATGTTGGCCTCGAAAAAATCTCCCATGTCTAGTTCTTCTCAATCTGATGAAGCTCTTCATTCATAGCTTGAAACAAGTTTTCATCTTCAGCTGCATCAGCAAAGCATTTCAACTCTACCTGAGATAGGAAAAATGTCTTTTATAGTGACTTAATTCTTATTGTCTGAACTGGAGCTATCTGATCACTAATGATATTCTGCATATAAATTTCAGCTCGACTCCTTGCTTTCCTTGCTGACATAGACTTGAAACATTCTTGTTCATCATTAGTCTCTTCTTCTGAGTCAACATATACCACTTCTTCTCCTCCTATGTTACATTCCTCTTCATCACTTTTATCAAGAAACTATTCACTATGCTGTTCAATATTCTATTAATTTTCCACAATAGTGACTCCATTGCTCTCAACTACTTTTCCCAGAATTTTTTAAAGCATTTGTATTCTTTTCTTTTTCCTGAGTAGCCAAGGAATATCCCCTCATATCCTTGTGACTCAAACTTACTATTATTTTCTTTGTTGATAATGAAACACTTAATTCCAAAGATTCGAAAGTATTTCAATGTTGGCTTCTTTCCGTACCACAATTCATATGAAGTCTTCCCTTCCTTCGGGCACAACAAAGCCCTGTTCGAAATATAGACTGTTGTCAAAACTGCTTCCTTCCAAAATTTCTCTGGTAGGTCCTTTTCAATAAGCATTGTTCTGGCCATGTTGTTGATGATCCGATTTCCCTTTTCAACCACTCCATTATGATTGGGAGTTCTCACTGATGAAACTTGATGCCTTATCCCGTGTTTCTCGAGATAATATTCAAATTGACTCTTTGTGAATTCTGTACCATTATTAGTATGAAACATCAGAATTTTCTTCCCAATCATCCTTTCTGATTCCCTCCAATACTACTTTATGAAACTGAGAACATATGACTTATGGTTAATGACAAATAACCAAGCCATTCTGCTATAATCATCAATGAAAAGGACATAGTACCTTTTCCCATTCATGGCTCATGGTGAGATAAGTCCACATACATCAGCATGTACCAATTCGAGCACTTTGGTTGATTTCTATTCCTTTGGCTTGTATGTCTTTCTGATGATCTTCCCTTGTTGGAAAGCATCGCATGTTTGAGTACGATCATGTGATAGTTTGGGAAGGTCTCTTGCAACATCACAGTTTACCATATCTTCCATAGGTGGTTGGCATAGATGACCAAGTCGCCTATTCCACAACTTGTTTTCTTCCTCTCTGGATAAAAGACACATATCTTCTTCTCCACTTACAAGGTAAATATCTCCCTTTGTCCTTTTCCCTTTTATAACAACTACTCCATATTTTTTTTCATAGCACACATCTTTATGGTAAATCAGATAGAGTGCCCAGAGTCACATAGTTGACTGATACTGAGAATGTTATGACTGAGACCCTCTACTACCAAGATATCAGCACATCTCATTTATTTTCCCCAAATTTATCCTTTCCAGAACCAATAATCTTCAGCCCTTCATCGTTCCCAAATTTGAAAACTCTTTCTTTGTCATACTTTATGCCTGTAATGAGATCCTTATTACCTATCATATGGGAGGTGCAACCACTATCAAGGATCCATACTCCAGAAAGATCTAAAACTTTGAGGGAAATTTCTACAACTACTACCTTCCCATCCTTTTTCTTTTTGATCTATGTCTTCGACTTCACACTCAGTGTGGTTTGAAGAGGTTGTTATTCCCTAGCGTGTGATGGACCAGATTCATCATGTAGAGCTGTAAATCGATTTTGTGTTTTCAACTCACTTGTCGATTCCCTAATTTGCTGCTTATGACTGCTCGGGTTTTTTTTGGCACATTCCTCTGTATGATTGATGTGCAATATCTTTCTATGTTCCCAAATCTTCCACACCAAAAACAGTTTCATTCAAAATATATTCTGGAGAACAGTTCTCTATTTGGCTGCCACATTTGTTCTTGTTCCCTTCAATATCTCTTGGCTATGGAACACACATACTGTGAATGTCCCATCTTTCCACAACAATAACACCTAATATAAGGTGCATTCCTTCGTGTTTCTTTTTCACAACGAGTTTCCCCTTGGGATCTCTAAATGTTCTGATTATGATTTGTGCCTAGATCAACCTTCAATCTTAGGATGGGCGCTTGCAGTCTGACTTCAATTTTCACAGATTTTTGTTTCTGATCAAGCCCTGAATCAGCCTTAACGTCTAAGCTCAATTGCTTCTTTTTTTCCTGTTGAACTACTGTCCTTCTTGTCCGTCTTTTCTGTCCTCTGAATGACCTGATTTCCCGATATCACATTGGGGGTCAAGAGTTTTTCTTGATCCTTTATTTTTCTTCGCAGACTAACCACTTCTTCTTCATGTTATTCGATCAACATGACCTGATATTTCACTTTTCTATTCAAGCCATCGATCTACCTTTTCTATTCTTCAATCTTGAGCTTATGCTCACTAACTGATTCTGAGTTTTCTGGTGTAGATTACTTGAGTTTCTCAATTTCTTCCATCAATTCAGACTTTTCTTCTTCCTGCTACTGCATATAGAGTTTGGCATCATGAACAACTTTGTTAGCTTTCTTTATTTTGGCTCTCCAAACATTTATCTCCTCAAGAGAAACCTCTAACTCAGCTTCCATATCTATTCTTCCTTCAACTTCTTATTCTTCTTCATCACCTTCGGTTTCGTTCTTCTCCTAAGAACTACCGATGACTGCCACCATATCATTTTCTCCATGATCTTTGAAATTTTCAATCTCCTCAACCTCTTCAACCTCAGACTCATCTGAACTGTCTATTTCTTGTGAAAGAATATTCTTCTTCTTGAAGAATTTCATCTTGAACTGCTTCTTCCCTTTCACATAGGCTGAATATTTCTTCTTGGGAATTTCAAATTCATCTTCATCATTTTCTTCTTGAATCTTTTTGGGGAACCTTGCCGCAAGATGACCAACTTTTCAACATCTAAATCAAGCAAGTGAAAGTTTCCCTTTAAATTTTCCTTTTCCTCTTTGAATATTTGAGGAGAGGAATGAAATTAACTCATCTATATCTTCTTCCTCTTGAGAATATTCAATGGTGAGATTCTTCATGGCCTTAAATTCCACCTCTTTGAATTTCCCCTTTTCCAAAACATCGTTATCATCATTTCTCATTTCATATGCAAAAAGAGTGTTATGTAGGTGATCCAATGTCAGCTCTTTCGGATCTTTATCTTCCAAACCAGAAAATTTCAGATTGAAACGAGGTGGAAGTTTTCTCAAGATGTGCTTCACAATTTTTAGGTCTTCAATAACTTCACCAAGACCTCGCATGTCTTATAATACAACATTAACCCTATCAAATAATGCATCAACAGACTCATTCAGGTTCATTATCAGATCTTCATACTTATTCCACAACACTTGTAGATTTGCCTCTCTGACCTTTGTATCCCCTTCATATATATTCAATAGATTTTTCCCACATGGCATGTGATGTTTTGCATGACATCACCTTTGTATAGATAGGATTGGATAGGGCTCCCCCTAAGGCATTAATTACTTTCGCATCTGCATCCAACTCTCTATGTTCAGCTTCTGATAATGCACCACTATTAATATCAGCTGTTATGCCATGCATTGCTGCTGTGAATACATCCATTCCCAAAGATTAGAAGTAGTGTTGCATCCGATTCTTCTATAACTGAAAATTGTTCCCGTTGAAGATCAGAATCCCTTTATGATTAGTGACCTCCATTTGAGAGAGAACCACTGATATAAACCTTTCCTCTAATACCAATTGTTAGGTCCAATAGGTTAGATACCCTGAGAGGTTGGGGGATGAATTAGGTTTTGACAGATTAAAACAAGTGCCCCTATTGATCTTGTCTCACTATTAAGAAAGAATTTCTTCTCTCTCTTTCCTACTGCAAAGTATAAACAAAAACTAAAGCATGCACATGACACAAAAATTATTACTTGGTTCACCCTCACTGGGATACATCTAATGAGAATACACCGACGATGTGCCGATGTACTAAATTCACTAAAAGCGCACTGCTGTTTACAAGGTTTGGGATAAATCACTTCTATTCCTAGGATCACTGCCTTTACAAAGTTTAGGGTCAGCTCACTGCTTTCCCAAGGTTCACTCCCTGTTTCTCTCTCTCTAGCTCACTGCCGGTGGAGAGGATCACCTTCTTCCTCTTCCTTTGCTCACTGCTCTGAAAAGGATCCACTCACAGTTTATAAACCTTTAGGTTTATTCATTATCACTAATGAATACATCCTCTGTTGTATGTAGATGCTCTGTTGAAGTCCAACTTTCACCCGTAGATGAATCTCACTTTACACCAAAGGTATCGGGAAATATTCAGCTTTCACACAGCCCTAAATCACTATCGTGATTCAACCCTACCTGGCGCCCTTCTTCAAGCCGGCACACATGTCTCAGAACACAAGTTACAACTGGCACGCAAGTCCACCTCAACCACTTGCGTGACACAAGCTTCGGAAACTCCAAACTTTCATGACTCACACCCTTTTACGCCCAACCAATATTGGCACACAACCACTAACTATCGCACTTCTTCAAAACATGGCGTGCAAGTGTCACCAAAACACTTGCACGACACCTCCTTCTTCAACTCAAAACTTGGGTGGCTCCCTTCCTTTCTCGCCCAAACCTCCTTGGGCGCGCAACAAACAACTAGCGCGCAACTTCTACTTGTGTGACCACACCACCACTTGCGTGACCACCACACCTGCACGACATGAGCTCTAATTTTCTCTAAGTGTTGAAATCATACCGAATGAGGAGGGGTCAACCTCTATTTATAGGAATTTTCACACCCTACGCGATGGTGTGCAAGTGTCCCCTCGACGCTCAAGTCTCAGTGCGCAAGTCTTTACCGCGAAAGTCACTTGCACAACCAACCCTAAAACTTGGGCGCCCCTTTCCCCTTTTCCATAATTTGATGTTATGATCTTGTAAAACATATGGTTTGAAAGTTTCCTCTCCTTCAAGTCAACGGAACGCAAGTCCTTTTTCCAAAACCACTTTTCTCCATTTGTCAATTTTTAGGCCTAAAAATTTGGCAAACACTGGAAAATGGTGCCACCTTGTATCTGCTCTTTTTGTATCGCCTCCAGATCATCCATTCATTTGTTGACGTTCTTGAATCAAAAATAGATCATTAACAACATCCCTTGAACTCTACATGCCACAATGAAATCCCCTTTGTCAACAAATTTGTATTTCATGGTTTTCTTTGTCAACAATCACAACACAGATGTCCACTTTCTCAACAAACACAATCACCTAAAAATGCTTCAATGATACCTTGAGGGATATTTTCCCAACAATTAACTCTCCATGAAATACATATGTCTAAAGTAGATCACACCCATCTTTCCAACCACATGATCGATAGAACTAGATATGAGAAGCCCTTTCACTAGAATGTTTTTTTACCCCACATGTGATCTATATGCATTGTTGTAAATAGGTTTTTTAGTGTTTATCTAGAAACATAATGTCTCGATTCATGAACTATGGTAAGAAAATAATAGATGGTATAATTTTCCAAAGAGTGCTTGTGGATGGAAGGATTTATTACATGTGTTGTTATGGCTATTTAACTAGGGTGTCTATAAAGTGTCCCATAGATTCCTCTAGTGAAGTGGGTTTTTAAGATTCTGTGGAATTTCACTAGTAACAAAGTGGTCGTGCCATTGAAATGGGTATGGTTTGGATTGATATTTGGTGGTGTAGAAAATACAACATGAAAAAAATGGCATACCAATTATGCCAATAATCTCAACCCCATGAAAACACACAATCATGCTCACAATCGCAACACCATTCAAACCAAACAAACACAATTTCAGATTTTACAAAGCATCCCTTATTCAATTCCTCTTGATAAATTAGGGGTTATCACAGAAGTATTATCATCTTGGGGAATTCATTCATTTTCAATGTATACATAAATTACTAATTTCTATATTCAAATGTTCAACATGTACCAACCAACATGCAATTCATTTTGTGCGCAAACAAGGACCACCGGCAGCCATGATTTCTATTAGGGCATTTAGCCCATATAATTCACAACATAACCATCAATATCAAAGAGTTATAACATTCGAACAAGAGGAAACCAATGAGTAATATGATAAAACTCACTGTAAAGGTTCCATTTAGTGCACAATGAAGGTGCATTTGGGGTAGAGGATAGGCCCACAATAGAGGGGATTTCCAACTAAAAAGAAAACATAAAATGAGAATTCATATGTTATACCTTCCCAAAATAGGTTCAATGAGATTTAGGAATGGTAAATGTCTGGTTAAATAATTTTATTGGTCAATACTGAGAATTTATTTTCCATCTATGATATCTGCTTCTTATTTATTTATTTATTTATTTATTTCATATCTACTATTTTATTAGATATTCAACTTATGAATGGTATATACCAGGTTTTCAAATGAAAGATCATTTTTAATTTACTCTAATTTAGGGGTAAAATGTTCCACATTAATTTTATCTTTTTTCCAAGGTATTGTTTCTATCCCACAGGGATCATGAATTCCTCTTAGGTTAGTGGAAAGTCAGGCTAGTTGTTGGTTATGATACCACCATGGGACGTATCATTACATTTCTAATTTCAACTGACCCATGTCTATTTAAATATATAATGGGGGGGGGGGGGTCAGACACTAATATATTCCTAACACCACTAGAGTTATAACAGGGGTGGGTACTGATAGCATCATATTTGATAAATCATTTATAGATTGGACATTAGAGTAGTCACTGTTATGGATTTACTCATTTGTATAGTAATAATGATTGTTGAACCTAGTGTATTAAGTAGACATCAGAAACTAATAGGTGATTAAAAATAATGTGATGACTTCATAACCTATGGAAAAATATATTGGAAATATCTTAAAACCCCCATTTAATATTAATAGGTTTTGTTTCATTCATCATATAGTTACAAGTGATGTGGAATGTGTAAATGATATGCTTGGAGGGTGGGGGCTGAATGATGTGGAGATGTTGATGGAAATTATGATGTGGTAGTGTGTTTAAATATTCATTGTATATTTTTCATTAGAATGATATTTGTTTAAGTAATTATATTTAGGTCGGTTGTGTTATTCCATCACGAGGTTCAATAGAAGAGGAGAATCAAGCATCCATGGATGTCCATCATAGACTAAAACAAGAGGTTGGGAATGTAATGAAGCTATCCTTAAGGGGGTTCTATATGTATAATTTATTAAAGTATGATGGTTTGGTTGTATGTAATGTGACTTAGTGATGGTTATATAAATTTGAGATTTTATTTCATCTATTCTAAACTAGAGATCTACTTCAAGTTCCTTTTGGGGTGAGTTTTTTGGATGATCGACATTATAGATGTAGATTCATTTCTGGGGTATCCATGAAGGACCTTAGAGTTTATAGAGATATTGAATATATATTGATGATTGCTAGGTTTTTTATGTTTGTATAAGTATCTCATTATATGATTGAAAAAGGATATTTTCAAGTTGATCTTAGTAGAGACATGATTAATATGAAATTGTTTTGACATCGATAATTAGAGTTCCCTAAAAATGACATTTTATCCTATTGTGTGTTATATAGATTAAATTCATAATTGATATATCATATGACTAGTTTCTTAATAAAATTAAATCATGGATATTGGTACTGTTTTTTAGGTATTATTTCTAGTAAAATACTCATGGATTAGTTGGATGCTCTATGGGGTTGAGGGATGTTTCAAAGTAAATATGTTCTATAAAGTTAAAGTGAATCATGGTATGAAGAAAATGATTTTTTCATGATGGTAATGAAAATGTGGATGATTTTACTCATACACATATAATTCATGTATGTTCAGACCATGTTGAAAATTATCACCCTTAGATGATAGGTGAATCTAGGTGTTTCATATTTAGAAATACTATCTTGATGATGTTGACCCCATTTATAGGATATTTTTACCTCATTTGAAGGAACTCATTAAATCCTTCACTCTAAATGGTTCACTCACCAAAACAAACACAAATGAATAAATATAATGAAATCAAGTATTTTACATGGTTTACTATAAAGGGATACATCTAAGGAGAACACATCATTGATGAGTCAATGTGAAGAAATATAGTATACTCACCTTCAGTGGAATAATTTTTTTGTGATAGTCATTTTATAACATGGTTATTGTGAGGCACAATAAATAGACACAATGAGATAGATTCTTTGAGACACAATGTAAAAAAACACACAACCATGAGGCATACAAAACCAATTTTTTTAACCTGGCAGCCCCCCCCCCCCAAATTCTTTTTGAAAAACGAAACACATTCCAAAACCATTTTCAAAACAATAAATACCATTTTTACAAAAACATAGACAAACATGCCTTTACACCAAGGATTTACTAAAAAGTGCCCAAGTTCGAAACGAGCCCTTGAGTTTCAAACACACACACACCCACACCCAAACATTTCACAATTTCAAAAAGGGCTATTTCCTTTCGAAAGACACACCAAATCATTTCAATAAAAAATCCATCAAAATTATAAAATTAAGACACCTTTATAAAACAAACCAAAAAATTTATCAATAATTGTACAAAGAAACCAAATAATTTATAAACAATTATATAAACAACCCAACCAGTTTATAAACAATTTTATAACAAACTAACCAATTTATGAACAATTTTTTTGCTGTCCAAACAATGTATAAATAATTTTATAAGAAACTCAAACAGTTTACTAGAAATTTTATAAACAAATCAAACAATTTATAATAAATTTCATAAACGGGCCAAACAATTTAAAATTCATTATTGATAAACAAACAAAACAGTTTATTTAAAATATTATAAATTGATAAAACAAATTACACAAACTAGAAACACCATAATAAACTATTAAAGAGTATTATGAAGGTGCTTTTCACATTGAAAACATTATAAATTTTTTTTTACATCTAATGAACACAATTTCCATAAGCACACATAATCATAACTAGGGAAAAATACTTCAAAAACTATTTTTAAAAAAATTCACTAACCTGAAAAAACCATATCAGTCTAACCATGTGTACTGAGAAGATGCGAATCTAGTAAATATTTGTCTAAAAACATTCGAGCATCAAATTAACTTAATTGGAAAGGAAAACAAATATTCGTATACCTCAGATGTGTGAAAATGCGACGACACTTCAATAGAAGGGGGAATAAGACATCGCAGACCCTACACACACCCTAAAAACCAAAGGAAACAAATCACACCTAAACCCTACCCATAAGGGTTTTTCCAAACCCTACACACCCTATAGAAACCAGGGAAATTGCAATAAAGACTCACTGGGGGGAATCCGTGCACTATAGAGAAGGCCACCAGGATGGTCGTCAGATGAGGAGGGTGCAGTAAAGCAGGTCAGCTGGACAAGGGAGCCACATAAGGAGATGGAGGAGAAGGAGGCCGAGGAGGAGGAGGAGGAGGAGGAGGAGGGGGCAGTGACGATGGGGGAAAATGAGTCGGTGGTTGCGAAGGAGGAGGAGGAGGCCACTATGATGGAGGAGGAGGCAACAACGGCGTAGGGGTCATGGAGGAGGAGGGCTTGACGGTGTTTGGTTCAGCTTCCGTGAAGGCTTGAAAGGGTGAGATGGAGGAGGAGCTTGTTAGTGTTCTCTTATAAAACCTGATGGAACCTTTATCGGTGCTTTGATAGCCCTGATAAAGATATGCCTTTATCAATGCTAAAAAAGCACTGATTAAAGGTCTATTTATCAACGCTATAATTTTAGCACTTTTAAATAGGTCTTTTATCTGGGCTTTTTTTAGCACTAATAAAGGCCTATCTTTATCAGTGCTAACAAAGCGATGATAATGGTATAATTTTAATAATTTATTTATATTATTATATATTTATTAAAAATGATATATAGGATATATATATATATTTATTAATAATTATAATTATAAATAATTAAATATTTATTTATACTTCTAAAATTATAATTTAAGTAATTATAAAATTATAAGCCGAATACTCATTATATTTATAATCATTTAAATATATAAAATAAATATATTAATTATATATATTCAAAAGATTGAAGATATATATAACTATATTTTTTCTAAATCAATAAATATTTATATGAAATATATATTTGTTTATAAATATAATTATAAATAAATAAATATTTATTTATTTAAATAGTTATAAAATTATAAAAAATTTATATATCTAATATTTATAATTTTTCTAAAATATATAATTAATATATTTATTATAATTTTAAAATTATTTAAATATATCTGTATTTATTTATTACTATAAATAACATTTGTATTTATTTATCAATATTTGTATAAATATTTAGAAATATATATTTATTTAATTATATATAACATATTATATATGAAAAAATAAATATATATTTTTTAAATTAATAATTATTTAAATAAATGTAAATTTATTTTATATTTATTTATAAATATTTTAATATATTTATAAATATATCTATTTAATTATATATTTATAACTTTTTAAGTTGTATAATAATTATTTTTATTATTATTTTAGAAATATTTGAATATATATATATATATATATATATTTATAGTTATAATTATAACTATAAATAATATATATTTTTAAATATTTGTATATAATTGTTAATATATATATTAATAAAATTATAATATTATATGTATAATTTTATAATTATTTATATATATATAGTTATAATTATAAATAAAAATGTATTTAAAAAGTATTTATATATATCATTAAGAATATACTAAAATTTATTTATTATTTAAATATATTTAATGTAATATTATAAGTACATTTTCAGAACATATATAGTTTATATGGGTAAAATTATAAATTAATCAATCTACCACATCAACAGCCAAAGTGATGTAATGTATAAATGAACATTCATGCATGATACATAACATATACGCATGAATAATGTATTCATTGACCAAATTCACTAGAAAACACACATATATTCAATAATTTTAATTATATATATATATATATATATTAAAAAATATTATATATTTATAAATAAAATAAATAAATAAATATATTAAATATATAAAATATATAAAATATAGTGAATTAATCCTATAAATCTATCAAATCTAATAAATTAATTTATTAAACCTAAAAAATCTAAATCTAATAAATCTATAATAAATCTAATAAATCTAATAAATCTAATAAATTGAAAAAATCTAATAAATATAATAAATATATTAAATCTGATAAATCTAATAAATCTAATAAATCTAATAAAAATATTTACTATTTAATGTAATTTATTATAATCTTATAATTATTTAATTATATATATATATATATATATTTAATTATAATCTTAGAAATACTTTTTTCCATTAAAACATTGTATATATATTTTTGAATTATTAAAAAATATATATTAATTATTAACATGCGTTTTTTATTTATTGTATAAAAATAAACATTATTTTTGAATATAAATATAATAATTTTACATAAATTAATAATATTTTTTTATTAAAATCTTTTATCATCTCTAATAATAGTGCGGATAAAGGCCCACCCCTTTATCAGTGCTTTCTACTTAGCACTGATAAAAGGCAGTGCTTACCTTGCCCTATTTTGTGGAAGTGTATATTCCCTTAATCTCTTATAAGAAACCCTACCGGTTAACTCTATCTCATTACCCAATGCATTGGAGAGCTATAATGGGCACACCTACCCTCATTTTATCAAGGAACCACCCATACTCATAAATAATTCAAAATAACCATAACATAAGCCTAACACATAAATAATTCATAAAAGAAAAACAACTTTTCCACTTTGAAATCACTTTGTTTTACAAATCCATACACACATAAATGAAAACACATTATTTGAAAATAAATTTTTTAAATTGTAAAGGAGTCTTTAAAAAATTAAGGACATATGAAAGAAGGAAATTTAATTCACTCTATATATGTTAAAAAAAATTCCTTTTGGATTTTGTAAATATAGTTTAAATAGTAACTTTAAAAGATGTTTTTTTAAAAGAAAGTCCCTTATGAATATCATATCACTGAAGGGAAAATTAATCAAATTAATCATTTATGTGTATATGCTTTAAATCCATATAAAATAAGTAAAAATACAATATAATATAATAAAAACTATTTTCACAAATAATAATGGAATGAAATAATCATGAAGTATAAGTTCAAACCAAATAATAGAAATTGATTTAATAATTTCCTTACTACTTTGTAATCAGTCGAATCAAATGCCAAATAAATGAGTAACATAAAAAAACACTAAATATCATAAATTCAAAATATATATTGTCAAAGGAGAGTTATATGCACCTTATAAAAGAATATTGGTGTATAAAAGCAAAAATATGCCTGAATGAAAGAGAATTGTGATAAAGTCCCTTACCTTGAGTCCAACTCATCACATACAATCTTTATCTTTCTCTTATTTAGATGATCTCCTTTTATTAACCAATTAATACCATAAGGGTGGTGTTATGCCAAAAATAATATGTCTATAATGTGGGAATGGATTATAGGAAAGGATTTGAGTAGAAATTTATTGATCTAAATACATTTTCAAGTGTAAAGAAAAGAGAAGAAGATGTTCTATTTTATAAGTGAAGAAATGGGCACTCATGGAATTATTCAAAATATGAAATTAATATAAATTAATTTTCTATTAAAAATGGATACGAAGTGACTTATTTGGATATTAGGATGTGGATGGGTTGAAATCCTTATATATAATAAAAATTAGACAAGTTTTGATAATTTTTTTAATCCTTTTCTTTTTGTTTTAACCCTTGTTTAACCCCTTTAATTGTTACCGTGATGTCATGTAATATACACTTTGACGGTTAATATAATTACTATTAAATAAAAAATGAGCAATAAATGAGTATTTGATGTGATTTTAACACTTATTCCAATATTTTTTATGAATTTTATATTCTTTAGAAATTTTATATCATTTAATAAAACATTATTTACTTTAAAATATCATTAATGTCAATTTTGATACTATTTATTATTTTATATTAAAATAACAAAATCCACAATTTAAATTAGAAAAAAGACTTCTAAAAAATCACTAAGATATAAAATTCATCTAAATAATTGTTGTATGACATTAATAATCTCAAATTATAGTTATTTTAATACTTTGAATATCATTTATTTGATATTTCTATTAATTAAACAGTTAATGCATCATCATTGTGTAATTATTTAAGGTAATTATATCTTCAATAAAAATGAAAAATAAATTTTCATGTTGAAGATAAATATTTTATATTTAAAAATAATATTTATAGATGAATATATCTTGTAAAGAACCCTATATTAAAATATGCTATAATTTCTGAAACATAAGTATGAAATCTTTGGCTTTTTTTTAAAAAATAATATAAAGGGATTAAAGTCATCCAAGTGGCACAAAGGGGCCATGAAATTTTTCCAAGGATGATTTTTTTTTCAAAAATCACTAATCCAATAAAATTAACACAAGTTTTAGATTAATTTTCTAATATTTATAATATTATTTTTATCCTTAATTACCAAGTTTAACCTTAACTATAGTAATAAAAATTTATAAATTTACTATTTATATTGTCTAAAAATTAGAGGAACCTATTTCATAAATTAGGAATTTATAATTTGAAATATAGAATAATTTTTTCGAACTTAAAAATAAATAAGAGGCTAAACTTAATTTAAAATTAATCCCATTGACAGAACAAGAAAACAAGTTTTTAAAGTGATAATGTTCAAAATATTGATTTTTTTATATCCAAATTCAATGTGAAATTGATAATAATGACCTAAATTAGATTAAATGATATAAAATTGATCTAATTATACTTTAAAACTAATCAATATACAATTTAACACTCTCAATTATTTAGATAATTTTTTTTAATTAAGATTCTATATTTCTCAATATTCATCATAACTTGAAACTTATCAAAAAATAACAAAAATTAAACCAAAGTAAAGTTTTATATTCTGATTTTAAATAATAAGTTTATTTTGTCATATATAATTTTTAAAAGTGTGAAAAATAATATTTAAAATAAGTGCTCCATCAAAAGTTGACAAAACTGTCATTTTATAAAAATAAATCTTTGTTGCGTAAAATTTGATTTATTCTTATGTCATGTCTAGAAAGCACATATGACAAATTTTAAACATTAGATTGAATATTATATATATATATATTTCATTAATATAATCCAAAAAGTTTGTTTTTCTATTTTATTATGAAAAAACATTGTTGTGCGCATTTAAATGTTTTCCCAAATAAATTTCTTTTATTTTAAAAGGGGGTTTTATTTTAATTTATAATTAATTAGTCACCAAATAATTAATTATATAGGCATTGGGAAACCATATTATCATAATTCAATTATTTATGTTCATACCCTCCATTCAAAATGAATGGTTATAATGATTACATTTAGATAAAAAAAATTAATTGTTCATTTAAGCCCGATGTGGTGAATTATGTATGCTATCGAACATAGCATTTCATTTTAAAAACTCTAGATGTTATATTATCACCCACATTAATAAATTATGTCCTCTCAATTTGAACCCGGGATAAAAAAAATTGGGATTTGAATTTTTAAAATACCTTTTTTGAAATGCCACATCAAAAAATGATTAATAAAGATTCCACTTTAAAATAAAGACGGATAATTATGAAGGTTAGTGAAGATAACACATACTATGGTTCCATGTAAGAAAACATGAACATGGAAGATAAAAGTAACTATCAAGTTCTGATGGTGAGTGATAGAGAACATGGTCTTGAGAAAGTTAACAATCAAAAAACCATAAATCTGTAATGAGTTAAAAGGTTTTAGATTTCATTGTAAGAAAACTAAATGGATAAATATTTTATTTTAATATCCATTTTATAGAGTTGAGAAATTATTTTATTACCTAGACTAGAAACATAAGGAAATATTATAAGGACTCGACCTTAAACCTTACTTAATCTTGAGTTATTTCAAGAATATACATTGAGGATCTTTTCAGGTTTAGAGTTTTAGAGAATTAGATCATAAATCATGCATTACATTCCACATTTAAACAAAGTGGTTACATAAAAGATAGTATTCATTTTTTCCCATCAATGGAAAAATATTTAAAATAAAACATGGATTCTTTCTTGACACTTCCTTGACACTATCATCATATCATGTACCTTTCCCTTGACCTGTAAAAACATTTCAAAAACTTGGGATGATCATAAATAACCCAGTAAGGGATACAGAAAAACGTAAAGGAAAAATTAGTACATGTATACATAAGAATCAATGAAATCATACATTACTCATAAAACATAATCACATTAACATACCTCATGAAATCATAAGATTTATGGATAACTCAAAGAAATCATAAGACATAAAGGTAACTTGAGGAATTCATAACATTCTTACGTAGGGAGTAACCCTCATGGTTACGTTTGGAATACCCATCATTGTATATTAGCTAAATATTTTTGGAGAAACATTAACGTTTAACCCCTTAGCGTTACCCAATGCATTGGAAAACTATCACGGGCTCACCCGCCCTTAGTTTATCATGAAACCACCCGTCTTCATAAACAATGCCAAAGAACCATACCATAATCATAACACTTAAAACATGCATAAAAGAAACATAAAATTTCTACATTTCAACCACAATAGATGACATCATGATATTATCATAAATAAAAACATCTAATAAAATCATTAAAACTCTATGAGAGAAAAATCCCTTTATACTTTGAAAATATTAAAAGAAGATATTTAAAAGAGATTTTAGATTCAAAGTTTCCCATACAACATTGAAACTTATGAAAGGTTTTTAAAACATTCATTTCTATATAAATAAATCCTTAAAACCATTTTTAAAACATGGACATGGAAGATAAATGTTTAAAAGAATAAATTATTAAAACCATTTAAAACAATGTTTTAATAAAAGAGTCCTCTTCCATTTTGATCATTTAAATTATAATCCACATGAAAGTAGACCATTTTCAAAACATTTAAATGACTTTAGTATAGACATAATATGGATATGGAAAGTCTAAGGGTCTGTATATACACTTTATAAAAGAATAAAAGTGCATATCATTAAGAAATGTCTCAATGAGAAGAAATTGAGATGTAATCCCAATCAAGGATCATGCCATTAGAGAAAGGATAAAGAAATGAAATAATTATGTGTGAAAAATATAAATATACTAAATATAAGTGGATACTCAGTGTAAAAAAATCAGATGTCATCCACACATATTCATAGCACGGCATAATCAAGAAGTAGAGGTTTAACCCAAAGAATTGGAATTGGGTTAAGAAGTTTCCTTGCAAAAAATCGATTGCCTAACGAAGTCACATAAAATTTTAGAAAAAGAGTTGATGAGAGAGATAAAGGGTATATCATCACATGGACATAAAATTTACAGCAATAAGGATATATAAGAACATATCCCCACATAAGAAGATGTAATTTAAAAGACAAAACAAAAAAAAGTCTTTTAAAAATAGGAGGGTCAAAGGTTCCCTTACCGACTTGGGTAACTTTTGAAACGTACACCCCAGGAAAGAAAGACTATACAACATTGATGTAAATACTCATAAACAAAAGTATATTACACAAAGAGTAGAATAATGGGCAGTACATACACCACTCAAATTAAATGGTGGAAAATGTATCATAAATCTCACTGGAATAAAAGTGAGATGAAAAACCCCTTACGAAAACTCAGCAGCCTAATGATGCCACTTAAAACATCCAAATATGGATTTCTGAGATAAAATAGGGTCTCTCATAATATGAATATAAAACTTCATAATGAGTAATAGAAAATAACATCCCCAAACATAAGAAAGATGAGATTAAAAGAAATGACATAAAAGAGAGTACTTAAAAAGAAAGATAGAGGTAGGATCCCTTACCTCAAGTCCGACTTGTCTTGTTCATTTCTTTATATTCTTGAATAATAAACTTTTGTCAATTTATAAGTTCTTAAGGAAATAATTTAAAGTTTATTATTCAATTAATATCATATATTATCATGTTATAATAATTAGTTAATTACGCGAGTTCATATCATACGTTTTGTTGATGTTCGGTACATGAGTCAAAAATGATCTTGTTTGAAAAGAATTGTCAATGTAGTTGTATGTAAATCATATCCAGAATAGTATTAATGATGTAAATATCATATATATCCATTATATATTCGTTATATACTTATTTTATAATATTTTTAGATAAAAAGAAATGAAATGCACCGTTCATGGAGACGGTAGGCCGTACGTACGCATGAACACTACTTTCATTACTTTGGCACATTAATGGAATTAAAACTAAATGAGATATATATATATATATATATATATATTATAATTACAGTATAATATATATGGTATATAGGTCACATATGTTCATTAATTTCATTCTTTATACATTCCATGTATTGCATGAACGAGTCACATCACTTGACGGGGCGGTAGTCCACACTTCCTCGTATGAAATTATCGCATTTTCACAACATGAAAAGCATAAATGTATGTTTTAAATATAAAATACAGAAGCAAATAGAAATCATAAATACCATATATATCATATATAAAATATAGAGACATCATAATGGCCACCATGAAAGGTGTTAAGATAAGATTGAACAATCATCATTTCGTGAGGCAGTAATTCCCCATCCATAGAAACAATATATTCTTTAACCATTAGACGGAGGTGTGTGTAAGTGTAGCACTAATAATTTACATAAAACATCCTAGTATATTGAAGATATTGGTGTTGTTACAAAATAAAGTAACAAAAATAGTGAAGGGGTTGGAGAAGCAAAATAAAACAAAAGAACACAAGTGAAGACAATACCTTTAAATCGGGTAACTTCTCTTGGTTTGAACCAAAAGGGTTTCTTGAAGAGCTTTCTGCCAAATGTAAGGCTCTTAGGATGAAGAGAGGGATGTGAATAGATGTAATGAGCAGAGTTTGGTTGAGACAAAGGATTTAGAGGTGTGGTTAAGGGGGTATAGGTGGGGGCCTTTTATAAGAGGGAGGAGGGGCACTCTTGGAATGTCTTGAAAAGATACTTTATTATAAAATGATTTTCGGGTATTAAAGGTCCCAAAATTATATATTCAGAGGATAAGTTGATAAGGGTTCTAAATCCACCCATACAATAGGTTTTTGACAAGTGTAAGTCGTAGATTTTACCTTATCTTCTCATTTTATTTAAATCGTTTATTAATGAGGTAATCATTGCATCATCATGGTGTCATAAATAAATTAATATATTTAATGTCTAAAAATTATAAAAAAATACTATGGTGTATGAAATATTTTTATCTTTTAATGGATATTTATAGTAAAAAATATTACTTGTATAACCCCATATAAAAATTGTTTTATTAAAACAATACATGTTTGTGACATTTTTATTTTAACTTTAAATAAAAAGTTATTAATGTCATTTTCCTTCAAAAGTGGCTCCATGGGGTCCCCAAGTTGACCCATGGATTGTCTTGGTTGGCCATGACTCCTCAAATAAGGTTATGATATGTGAAAAGGTCATTTTATATTATTATAACATTATCTTTACCTTAAATTACACTAATTACCTTTAATCGCGATTAATAAAACTTAAAAGTTACTATTCACAAAAAAAAATATTTTAATCCCATTGAACCACATTTTACATTCTAATGAAAACCATGTATGTCAGATTTTTTAAATTCAAATCACGGAAGTGGTAAAGTTTCATTTAGATGAAAAATCAGTTTTTTAACTACCACTTAGTGGTTTTACTATTCATCAAAAATTGAAGTTTTTCAGAAAAATACCAAAAATTCACCCTAAGCTATATTTAATATTCCGAATTCAAAAATGATGTCTATTTTAAAAGATTCAAAACATAAAAGTTTCATTAATTAATTTAATAATTAATTCTCATTGTCAAAACAAATAGCGAGTTTTTAAGAAACAATATCTATTAAAAGATTGACACCAGTTTAAGTCCAATTTCAAAGTGAAATTAATTCCAATGACCACCATTTGAATTAAATGGTAAAAATATATTCTAATTGAACCTTAAATCCAATTAAAAATGTGATCTAATCATAAAAATAAATTAGATTAAAAAGAGGTTTCGAATTAAAATACAATATTTTCACTAAAACTGATCTTTATCGGAAAAATAACAAAAAATTACACAAAGTAAATTTTGATGTCCAGATTTTAAAGAAGGATTTTATTTTGTCAAATATAACATATAAAATCTTCAAAAGTATATTTAAAAAGGGTTCTCCATCAAAAGGAAGTTAATCGACCTTTTAAAGAATATTAGAAGATTTAGGGTTAAAATTGGATTCATTCGCATTTTAAGCCTCTACAATTTATTAAAAACAAGTAAATATATTTGACAAACATATATAATCATTTTTTAGTTAGTTCTGTTCATTACTACCATTACAATGTCTAGGCATTAACTACCATTTAAAATAATATTATTTTATTATTAGAGTCCAACGTATGACTTCAAAGAAACTCATTATTGCGTATTGGGTACGCCATCGAGCAGAGCGTTCCCTTTAAATTAATTTTAACATTTTATTCAAAAAATATGGATAAATATGAAAAAGTAATATTCTTTATTTACATGATATGTTACATCCTTCCCCCATTTTGGGAATTGCGTCCTCGCAATTTTTAAAATTGGGCTTGGAAAATTCATTGAATGCCCCACATCGGAAAAAGAGTAAATTAAAATGTCACTTTAAAAGAAAGAAAGGGAAGTAAAAAGGTCACCCGAGTTAACCCATACTATGATTCCATGTAGGGAAAAATGGATATGGAAGAAAAAACAAAGGGTCATGTTCTGAGGGAGAGTGATAGAAAACATGTTTTGGAGAAAGTTATCCACTAGAAAATCACAAACTGGTGATGGGTTAAACAGTATTTGATTCCCCAGTAAGAAATGTTAAAAGACAACATTTTTGTTTTTAAGTTACTTTTCCTTGAGGAATTTATTTTTAAGCCTAACTAAATCATTAGGAAACATACTTACTTATCGTTTAGACTCTCATCTCCTACTAGATTTCTTACACAAACTCATATTTTCTCCAAAATACGAGTATTTAGGATGACTTGCTCACATTAAGAGAGCTATAATCAACTTCTAGAGAATAACCTACTCCAAAAAAGATAACTATATATTTACCATGTCCTTAGACCTTAACCAAAACCAAAATTGTTAGAACAAGATCAGATAATCCACAAATGGATAATCCTTTATAAAAAATAAAATCTATTCTTAGTCTCCAAAATTTGTCCAACAAAACCCAAAGTTCAACGAAGACCATTCAATAAACAATTTTTCCATAAAATTATTCAAATTAAACCAAACTAAGATTTAAACCCAAATATTTGAAGGATTTAATCACATAGTCTTCCAAGGTACAATTTAACATTTATCTCCAAATAACATCAGTGTCTCTTAAAGTCTCATATTGAAAAGTAATTAACCTAATCACATATCCTCCATGATGGGTTAATAATTTCCATAGATAACCCAAAATCAACATACTATTGATTCATAAAATCATCTAACTATAAAGAATTAGTCAAACAAACCAGGGACTTTACGTAGTCTAGTGGAAGGCAATAAATACCAGTCGCACTTTGGTTGTGGGTTTGATTCCCTCAGTTTTGTCCGATGCGACGGGTTGTCACACATTCTGCGTGTTTTCCTTTTTCCAAAACTATATAATTCTTAAAAAATTCCCCAAAATGAGATAAAATCTTCAAAAATAATCATAAGATATTTTAACCTCAAGTTTATCTCATGACTTTCATTTTCCATCATAACATATAGTAACCCATAATTACCTCAAAAGTAAGGATCATATAAACCCTAATGGGTTACCTTTATAATTATCACCTGAACTTCCACATCGAGTTGGTTCTCTCGTATAAGATGCATTAGAGAACTCACAAAGGTTTAAGTGGTTGATCATGACTCCTGATACTTGGTTTATAATAACCATGAGATTTCCCATTGAATCCCCCATTTCATCCAGTCTCTTAATCAGAGAACCAGCACAGTTTCCTTCAAACCCATTGTCACTTTGGTGCCTGGAAGATCCATCCATTTACTGAAACCAAAAAGGTCAGTGTGAGTATATCAAAAAAATCATCATGTACTAAAGAGGAAGATAAACACTAAGATATACTTATCCAAGCTATCTCAAACTCATTCCAACATTCAAAAATAACAATGACTCTATCTAATATAATAACAATTGTGGTTATACACTACTTTTCACTTATGCTTAAACAAAACTCTAACCTCTAAAGTTATCTAAACCGACCTATGATACCAACTATAAGGACCCAAACATAAACCTTACTTAATCTTGTGTTATTTCAAGAATACACATTGAGGATCTTTTCAGGTTTAGAGTTTTAGATAATTAGATCATAAATCATGCTTTACATTCCACATTTTAATAAAGTGGTTACATAAAAGATAGTATTCATATTTACCATTAACAGAAACATATTTAAAATAAAACATGGATTCTTTCTTGACACTTCCTTGACACTATCATCATATCATGTACCTTTCTCTTGACCTGTGAAAAATATCTCAAAAACTTGGGATGATCATAAAAAGCCTAGTAAGGGATATAGAAATACGGAAAGGAAACATTAGTACATGTATACATAAGAATCAATGAAATCAAAAATTAATCATAAAACATAAGCAAGTTAACATACATAATGAAATCATAAGATTTATGAATAACTCATAGAAATCATAAGACATAAAGGTAACTTGAGGCATTAATAACATTCTTATATAGGGAGTAACCCTCATGGTTACATTTGGAATACCCATCACAGTATATTACCTAAATATCTTTGTAGAAACCTTAATGTTTAACCCCTTCGCGTTACCCAATGCATTGGAGAGCTATCACGGGCTCACATGCCCTTAGTTTATCACGGAACCACCCGTCTTCATAAACAATGCCCAAGAACCATAACATAATCCTAACACTTAAAACATGCATAAAAGAAACATAAAATTTCCACATTTCAATCACAAGAGATCACATCATGATATTATCATAAATAAAAACATCTAATAAAATCATTAAAACTGTATGAGAGAAAAATCCCTTTATACTTTGAAAATATTAAAAGAAGACATTTAAAAGAGATTTTAGAATCAAAGTGTCCCATACCACTTCAAAACTTTTGAAAGGGTTTTAAAACATTCATGTCCATATAAATAAATCCTTAAAACAATTTTTAAAACATGGACATGGAAGATAAATATTTAAAAGAATAAATCTTTAAAACCATTTAAAACAATGTTTTAATAAAAGAGTCCTTTCACATTTTGAACATTTACCTTATAAGCCACATGAAAGTAGACCATTTTCGAAAAATTTAAATGACTTTAGTATAGACATAATATGGATATGGAAAGTAAAAGGGTCTGTATATACACTTTATAAAAGAATAAAAGTGCATATCATTAAGAAATGTCTCAATGAGAAGAAATTGAGATGTAATCCCAATCAAGGATCATGCCATTAGAGCGAGGATAAAGAAATAACATAATTATGTGTGAAAAATATAAATACAATAAATATAATTGGATACTTAGTGTAAAACAATCAGATGTTATCCACACATATTCGTAGAATGAAATAATCAAGAAGTAGAGGTTTAACCCAAAGAATTGGAATTGGGTTAAGAAGTTTCCTTGCAAATATTCGATTTCCTAATGACGTCACATCAAATTTTAGAAAAGGTGTTGATGAGAGAGATAAAGGGTATATCATCACTTGGATATAAAATTTATAGCAATAAGGATATATATGAACATATCCCAACATAAGAAGATGTAATTTAAAAGACAAAACAAAAAGAAGTCTTTTAAAAATAAGAGTGTCAAACGTTCCCTTACCGACTTGGGTAACTTTCGAAACATACACCCCCTGAAAGAAGGACTATACAACATGGATGTAAATAATCATAAAATAAATTATATTACACAAATAGTATAATAATGGTTAGTACATACACCACTCAAAGTAAATGGTGGAAAATGTATCATAAATCTCACGAGAATAAAAGTGAGATGAAAAACCCCTTACGAAAACTCGGCAGCCTAATGGCGCCACTTAAAACATCCATAAATGGATTTGTGAGATCAAATATGGTCTCTAATAATATGAACATAAAAATTATATAATTAGGAATATAAAATAACATCCCCAAACATAGTAAATATGATCTTAAAAGAAATGACATAAAAAAGAGTACTTAAAAAGAAAGAGAGAGGTAGGATCCCTTACCTCAAGTCCGACTTGTCTTGTTCATTTATTTATATTCCTGAATAATAAACTTTGGTCAAGTTATAATTGCCTAAGGACATAATTTAAATATTATTATTCAATTAATATCATATATTATAATTTTATAATAATTAGTTAATTATGTGAGTTCATATCATACGTTTTGTCGATGTTCGGTACATGAGTCAAAAATGATTTTGTTTGAAATGCATTGTCAATGTAGTTGTATGTACCTCATATATAGAATAGTACTAATGATTTAAATATCATATATATCTATTATATATTCTTTTTATACTTATTCTATAATATTTGGAGATAAAAATAAATGAAATTCACCGTTCATAGAGATGGTAGGCCGTACGTACACATGAACGCTACTTTCATTGCTTTGGCACATTAATGGAATTGAAACTAAATGAGATATATATATATATATATATATATTATAATTAAAGTATTTTATATATGTTATATAGGTAAAATATTTTCATTAATTTCATTCTTTATACATTCCATGTAATGCATGAACGAGTCACATCACTTGAGGGGGCTGTAGTCCACACTTTCTCGTATGAAATTATCGCATTTTCACAACATGCAAAGCATAAAGGTATGTTTTAAATATAAAATACAGAATCATATAGAAAACATAAATACCATATATATCATATATAAAATACAGTGACATCATAATGGCCACCATGAAAGGTGTTAAGAGAATATTGAACAATCATCGTTTTTGTGAGGGAGTAATTCACCATCCACAGAAACAATATGTTCTTTAACCATTAGACGGAGGTGTGTGTAAGTGTAGAACAAATAATTCACATAACAAAATCATAGTATATTAAAGATACTATTATTGTTACAAAATAAATGAATAAAAAGATATTAGGGGGTTGGAGAAGCAAAATAAAACAAAAGAACACAAGTGAAGACATTACCTTTAAATCGGGTTACTCTTCTTGGTTTGAACCAAAAGGGTTTCTTGAAGAGCTTTCAGCCAATGGTAAGACTCCTAGGATGAATAGAGGGATGTGTAGAGATAAAATGAGCAGAGTTTGGTCGAGCCAAAGGATTGAGAGGTTTCGGTAAGGGGGTAGAGGTGGGGGCCTTTTATAAGAGGGAGGAGGGGCACTCTTGGAATGTCTTGAAAAGTTACTTTATTATAAAATGATTTTTGGGTATTAAAGGTCCCAAAATTATATATTTCGAGGATAAGGTGATAATTTTTCTAAATCCACCCATCCAATAGGTTTTTTACAAGTGTAAGGCTTAGATTTTACCTTATCTTCTCATTTTATTTATATTTTTTATTAATGAGGTAATTGTTGCATCATCATGGGGTCATAAATAAATTAACTTATTTAATGTCTAAAAATTATAAAAAAATACTTTGATTTTGGAAATCTTTTTATATTTGAAATGGATATTTGTAGTAATAAATATGACTTGTATAACCCCATGTAAAAATTGTTTTATTAAAACAATACATGTTTGTGACATTTTTATTTTAACATTAAATAAAAAGTTATTAATGTCATTTTCCTACCAAAGTGTCTCCATGGGGTCCCCAAGTTGACCCATGGATTTTCTTGGTCGACCATGACTCCTCCAATAATGTTAGGACATGTGTCAAGGTTATTTAATATTATTATAACATTTTCTTTACCTTAAATTACACTAATTACCTTTAATCGCGATTAATAAAACTTAAAAGTTACTATTCACCAAAAAAATATTTTAATCCCATTGAACCACATTTTACATCCTAATGACAACTATGTATGTCGGATTTTTGAAATTCAAATAAAAAAAGTGGTAAAGTTTAATTTAAATGAAAAATTAGTTTTTTAACTACCACTTAGTGGTTTCACTATTCATCAAAAATTGAAGTTTTTCAGAAAAATACCAAAAATTCACCCTAATCTATATTTGATATTCAGAATTCAAAAATGATTTCTATTTTACAAAATTCAAAACCTAAAATTTTCATTAATTAATTTAATAATTAATTCCCGATGTCAAAACAAATAGCGTGTTTTTAAGAAACAATATCTATTAAAAGATTGACACTAGTTTAAGTCCAATTTCAAATTGAAATTAATTCCAATGACCACCATTGGATTAAATGGTAAAAATATATTATAATTTCACGTTAAAATAAATTCAAAAGATGATCTAATAATATAAATAAATTAGATTAAAAAGAGGTTTTGAATTAAAATACAATATTTTCACTAAAACTGATCTTTATCGGAAAAATAACAAAAATTTACACAAAGTAAATTTTGATGTCCAGATTCTAAAGATGGATTTTATTTTGTCAAATATAAAATATAAAATCTTCAAAATTATATTTAAAAAGGATTCTCCATGAAAAGGTGGTTAATCAACCTTTTAAAGAATATTAGAAGATTAATGCTTAAAATTGGATTCATTCTCATTTTAAGCCTCTAACATTTATTGGAAAAAAGTAAAAATATTTGAAAAACATATATAATCATTTTGTTGTTAGTTCTGTTCATTCCTACCATTACAATGGCTAGGCATTAACTACTATTTAAAATAATATTATTTTATTATTAGAGTGCAACATAAGATTTCAAAGATACTCATTGTTGCGTATTGGGTACGCCATCGAGCATAGCATTCCCTTTAAATTAATATTAAAATTTCATTCACAAATATGGATAAATATGAAAAACTAATATTCATTATTTACCTGGGATGTTACAAATATACTTACTTGAAAAGTAGAGTTTCATCCGTTAATCAAATTCCATGACAAACCCATCTTTTTTTTTCAAATGATGTGTATTTAAGATGAATTTTTCATACCTGAAGCATTATAATCAACTTCTATGGATCAAAAAATCCAAAAAAGTATAAATACACATTCCTCCTATATTTATACATTAACCAAAACAAAAAGGGATAGAATAATATAAGATAATTCCCAAAAAAGAACAAACCATCATATGATGAAAAGCTATTTAAATCTCTAAAATTCAATAGTAATACCCAAAGTTCAGCACATATCATATATAAAATAAATATCCTTCCTAAAAAAATATATTATAGACTAATATTGAAACCCAAATATAAATTTTTTTGATCACAATGTCTTCCAAATAACATCAATTACTCTTATAGTATCATACCAAAAATTTAATTACCTAAATTACACAATCTACAAGATATTATAATCATTTCCATAAATAAACATTATTACTATAAGTCTCTAATAAAATCATATTTTAATCCAAAATACAATTCAAACTTTATTCCTTATTAAATTATATTTACCTTAATCTTATAGGATTCCCAAAATAGCAAACGTCTTCCAAAATTTCATTAATCACTTAATCACCAAATCTTTTTCCAATCCCAAGGTTATCTATAAAACATATTTTCCCAAAATAAACTTAAATTTTATCAGTAAAATATTTTAAATAAAGAAAAAAAATTATACAAACCAGGAAATCACATAGACTAATGATAGGTCATGAACCCTTTTCACCCTTCAGTTGTGGGTTCAATTACTACGACCTTATTTGATGAAACAGGTTGTCACATGGTCTATAAGATGTCATTTTTATAAAACTATATTAATGGAATACTTATAAAAACTGAATAAATGTGAGAAACATTCTAAAAAATAACCTTAATATGTTTTAACCTCAAAGGTTATTTCATACCATTTATTTTGCATCCAAGAAAATTAATATCACATAATTACATCAAAATAAAAGATCATATAAACTCTAAAGGTTATCTATACCATTATAATTATGTACACAAAAGAAAAGAGTTTTTTTCCTCAAATAAAGTTTTCACATAACAAAATTAAGGGTTATATATAATGAAAACTAAAAATGTATTCCAATGTACTCACATCATCAAAAGAGTATTAATAATTTTAATCATTTTATCATCCTTAGAACTAACATAACTCTTGGATTCCTTTTATGTAGAAAACTTAATCATTCATCATTTTTCATAATCCCTTAACCATTCATTCCACCTTATTCCTCAATACTTATTTCCTGCAAACAAAAACATGAATAATGTCCTAATGTTTAATAATATTAAATCATGAACCAAGAAATAATCCATACCTTTCATATGTCATTTTTAGTTTCTCCATCTTAAATTATAATAGAATTAGTTATCCCTAAATCGATATTTATATAGTACTGCTAATCCCACTCATGAGTCTTCTTCTTAAGACATCAATTTTCATAATGACCATACACCCCACATATAAAACATTTAATTGATAACTCAGGAATAAATTCTTCCCCTTTCATGGATTTAACTGAACACTTCCTTTTTCATTGTTATATTATTTCTTTATGACCTCCCTTACCACATTTAAAACATCTTCCCCTCCCTTTAAAACATTTTCTAAGTCATTTTTTTTCTACACCCTTGATAAATATGTCATTGAATATATTTACCTCTATGATAATTTTTACCAAAACTTCCACAGGGATTTATTTCTCTCATATATGATGCATTAGAAAATTCACCAAGGTTAAAGTGGTTAATCATTACTCCAGATATTTGGTCTAGAATAACTGCAAGAGTTCTCATTGCATCTCCCATTTTATTCGATTTATTATTAATATAACTACACTAATTCACTTCACATCAATTATAAATTTAGTTTCTATTTGATCTAGACAATTACAATAATTAAAAGATTAGTGTGAGTAATAAATTCATAATATACCATCTTATAAGGATAATAAACTCTAAAATATACTTATTATATTATATCAAATTCATTAAATATATCTAAAATAATTTTGTATCTTTCCACCACGCTAACTTTTGTGATTTTATATGACTTGTAACTTATGATTAAATAACACCCAAACTTGCAAAGTTATCTAAACCTATTTTTGATACAATATTAATGAGACAACCATACAAATTTCATAATATTTAGTTTAATTTAAAATAATTACTTTCTTTAACATTGATGATATTTTCAGGTTTAGAGTTTTAGATAATTAATCCTTAAATCAAACATAACAACTAAAATACCAAAAAAGTGTACACTTCTACTCAATATCATTTTTTTCACCAAAGGAAACCCTTTTAAAATAAAACATAGATTTTTATTCATGAAAAATATTTATAACTTTCAGCCCAACTTTCTTATTTCTCTTACCCATCCTTATACCATCTGAAATTTATTTTATAACTTTGGATGAGCACAAAAAGCTCAGTAGTGGACATAAAAATAATGAAAGGAACCATTAGTCCCTGAAAACTTTTAAACCTATGAAAACGTTTTCACAATGTTATAATTTAACCCATGAAGCATAATATCTTTAGTTTACCTCATGAAATCATATGTTTCCATTAAAAGTCTAGAGAAAACAAAAAACATAAAGGCATCTTCGGGTATCATTTCCATATCAGTATTAAATTTACTATAGGTATCACAACTACATTGGGAGTAACCATTATGGTTACATTTGGAATAAACACCGTGGTATATTCCCTTAATCTCTTAGGGGAAACCCTACCGGTTAACTCCATCTCATTACCCAATGCATTGGAGAGCTATAACGGGCTCACCCGCCCTTGGTTTATCACGAAACCACCTATACTCATAAATAATTCCCAAGAACCATAACATAATAATAACAAAAAAATCATGCATAAAATAAAAATAAATTTTCCACTTGAAATCATGTTCTATTTTTATAGTCTCTCACTCATAAATGATAAATATTTATTTGAAAATAAATTGTAAACCTTTAATGGAAGCTTCAAAAAATTAAAGAAACATGAAAGTAAGAAATTAATTTCATTCCATATATGTTAAAGAAATTTCCTTTTGTATTTTATAAAAATATTTTAAATGGTAAATTTTAAATTTGTTTTTTAAAATAAATCCCCTTACAAAGATCATATCATTGAAGTGAACATTAATAAAATTAATTGATTATGAGTATCCACTGTAAATCCACATAAAACAAGTTAAAAGTAAACATAACACAATAAAAAGTAATTTCAAACATTTTTTTAAATGTTGGGGCTGAAGCCTCATCTTTATTATTAAATCAAAGCAAAGACCTCTTTTTAACTGGGTAGAGGGAAACCCATTACATAGCCCGAAGGCCCAGTGGGCTTGTAGCCCATTAAATAGCCCGTAGGCCCAAATTTTATGCCCAATTCACATTCTGTGAATAGTAACCTGCTGCTACTGTACCTACACAGTGTCGCCGCTGCTATAGTGCCCGCTGATGAACAGTGTCGCCGCTGCTACAGTTTCGCTACAGTACTGCTACAGTACCCTACGCCCGATGGGTTTTGAACCCCCATTTTTCATGTAGTATTACGGTGTGCTTACCACTAAGACAAACCCCAACTACAATTTCAAACATAATAATATCTTGAATTAATCAATAAGTATATGTTTAACCCATAGAATGGAAATTGGGTTAAGAATTACCTTTCCACCTTTTTATCAATTGAATTGTATTCCAAATAAAAGATTAACATAATAAAATTTAAACATATTATATTCATTATATATATTTTCAAATGAGAGTTATATAAACCTTATAAAATAAAATATTTATATAAAATAAAAAATATTCCTCAAAGAATAAAAATTAAGAAAAATTCCCTTACCTTGAGTCTGTCTCATCACATATAATCTTTATCTTCCTCTTCTTCAGATGATCTTCTTTTCTTAACACCTTAAGATCACTAAGGGTGGTGTTATATCTAAGATAAGAGCTCTAGAATATGGGTATGGATTCTACAAATATATTTGGGAAGATATTTTCCAAACCAAATAGATTTTATAGTACAAATAAAAATTAAGAATATTTTTCCTTTTATAAGAGATGAGAGGGGCACTCTTGGAATTATTAAAAATATTAAATTAATAGAAATTACTTTTCTATTTAAAAAAGATCCAAAGTGATTTATTTATAAGATAGGATGTGTATAAGTTAAAATCCATTCATACAATAAAAATTATACATGTTTTGATTATTTTTTAATCCTTATCTTTTTGTTTTAACCCTTATTTAACCCCTTTAACTCTTACCAAGATATCATGTAATTTACATTTTCAGGGTTAATAACCTTAGTATAATATAACAAATGACCAATAAATGAGTAATTGATGAAATTTTAAGATATATTAAAAACATTTGGACTAATTTTATATATTTTTTAAATTATATGTCATTTAATAAACTATTATTTATTTTAAAATATCATTAATGTCAATTTTGATACTATTCATTATTTTGTCTTTTAAAAAACTAAAAACAAAATGATAAATTAGAAAAAATAATTATAAAATATCACTAACATGTAAAAGTTATGTCAAAAATTATTTTATGACCTTAATGATCTAAAATCACTTTTATTTTAGTATTTTTAATACCATTTATTTGATATTTCCTTTAATTAAACAATTAGGACATCATCATTGTGTAATTATTTAAGTTAATTATTTGTTAACTAAAAATTAAAAATAAATTTCCACGATAAAGATAAATATTTTATATTTCAAAAGGAACCTTATAGTTTTATATATCTTCTAAATATCCCTATATTAAAAAACATTTATAGTTATTACAACATAAGTATGAGATCTTTGACATTTCTTTTAAAAAAAATAATATAAAGCGATTAAAGTCATCCAAGTGGATCCAAGGGGTAATAAAATCAAGAAAAGGATGATTTTGTTTGAAAATAAATCATCAAATAAAATTAATAAAAGTTTTAGTGCAATTTTTTAATTTTTAAAATATTATTTTTACCCTTAATTACCAGATTTACCTTTAACCGTAGTAATAAAAATTATTAAATCTACTATTCATTTTGTTAAAATATAAAATGGTAACGTTTAATAAATTTGTAAATTTTGATTCCAAATTTGAAATACATTTTAAAAATTCAAAACATATAAGTAGATAATATTAATTTAAAATTAATCCCATTAACGGAACGAGAAAACAAGTTTTTAAAGTGAAAATGTTCAAAATATTGAAGTGTTTTTATATCCCAATTCATTGTGAAATTGATTCGAATGACCTAAATTGGATTAAATTATATTAAATACATCTAATTATAATTTAAATCTAATAAAAAAATATAATTTAATACTATAAATTATTTATACTAAAATGATTTTTTCAATTAAAATTCAACATTTTTCACTATTTATCAAAACATGAAACTTATTAGAAAAATATAAAAAATTAAACAATACTAAAATTTGGTTTTACTATTTCAAATAAGAATTTTATTTTTTCATATAGAATTTATAAAAGTGTCAAAAAATATATTTGAAACAAGTCCTCATTCAAAAGACCACCAAATTATCTATTTATAAAAATACATATTTTATGCGTAAAATTAGATTTGTTCTTATATCATGTCTAGAAAACACATATAATGAATGTTAAACATTATATTGAATATATAACATATATATTTAATTAATATAATCTAAAGTGTGTTTTATTTTATTTTATTGGTGGCATAAAACAAACTTGTGTGCATTTAAATAAGTTTTTAGAAAAAAGAATTACTTTTATTTTCAAACAAGGTTTTATTTTAATTTATAATTAATTAGTCACCAAATAATTTATTATATATGCATGTGTAAACCATATAATCATAATTCAATTAATCTTGTTCATACCCTCCATTCTAACAATTAGGTTATAACCGTATTACGTAAATAAATAAATTTAGTTGTTCATTTAAGCTCGATGTGGCGTATTATGCATGCTATTGAAAATATTATTTACTTTAAAAAAATAAGGATGTTAAATTCTATGCCACATTAATAAATTTTTTCCTCACAATTTTTAATCACAATAAAAAACTATAGGTTTGACTTTTCAAAATACGTTTGTTTAGATCCCACACCGGAAAAAGGATTAATGAAGCTTCCACTTTAAAATAAATAAATAGATGTATAAAGGTCACCTGAGATAACACATACTAGTATTATATGTAGGAAAACAAGAACATGGAAGATAAAATTAACTATCATGTTCTAATGTAGAGTGATATAGAACATGGTCATGAGAAATTTTACAATAAAAAAACCATAAATATGTGATGGGTTAAAAGGTCATTGATTTCATAGTAAGAAAAGTAAATGGATAACGTTTTTGTTTAAAGATACTTTTTATAGATTTGGGGAATTATTTTACTACATGGATTGAGAACATTGGGAAATATACATAATATACTAGTATTGTTTCATCCATTATTCAAATTCCACCTCAAACTCATCTTTTTCTCCACGTGATGTGTATTTAAGATGATATTTTCATGCCAAAAGAATTAGAAATAACTTTTATAGATCAAAAAATCCAAATAAGTATTACTATCTATTCCCCTTTTATTTAGACATTAACTAAAACCAAAATAGTTTAGATAATATAAGATAATTACCCAAAAATAATAAACCATTATATGATAGAAAATTACTTAAATTTAAAAATATTCAATAGAATTACCAAAAGTTCAACAAAGACCATTTAGAAAATAACCATCCTTCCTCAAAAAAATATTCTATAATAATATTGAGACCCAAAAATCATAAGTATTTGATCACATAGTCTTTCAAATTAAATAAATTTCTCTTATAGTTTTATACCAAAAATTCAATTTCCTAAATAACATAATCTCTAATATATGATAACCATTTCCATAAATAATCTGTATTATCATAAGTATCCATTAAAATCATATTTTATTCTGAAAAACAATTCAACCTTTATTAATCCTATTATTATTTTTAACTTAATCTTATTGGATTCCAAAAATTGAAAACGTATTCAAAAATAACATTAATCACTTAATCACCAAATAATGTTCCAATCCCAAGGTTATTTATAAACCTTATTTTCCCAAAATGAACTTAACCTTTATCCTTCATGTATTTTATAAAAATTAAAACAATTTTATACTAAGACATCACGTAGACTAATGATTGGTGATTCGATCATATCACCCTTTGGTTGTGGGTTCTATTATCAAGGCCTTACTGGACGTGATGGGTGGTCACATGGTCTTCATGTTGTCCTTTTTCTAAAACTATTTTAATTGAATCCTTATAATAATTATAGAAATGTGAGAAACATCCTAAAAAACAACCTTAATATGTTTATCTTCAAGTAATATCATACCTTTAATTTTTTATCCAAAAAATTAATATCCCATAATTAACTCAGAATATAAGATAATATAAACCATAAAGGTTATCCATACCTTTATAATTATGTTAATAAAATAAAAGATAATTCTTCCTCAAATAGAATTTTCCCATAACAAACTTAAGGGTTACATATAACACAAACTAAAAAATTCCTCCAAAGTACTCGTATCATCAAAAGTGTATTTATGTTTTTAAACATTTCATTATCCTTAGATCTAACATATCTCAAGAATTACTTATATTTATAAATATTAATCATTCATCATTATTCATAATCCATTAACCATGATTTTATATCTTATCCCTTAGTACTTATTTCCTAAAAAAAATGAATCATATCCTAATATTTAATAATGCTAAATCATGAACTAAGAAATAATTCATACCCTTCATATGCATTTTTAAGTTTATTCATCTTCAATTATAATGGGATTATCTATTCCTAAAAATATATATGTATGGTCCTACTAATCCTAATAAAGATTCTTCTTCTTAAGACATCAATTTTCTTAACGTCCATACTCCCCACATTTAAAACATTCAATTGAATACATGGGAAGAACTTCTTTCCCTTTTATGGAGTCAATTGAATGCTTCCTTTTTTACTTGGTAGATTATTGCTTTATGACCTCCTTTACCACATTTAAAATATCTTTACATAACTTTAAGAAAATTTATTAGGTGTTTCGTTCCACATTCTTAACACATATGTCATTGAATATATTTACCTTTGTGATCATTGTTTCCTGAAATTCCATTGGGATTCATTTCTCTCATATGTGATGCATTAAAAAACTCAACAAGGTTCAAGTGGTTGATCATTACTCTAGATAGTTGGTTTAGAATAACCAAAAGTTTTCTCATTGAATCTCCCATTTCATTCAGTTTCTTATTCAAAGAACCACCACATTTTTATTTACATCCATTGTTACATTGGCGCCTACTTGATCAATACATTTTATAAAACTAAAAGGTTAGTGTGAGAGATGAAATCATAATATAAAATCTTTTGGGTATGATAAATGCTAAAATATCCGTAATCCTATTATCTATATTCAATAAATTTACTTAAAATAACTATGAATCTTCCCATAATTCTAACCTTTGTGTCTACATAGAACTTTTATCTTATGATAAAATAACATCATTACCTTTAAAGATATTTAAACCTCCCTATAATTCCAACTATATGGACCTAGCCTTAAGCATTACATAATATTGAGTTTTATTGAATAAAATTAATTTCTTTCATATTGAGGATCTTTATAGGTTTAGAATTTTTGAGAATTATAACTTAACTCATACATAAAATCTAAAATATTAAAAAACAGAAACTTCTACTAAATATTCTTTTTCCACCAAACAAAACCCATTTATAATAAAACATATATTATATTTCATGACAAATCTTCATAACTTTAAACTTTATTTCCTTCTTCATCTTACCCATCCTTATACAATATTTATTTAAACTTGGGATGAGAAAAATAATATCAGTAAGGGGAATAAAAAAATAAATTAACAATTAGTCAAAGAATACTTATAAAACCATGAAAACATTTATAAAAAGTTATATTTTCACCTATAAAACATAAGCTCTTTAGTTTGCCTCATGAAATCCTATGTTTCTTATAAAACTCCATAGAAAATATAAATAATAAATTTACCTTCTGGAATCATTTCCATATCACTATGACATTTATTATATCTATCAGGGATACATAGAGAGTAACGTTAATGGTTACATTTAAAATAACCACTATAGTATATTCCCTTAATCTCTTAGGAGAAACCCTATTGGTTAACTCAGTCTGATTACCCAATGAATTAGTGTTCTATAACGGTCTTACCTACCCGCAGTTTATCATGGAACCACCCATACTCATAAATAATTCCAAATAAAAATAAGATAAACATAATACATTAATAATTCATAAAATAAAAATAACATTTCAATTTTGAAATCACTTTTTTTACAAAGCCACACACTCATAAATGAAAACACTTAATCTGAAAATAAAATTTTGAAATTTTAATGGAAGCTTGAAAATGTTAAAGTGATATGAAACATGACTTTTGTTTCATTACATATATATTAAAATTAAATTACTTTTTTTATTTTATAAAAATAGTTTAAAAAGTATCTTTAAAATATATTTTTAAAGGAAAGTCCCTTATGAAGATCATATCACTGAAGTGAAAATTAATCAAATTATTCTATTATGTGTATCTATTGTAAATCCACCTATAACAAGTAGAAATATGATATAACATAATCAAAATTATTTTCACACATAATAATAGCATTAAATAATCATGAAGTATATGTCTAACCCAAATAATGGAAATTGCATTAAGAATTCCCTTACTACTTTGTAATCAGTCGAATCATATTCCAAATGAAAGAGTAACATAAAAAACATTAGATATAATAAATTCAGAATATATCTTGTCAATGTAGAGTTATGTACACCTTATAAAAGAATATAAGTGTACAATAGTAAAAATATTCATCTATGATATAAAATTGATATGAAGTTCCTTACCTTGAGTCTGACTCATCACGTACAATCTTTATCTTCCTCTACTTTGGACGATATCCATTTCTTAACACATTAAGATCACTAAGGGTGGTGTTATTCCTAAACTAAGATGTATATAACATGGGTAGGTATTATAGGAATAGATTTGAGCAGATATTAACTAAACCAAATATGTTTTCAAGTGTAAAGAAAATATTAGAAGATGTTCACTTTTATAAGAGAGGAGAGGTCCACTCTTGGAATTCTTCAAAATATTAAATTAATATAAATCAATTTTCTATTATAAATGTATAAAAAGAAAGTTTTTTGGATGTTAGAATAAGGATGGGTTGAAATCCATTCATTTAATGAAAATTAGACAAGTTTTAATTATTTTTTTAATCGTTATATTTTTTATTTAACCCTTGTTTAACCCCTTTAATTGTTACTGTGATATCTTTTAATTTACACATTGACAATTAATATAATTACTATAAAATGACTAAAAACTAATAAATAAGTATTTTATGAAATTTTAACACTTATCCTAATAAGTTGGATGAATTTTAGATTTTTATATATTTTATATCATTTAATAAAATATTATTTAATTTAAAATTTCATTAATGTCAATTTTGATACTATTCACTATTTGTTATTTTACAAAAATAAAACCAATAATATAAATTAGATAAAAGTCTTCTAGAAAATCACTAATAATTAAAAGTCTTCTAAAAAATTATTTCATGACATTAATCATCACAAATTATTTTTATTTTAATATTTTGAATATGATTTATTTGATATTTCCATTAATTAAACAATTAATGTGTCATTGTTGTGTAAATATTTAAGGTAATTAAATCTTCACTAAAAATTAGAAAAATTTACATGTTTAAGATAAACATTTTTTCTTTAAAAATAATATTTATATTTGAATATATCTTGTAAATAACCCTGTATTAAAAAATGCTATAGTTATTGAAACATAAGTAGGACATCTTTAAATTTTCTTTAATAAAATTCTATAAAGGGATTAAAATCATCCAAGTGTCTCAAAGGGGTCATATAATTGGTCCAATTATGCTTTTGGTCTAAAATCAGTTATCCAATAAAATTAATAATATTTTTAGGGTAATTTTCTAATATTTATAATATTATTTTTTCATTAATTACTAGATTTAGCTTTGACTGTGATAATAAAAATTACTAAAGTTACTATTCATATTGTCAAAAAATAAAAGCAACCTATTTTATAAATTTTGAATTTCAAATTAAAAATATGGAATAAAATTTTTAAAATTCAAAACACATAAGTGGCTAAAATTAATTTATAATTAATTCCATAATGGAACGAGAAAACAAGTTTTTAAAGTGAAAACATTCAAAAGATTTAAAACGTCCAAGAGAAAAATTGCATTACCAACAGATATGTGATATCAAAAAATCACACCCTATAGGAACCTTTAACCATAGATGACGGTCTAAGGTCTCAACTAGAAGCTCTAGATATCATGCTAGGAATGAAGAAATGAATTAATAACTCACACATGTGTCCACCGATACTGAGGAAAGAGTAAAATAAACAAAGACCATTCCTCAGATCACATCATGTGCACCTGAAGTAAGTTTAGAAACATCCTCAAGTTCTCTACATGAACCTCCAATGACATAGAGTAGATGAGAATTTCATAAATAAATACAACCAAAAATTATTCCATGTATGGATTGAAGATCCTATTCATCAAATCCATAAACATAGTTGGGGTATTCACAACACCAAAAGATATAACCAGGAACTCATAGTGTCCGTAGAGACATCAGAATGTCATCTGCCAAATATTAGCCTAAAAAAATCATCAATTGGTGGTATCCAAACTTGAAATCGATCTTCCAGAACCAAGTTCAATCTCACAACTTATCAAAGATACCATTGTGCCTCAATAGGGGTAATTTTTTTTTGTTATAGATAGGTTTATGTGAAAATAATCAACACAAAGCTACAAGCTACCATCCTTATTTTTCATGAATAAAACTAGAGTTGCCTAGGGGTAGATATTGTGTATGACAAAACCATTCTTTCTAAGGTCTTTCAACTTTATCCTTTGCTACCAGATCTTGGAAGGGGCCATCAAATATTCCAAAGAAGATATTATCATGGTCCTGGGGTGAACGTCAATGCATAATTCCATCTCCCACCTCAGAGGTAGTTCCAGAGAATATTTGGGGAATACATCCATAAATTATTCCACTAATAAAGAAATACAGATGCCTGAAGAGTATACTACATCAAGGAATAAGCTCTCCAATAGATGAGTGATGGGATTAAGCCTTCTACATGAAAGGCCCACTCATCCTACTATAAGATATCTCTCACTCATAAAGGAGAATCTCGACCCATTTGTCTGAAGGTATCTTACCAACCTATGATGGCAGTAAATCTGGGATTTTACCATGGATATCTATTCTATACCCAATATTACATCATAAAGTTTCATCATGATGATGAAGAGGTTCCGCATAAAACTATCCCCACCAAGTGATAACTTGTATTAACCACAGATATGAAATATCAAAGAATCATACCCTGTAAGAACCTCTAACCATAGATGATGGTATAAGGTCTCCATTAGAAGCTATAGATATCATTCTAGGAATAAAGAGATGAATTAATAACTCACACATGTGTCTACCAATACTTAGGAAAGAGTGGAATAAACACAGATCATTCCTCAGATCATCTCATGTGCAACCTGATCGTAGCCCTTCATGACCTACAACTACCAATGGACCCAATCAAAATATATTTGAGCCTAACATGGGACATCTAGTTACTGTGGTGGTGGGATCTCATTACATCTACCACCCCCAACTGATCCCCCATCTAGAGCTCCTTCTTCTCATTTTCCATCATTTCATCCCTAAGGTTCACCCTAGACACCTCTGGGAGATCCCTGGTCATGGTTCTTCCTCTTCAATGGAACTCCATCCATTATTTGTCTATCCTGCTCAGTGTGATGGGTCGGGAAACCATGAGATAATTGAACTCACCCATTAGAAGTATAAAATCACCCCTATCTAGGATGACTAGATCCCCTACGTGATCCCTAAGACACATACCCATGCATCCGAGTATGAGAATGCCTCCTATGCTGAGATCTCGATATCTAACTCCTACTAACTGGTGACAATGACTCATTCACATGATTACCACCACCAGATCCAACCATGTAGTTCCCCTATAATTGAAATCTCTCAGTCACCAGTGATCTATCTTGTAATCCAACAAAGTTGGTTAGATATAAGGATAGCAAACAGACTCAAATATCTATGTGGAGACCTTTATCAAACATCCTCACATGGAAAAAGTTTTCTCATACCATGTCAAGGAGTACCACATTTGGTTAGTGATCCTCATGACATACTAATCTATTTTTATACTACCTTATAGAAACTTAATAAGCTCCTAGATTCCAACTGGGAGCAATAATGATGGGTAATACTTCTCATAAAATAGTTGTTGGAAGTCAGACCATGAGAGTGTCATCTCATCATGGGTCTATGTAACCGAACTCCCTAGGCACCCAACTACTCTAAAGAAAAGACTAGATTCAAGTGAAATCATATGATCTATCAGGTTCTGAATGATCCTAGAGACTCAGATCACCAACTCTAGGCAATCCTCCACTATTTAGGGATCTGGATCACCATGGAACCCCAACATCCTCTAGAACTAGAACTCTCAGAGTGAACTAGGCCTACAAGCATCCTCAGCCTAAAATAAAGGTACTAAATAATACTCAATAGGTGGGGGGGATGATACTTTCCCACCTATAGGAAACCAATCATGGTATAGCCCCTGAATTGAGGCATCATCACTCATCGAGTCGTCATTATGATCTTGAATCGGTAACCTGTCTGGCTGTCTCCGTAGAGGCATCTTAAATGTAATAAAGATGTACCATAGTCATATAAGTATATATATATATATACATACAAATATATATAAATATATATGGTGAGATTACTCAATAAGTAAATTCAAAGGACTCATTCCTATATGATTCATGTACCATTATTCTCTACAACCAATGTATCATTATGCCAAGTTGGCATGTAGGTAGTGAGAGTCCTGGTGTATGGATTCATCGACCATCACACTATAACCAGGGTCCCGGGATTTAAATCCATAATCAAAGACACTTTGATATTGTTTCCCTAACCCCCAAACAATCACCATAAGGGTAAAACTTTGAATTCCATCCTAAGGAATGAACTCCTATGACACCACTCTTTAACGACCCGAACCACTAGGGCCTACCTGGACTGTGGAAGGATGAACTATCACAACCCCTAGCCTGCCTCCATAGGCTAGGGGCTGGTGAAAAGTGCTGAGAAGTCATAACTAAAATGGGTGGTATTTTTATAATATACCTATTTACATGCATCCAGCTGTCTCCATGAAATATTGTATAGGAATATAAAGTAAAGATAATAACATCATCAATACAAACCCTGAATATAATAACATCTGGGGAATACAAAAGATTATGACAATGTAATATGAAATGGAAAAGGGGAAAAATATATACCCAACCTAAAAAGGTGACCCAACTTGAAAAAAACTGGAATAAAATAATGCTGAGAGATCCCAATGCCTAACCTCCAAACCCGACCACTGTATCTGGTCAGTGCACCCAGGTACCACTATGATCCACTGTAATCTTTTTCAAGCTATCCATCTTCTTCATAATAAATGACACATGTGGGAAAATATTATATAGGGGTGAATATATAATTTCTCAATAGGATTCCTTAAAAGTGAAAGGGTGTGATAGATATATACAAAAATAGTCATATCACCCAAGGAAAATAGGGAAATGAAACCCATAAGATACACATATATATTCTCATAAAGAAACCCAAATGAGAGAGAGCAAGGGGATCTATATATGACAACCCAACCAAAGTCTATGAGTAATTATGTAGCTCTATATGTCCAACACTAATTCCTAGAATCAAATTTTATTTCACTATAATATTGGTGGAGGGGCCTTGACCTTGCAACTACGCTCCACATTCATAAGAGAACACATCTCATATGAAGGACCCACCCCCATCGGAGCTTGAATATGAGGGAGTACCACTTAGTAGGTCGGGAACCGAAAACTTGTAGTAAGGGAATCATTGAACCTACTGATATAAAGAAATGGGGAACCCATGACCTAGTTTCTTAGGGGAGTACTTACCCTGATATATCTCTGATATCATGAGGAACACAAACCCTGGTATCATAGGGGAGTAATGACCCCAATATTTATCTGGAATCATGGGGAACCCATTCCCTGGTGCAATAGGGGAGTACTGATCCCAACATCTCTCAAATATAATGGAGAGCCTATGCACTGGTATCACATGAGAGTATTGACCCTAACATATATATGATGATCCCAACTAATCACTTCCATCATCAAGCATTTCCAGAATAAGAGTCATGCTAGGAACACCTCACATCATATCTTAAAAACCAATATGAATCTCACAATCAAGTTATATGTGGGAAAATACTCAGTATAGGGTACTTTTGGAATACAATCTGATTCAAAACAATATAGATACAGGAGGTAGAAGATTCAAATAAGTGTACAAGATGTACATGGTGTCTACATGGAATGTGGCCCCACATCACTTCCTAGACATGTTTTCCTTAACATGGTTCAGGAAGCCATGTATCCACACCTAACATGCCCTATAGGATACATAGCGTGAATGACCAGTCGGGGTCCTAACTGTGCATCTCAACCTATAATGTGTATTCTTACCCATTCCCATGTACTCCAGTACATGACCTGTATGTTCACACATGGACCTAGGAACATTCCAACTAGCACATGGATTAGCCACCTGGGCCTGGTCACACGGTGTGGTGGCCCACTTACACAATGTTTTCTATTTCACTCATCTGAAAACCCTAACTTTCACAGAAAAAGGAGTTATATCACATTTCTTCTTACAAACTACATAGTATGGACTATTTTTTTTTTCAAAAAATCTAGAAACATCATAAAACTTCACGATTTGACCTCACCATCTCAAATATGGCATAAAACCACCCAAAACTAGTGGGACATACCTCTAGTGGTCTATTATAGCCCTCCAATGGTTAAAAATCGGGAACCTCTCTATCATAAAATGCCCATATGCCACCCGTATCATTTCCCATCACGTTACATTACTGATCTTGATCCTGGAACCATAGAGGTCTCACCTAACTCCCACAACCTGACCTGATCCATCCACAAGTCATCATCCCAGTCATCATTTGATAATCCCTTGGGAATCTCAGGGTTTTATCACACTCTAACTCACCCCACCAATGTCGAATCGTGACCCCATAGGCCAAAGATAAAGAACATGAAGAAAGGAGGGGATAAATGAACAATAATGAAATAATCCTATATTAGCTAAGAATTATTGGACAATTATTTCATAACAGCCATGTATAGGGGAGATAACATGGGATATCAAATATAAATTGATTCTAATAATTTAAATTTATGGAATGGGCTCATGAAAATATTCAAAATATCATAGATAAAACCCATACTCAAACATTTAATCAATGAATAAAACTATAATTTACAAGACCTATATTGATTACAGATTAATCATTGGTGAAGAACACATTCACTAGTGATGTGGGGATCCCACTACATTTGATGCATGCAGTTCCACCTCGATCCTATCTCTCGTCTCCCTCTGATGTGATCTGCTAATGAAGAAAAATGAATCTCCTACTTTGAGATCTCCTAGGGTTATGTGTATAACCATAGTAAAATGCTACATCTACATTTAAATAGAGTAAATTAGGTTTGTTGGGAGTTTAATAATAAAATAAATTATTTAATTAATTTACTTCATTTAAATGCACCACCAATGAATTCCCTAGATGAGCATACAACACCAACCAACTTTTGGTTTCACCTAGGGAAAACACCACATTCTGGACTCAATCATAGTATAATATTTATAATATGAGACTTTATTTATAATTTATTCCATTAATACCAAAAAACTACATGTTCATGATATTAATTTATTAAATATTTTTATAATATCAATTTGAAGATCACTGTTCCTCAGAATCTCACCCCATATCAGCGCCTAGCTTCAAAAGTATTCCTTAATATATTTAAGCCTTATAAAGAAAACAATTGGTTAGTACAGGTTGATGGTGTCTAATGGTTTCCAAAACCATTCTAAGAAACCTAGAAAAAGGTCTTTGGTAACCAAAGGTAATTTTGATCTTGATAATGAAGTGGGGGATGAGAAGGATAAAAGAGTAAAAGTAGATATGATAGTTTTTCATCCTAAATATAACATCACTAATGAGGGAACCAAGGAATTTTGTGATGATGTTTTTCACCACTCATACAATGTCATGGGAATCGAGGAAGAAACTAATACCTCTCCTCCCATGCCAAAGGAGGTAGGTTGAAAGGACAATTAGTTGTTTCTAATTTAGGTGGGCCTTTCAATATTGATATCATTTTTGGTTTGTATCTTTTAATGAATTCAAAGGAATAAAATTATAGAGGGACATTTGAAATTTAATTACATGATGATTTCTTTCACTCCCTTCTCTTGAAGAAAATGAAATATTTGTATAACATATTTGGCAAGGCCTTAGATAGGGAAATTGAAGTGTTTAGGGAAAGTATTTATGAATTTCTCTCAAATATAACATCAATTTGAATGGGATGGGGAGACCTCAGGTCCTATAAAAGGCCAACCTTATTTTTTTCCTCCACACTTGGATTGGATTTCTTTAGAAGTAGATGGTTCTTTATTTTTCTTTTAGGACATGATTGAGCTCATGAACATTATTTTTAGATCCTTAGAATACTGGTTTAATCTACATAAAAAACTTTGATTTTAAATACCTATCTTGTAAATACTGGTCACTCGTGGGTCTAGTCTTCAATGATGGATAATGAAATAAATTTTCCTAGTTTTATTCTCACATGGATCACTCTGTAGGTAGTTTCATCTTCTCAGTTGTTTTGGTTTGGTTATTTATTTTTATTTATAGTTATTTTTTTGGGAATTATTAATTCTTATTTTGTGTTAATTTTTCCAGTTTATTTATACAAGTTATCAAAAAACCCCTAGAAGTTCTTTATCACGATTAATAAAAGATTAATTTAGAATCTAAATCAACATAAACAATTATCACTCTTTTCATTTTCATTTTAGTCATGTGATTAAATAATAACTGAATCTTGTCCATCTTTACTTGTTCATGAAAGGATGTGATATGTGGACATTTTCCCTCTCAAATTAGTTACATGAAATGATACATGAATCTATTCCCTTCAATATTGACTATGAGAGGATTTGATACTTGAGTCATTTACTTTTACTATTTTATGTTAAACTATGTGATACTTGGTTCATTTTATTTTTTATCTTAGCCCATGAAGATTTCATGAGTGTCATGGTCGTTATCAGTAGGGATCAATGTATGGTTAAGCATTGTGGTGGCACATTTGGAACATGGGGTATTCAAATTTACTATCATTATTTTACTTTTAAATTTAATAAAAATCATTAAGTTTTAATTTTTATTTCTTTTTATATCACGTATTAGGGTGATTTGAGGATAGGTTTATATTTTCACCATGACATGAGAATAAGCATACACACTTACACCCTGTTAGTTATTTTTTATTTTGCCATAAAATCCTACTAATTATTTTTTACTCTAATTATACACATATAATTTATGATTATATTCATGGATTTATTATAATATAGGTATGATAAAGGTGTCAAAAATAAATCTAGTCCACTCATCAACCGACCGCCTGAGATGAATCATTTTTAAGGACAAAAGGGCGTTCTCAATTCCCATTGGATGGAAAAAATTTCTAGGGCATAAAAAAATACTCATTGAGAATGAATTTTCCTAGAAAATAGTAATAAATATATAGAGTAATTGTTTCAGAACTTCTATATGCTTCATCCATACATTTAACTCCCATAAAAAACACATTTTTGAATCATAACCAAAACTAACCTCAAAATAACTAAAAACTAAAATTCAACTTACTTTTAAAAATAAAAAAACTAAATAATATCCCATAAATTTAAAATAAAGGATGAAATGGTAGATAGAACCTCAGTCTAAAATAAAACTATAAAATAACCAAAATACTAGACCTAAATCTCTTCATGGAACAAGGTCACCATCCAACCTATAACATAATTTTATCTATGAGTGACTAAGAAGGATAAGTCCACAAGAAATAACTTCTTGATATTAGAACCTAAACTTGAAAAATACACTCAGTATACAAACACTGAGTGGTGTAAGTAGGGTGTGAGTATAAAAAACCTAATAGATTGGAAAAAAAGAGCATATACTTTAATTTTAACCAAACAGAAAATAGAAGTTAGTTTGAAATACACTATTTGAAAATATAGTTTTTATTGTTCATGGGAAAATAATTTTGAAATATTTACTTAAAACCTTTTAAAACCCAAAATACACTTTGTAAGAACCTATAAGGCAGTTACTAAATAAACCAATTCAAAAAAATGTGTTTGAAAACTATTATTTAATCCAATTTTAAAACTACACAAGATAATACCTTAAAATAACTTATAGATTCATTAACTAAACACATAAATAGAAAAAATGAATCACAAAATAAGTCATGTGGGAACATCAATTAAAGAATATTATGAAACCTAAATGAATAACATATTAACAAAAAATAAACTGGAGATATAATATAATATAATATAAATAGATCATATCATAAAGGAAAAATATTAAATGAAAATGAAATAGAACTAATTTCAAATAATAGTAGGAAACTAACTCATTAGTGTATAAATAATAATGGGAAACTCTTAAACATTGAGTGATACAATCCTATAAAAACTCAAGTAGAAACATATACCATACCATCCATGAAGTTCCTAGTAAATAACCTCCATGATTACACTAACTAACCTCGTAGGGGAACTCCCATAGTCAATAATGCTATGATACTAAAGGATACTAGTTAGAGTATCATCATGACTAACATAGAAACCATCTCTCAATATCTCACTAATATTCCTAGGATACCCATGAAGGTAGTGAAAGGAGGCGAGGAAATATTTATCAAACATAAGTCACATATCAATCATCAATCACATCCCCTCATCCCACCTTCTTACACACTTTTATGAGAATACCCTTACTAATACACATATAAATATCAAAAACCACATCAATTTACAAGTTCACATATAATTTGATAACATGGGGCTTAGAATAAGTGTGCAAATCAACTGAAGAAATATATTTAAAAAAAGTTTCAATTAGGGATTGTGTTTTAATCTAGTAATAATATTTATAAATATCCTTTTGAATACCATTTTGAAAAACCAATGTTACTTATAATACACTTTTTTAAGGTTCTAAATGGACATTTAATTTCATAATCTAGAAGTCAACATTTAAAATCATTTTCTAAAACCATTTTAAAACCAAGTATTATTTCAAAAACACTTTAAAATTATAAAAGACTAATTATAAATCGAAAAAACCCTTTATATAACATTCACATTGGTAAAAAAATCATAAAAAAACACAGGAGAAATCATAATCATATATTATAACTAATTCCATATGAAATTGTTAAAAGTCTAAAACAACATTGAAGTATACAAATTACTTAAGAAAACCCTTCTATATGTTTTATAAAACATCTATCATACATAGTCACTTGATATAAAAATGTAAGAGTTTAAAACCATGGGAACCCCCTTTAAAAATGAACTATGAATCCATAAAACTTTAAATTATATATATTAATCTAATAATGTTCCCAAAACATGCATACTTTTTAATGAAAAATTTTATAGAAAAATCAAGAATATCATGGTGTTCTAAAGAAATGAAGGGAATTAAAACACCTACCTCAAATGGGCATGGATGAATAAACAACCCTTGAATAAGGAGAATACATGAACTAGGGAATGCTCTTTACACCCTAAAAACAAGAATCACAAATGATTTTAAAAAAACCCAAATCTAAGGTTCAGATAACTAATTTCTAAAACTAGGGAGAGTAGGATAATCAAAAGAATCTAGAGTGAAAGAATAATAAAAGGTTATAACCTAGAGGGAACCATTTAATATCGAAGGAAAAAAGGCCAAAACTCTAAGGGATATGAATTTCGAAAATGCCTATGGATCCCCTTTGAGTGTTTTCATGAAAATGTAGAGGAATAATCCCAATTTGGGATTTAAATAAATGGAGGGAGAAGTTGGAAACCCCAAAAATTTAATACGCGGGTGAGTCACATGGTTTACCAAATCACGTTCCAACCATACACACCTCACATGACGCACCTAGGCATACCGAATGGTTTGGAGGCATGATTTTTCAAATAATGTGTCAAATGTGTGAGTACCATTATAACACACTATATGTTTCATATAGGAAAACCAAATATTTTTCACTAACCATGTGAAAACCATAAGACTTGTATTGAAACCTAAATTCATTAAAAATTAAAAAAAAATCAACCCATAATTCTAAAATAATGTCTGAAATCAATCAATCAATAAAATAATAAAGATTTATAAGGTAGGGGTGTGAAAATTCTCCCCACTATAACAATATCTTCACCCAAAAAGTCACCAAATTAAAGAAACTGACATGATAACCCATATATAGTACACAAGGTAAGACAACTCAAGACTAAATTCTAAAAATAAAGACAGCCCATTAGAACACATCTCCAAATCCATGAGAATATATAATTCCTAATTCATAATTAAAACCAAAACATGAACATGAGTGTTTCAGAGGGATGGTTAACAAGGGATTGATACCATTAGTTGTTCAACCTACTATTTATGGTTTTCAATAATATATTGGATCAATAAAACAAGGGTATATTCTAAGAGGATCATTATAAATCACAACTATACCTTTTAACTAGGGAAACTCAAACTAAATATTTGATCAAGGACATATGCAAAATCTCATGGAACAATAATTTTCTTATCAAAATAATAACATGATATTGAAAATATGAAAATATAAACCATAGATAAAAATTACCAGTAATAAATGTACATTAAGAGAAAAAGAGGCAGGAAAGGAAGAAAGAGATTCCTTAAGAAAGTTTTGCCAAAGAACTGACAAAATATGAGATATGGAATGGAATTTTCCTCTACTAATGTTTCAATTTTTTTTAATATTTTCCCACCAACCAAAATGATATAATATTTTTGTACCTTTTAAATTGGAGGGATTAGAATGAACACAATGACCACACTAGAGACATAGATGGATTTATTCTCTCTTAGAGAAGAAGAAACACAGAGGGAATACTCTCCCAAATCATCTTAACTCTCATACTCAGGTTCATATGATTTCTTCTTCTCACCAGACCATGATCCCTCTTTAGAACCAAAATATATAGTGTTTTACCCATCATGAATCACCATGTAATAACTAATTTCACCATCAATTCCTTATTAACCAAATATTCAAATGAAGTCCAATTATATAGAATCACACTAGAGACGAGGAAGGGATGGAGACCATTTACCAAACTATAAACCCTAAAGGAATTTTTAGAGTCTAACTTTGGAGAATAAAGAACCAGTTCAATAAAATGAGAAACATACTATACTATTTTATCACCTTTATGAAAATTAATAATCATCATAACTTCCCCATACTCACTTTTTAGAGAAGTACCAATAAATAAACATGGAATTAAAGAATTATCATGCCAGATTATCTAGTAGCTAAGATAGAATGATAGTATTCCAATAATTCCAGATCTATCCCTAAAATAACTCTGTAATGATCGTCATCCTCAAAGATTAAGGAATTCATAACGATTAAAAACTCTCCTCAATATTTTATAACCACTCCAAAACATCTATAAGACCCATATCATCTCAAGATATTGGTAAAAAAAAATAAGATTCTATAAATACCACTCTACTTGGAGTCTAGGTGGTGTATATTCTTCAAATATAAACACTAGAACTTTAAGAAACATAAATCAAAGGAATGTACCATGATACATACTTTCTATGTGTAACTGAGAATCTTATGGGAGGCATACTTTAAATATTAAAAAAACACAAAACTAAATCAATTATGTACAAAACCCAAATACTTGTAACCAAAATTAAATCTCAATTTATGATAATAACTCAAATGAATAAATCATTAGCACCACCAAAGAAAACAAAAACACTAAAGGCATCAGATTTTTTTCTTTTAAACCATTATAAAACCATACAATTTAGTTTCAAAATCATAAGTCACAGTTTGAAAATAAATTTATAAATCTACAAATTCCTTTTTAAAAAACATAAATTTCCCTGAAAATGAAGTTATTTTAATTTAATCTTTGAAAAAACATTTAAATGTTTTTCAAAACTAACTTTCACCTTTGGAAAACCATGTTTCAGTCACAAATTCCCATCAAAATCAAACCAAATAATACTAATGCAATATATAAATTCCATTTAATTCCTTCTAAATAACATCCACGCATATCGTAAAGAAATATTGAATCAAAATTATTCTAATAAAAAAATTTATGAAAGGGTTAGTGGTTGTGCACTGTTTGGAAGACCATGTTCCAACTATGAATTTACCACTGATAGCTAAACAAAATCATGTGCATAGGCTCTATATAGTTTTTTAGACCATACAAGCCAATCTTATGCCTTAATTTGTTATTATATGTTATCCCCAAAATGTGAAAAACACACAAAAAAATGATATAACATCAATATGATTTCAAATAAAATCAATCTTAATCAAAATGTTCTATAAATTAATAAATAAAGCTCCGAATTTAGGACTCATAACTTGACGTCCCATGGTAGCTCGAGGGTTCGAATGAGAAAGAGTGAGCTAGACGCTCTTCACACCCATCCATTGAGTTACAACATCCCTATATCTATTCCACTATTACCTCCCAAATAAAAAGGGTGCTCTAATACCATTTTTTCATTAACTAACCTAGAAAACCCATCAATTAGGCACCTGAGTTGGCCCTTTATAAGGCCCAACATGCATTCTTGATCTCCACATGTCAGAAAAAAGTTCTCAAGTGTAAAAACATACTCAATTAGAATGATTTTACTAAAAAAATAAAATAAAAAAGTGGTGGAAATCTACCTGAAATTTGGCAGGATGTGTCCATACATTGGAATCCCATGTAAAACTAAATACAAAGTTTTAAATCATAACCAAAACCAACATGTGCATAACTAAAAACATACATTCAATTTACATTAAAATATAAAAAAAACTAAATAATGTACCATAATATAATATAATGGTTGAAATTATTGATACAAACTTAATCCAAAATAAAACCATAAGATAACCTTAATACCAGACAACAATATCATTGTGACCCAAGGTCACCATATAATCTCAAACATGATCTACTCTACAAGTGACCAAGAAGGATAATTTCACAGGAAGGATATCCTTTATACCATAGCCTAAACCTACAAAATCCACTTTGTATATAGACACCGAGTTGTATAAGACAACTGAGTTTAAAAACATAGTAGTTTTCCATAAATAAAAGATTAAATGAAATTTATTTATCCAAACAAACTATAAATTCTAGTTTTAAATACAATATTTTAAAATATAGTTTTTATAATTCACCAGTAAAAAAAATTCAAAACCTTTCATCAAAATCTTTTAAAACATAAAATACACTTTAGAAGAACCTGAAAGGCATTTAATAAATAAACCAATTCAAAAATATGTTTTTTAAAACTCTTATTTAATCAAATTTTAAAACTACATAATATAATACCTAAAAATAACTGAGAGAATCATTAATTAAACACATAAATATAAATAATAAAGGGAAAAAATGTCAGCTAGGAAAATAGTTAAATAACAATATAAAATGTAAATAAATAATATAGGCTTGAAAAATATAATAGAGATATAATATAAAATAAGATAAATAGAGAATATCATTTAACAATAAAATTGAATAAAAAAAATAGAACTAAAATAGAAGAAAAGTAGGAAAATAACTTATTAATATATGCATAATCATGGAGAACTCTTAAACATCCACTAAGATGATCTTATGCGTACTTGGGCCGAACCATTTGTCAGCCTATCGATGAAGTTCATAGTAAATAACCTTCTGGATTACCCTAACTAGCCTCACTAAGGGAGTATCATAGTTGGTACATGTCTAGTACTAAAAGAACTAGAATAATTCTTATCATGACTAGTATAGTAACTGTCACTCAATATCTCACTAACTCGCCTAGGATCCTCATGAAGGTAGATAAATGAAGAGAGGAAAAATTTATCAATTATAAATCTATCAATCATCAATCAAATACCCTTATCCCATATCTATATACCCTGTAATATGAATACCATGACTAATAGAATAGAAACATCATAAATCAGATCAATTCATGAGATCATATATAATCTGGTATCATGAGGTTTAACATAAGAGACCAACTCATTTTAAGAATACTATTTACATAAACTTTAATCCAAGGGTTAGTTTTTTAGCTTTTAATAATATTTATAAATCTAATTTTATAAACCATTTCAAAAAACAGAAATTATTTTTAAGCCACTCTTAAAAGGTGAAATAAATCCTTTAATTTTACAAATTAGAATCAAAAACTTAAATATAATTTTATAAAACAATTTTGAAAAACATTATTACCTATTTTAAATCATAAAATACCCTTTCTAAATCAAAACCACCCTTTAAATAACACTCACACCAGTAAACCATCATAAAATAACACATGATAAATTGTGAGCATAGATTACACATGAATAACATTAAAAATTATCATGTAAATACCTCAAAATCAATGAATGAAAAAATTCCAACAAAACCATACCTCAAACTCACAAATAAATCTATATGAAATCATTAAAATTATATAACATCATTGAATTATCTAAATTATTTAAGAAAACCCAGTTATAAATTTTATCAAACATGCATCATACATATTCATTTGATAGAAAAATTGAAGAGTTGAAAAACATTGGAATGCATTTTAAAAAAGAACCCTGAATCCATAAAATTTTAGTTCCCATAAAATAATACAATAATTCTCACAAAATATACATATTTATTAAAGAAAAATTTATATAAAACTCAAAAATCTCATTGCAAGTTATGGAAAGAAGGGCATAGAAACACTTACCTCAAATAGGTGTAGATGAAGAAAAAACACTTGAATATAGGGAAGAGAAGACTCAAGTAATGATGCATTCACCCTAACACCAATAATCATAGAGTATATTAGAAAAAACCTTGTACAAGGTTCATATAACATGGTTATATAACTAAGGAGAGAATTAGAAACCAAATAAGTTATGGAGGAAGAAGAAGAGGATCTAACCTTGAATGAAATACTTAAAATCAAAGGGAAGGAGGTTAAAACTACAGGGAGAGGATGGGGGAACACTCCTAGAGATACCCTTAAAGTGGAATAATTAAAATGTGAGGAGGAATCTACATATGTGGTTTAATTTTATAGAGTAAAAAATGGGGAATCCTTAAAATTTAATACCTGGGTGGGTCGTGAGGTTTGGTTGCATAGTTAACTAAACTGCAAGCCCCTTACTTGAAACACCTTGAAACATTGCATGGTTTGGACACCCTTTTTTAATAGTTTTGAACAAACCCTATGAGTGAATCTATAACTCAGTGTAGGTTTCACATAGGCATGATGCATGGTTTTCACTAACCATGCACAAACCATGTGACTAGCACTGAAACATTAATTCTTCCAAAATTCAAATAATTTTGACCCATAATTCTATAAAAAAGTTAGAAATCAAACATTAAGTAATAAAATATGGATAAATAAGGTTGGGGTGTGGCATAAGATCCTTATATTTTAGGTTTTATGTTATATTATAATCAATATAGAGGTGGGAGATATGGTATAGTGTAAAATTTGAGCATGATTTTTGATGACTTGAATCTGAATATCCATTTCAATTTATTTTTGAACATTTCTTATTTTTTGTATGATCACCATAAAGAAAGTATTTATTTATCATATACATGACTTTCTTGACTCATGATATGTACCAGATTTTGAGAATGTTTAGATATATTATTATTGGTTCTATTTTTTTATAATTATTTTTCAAAGAAATATTTATTTAATTTTTTATTAACTAAATTATTTTATATTTTAATTTGATGAAAATATATCCCAAATTATTGGTTAGTAAAAATTTTAGCTAACTATTAGAATTTGAATATTGAGGCACATGATTTAGGACTCATTGTAATTGTTCATGGATGAAACAATCCTTCTCAAGTTGCTGATACAAAATAGTATCAATTTTTTTATTGTGAGATTTTAGGCTAGTGATTAAAGTTAGAGATAAGATCATTTAAAATTAAAAATTATGTTATGAATATGTATATCAAAATAATTATAATGGAAGTTCAAATTTTCAGGGTGGTCCTAGATGTTAATTATTTATTAATATATTTACATAATTATTGTATTATAAGATCTTATATTATTATTTTTTATGAAATTCTTTTCAATGAGGATTTAATTACATATTTATTTTTTTATCAAATGAGGATGGGTGAGAATATATTGACCCACATACATTATGTATAAGTACATAGAAATGTTAAACACATGTGTTTTTGTTTGTGCTTGATTTTAATGTGATCAATGATTGATTTTAAAATAGAAAATTATTTAAGTGTTTTAAATTGAATAATTTTTTAATTTATTACATTATTTAGGTAAATGTATTTACATGATATTGTGATATGGTATTAATTTTAAATTAATTAAATGTCACCAATTAATATTTAATAATAAATTGTATAATTAACCTTTTGTGATTTAATCAACTAGAAAGAGTTAAAATCCAATAATTTTTTTATATTGTTGTGTTTATTGATATGATTGAAGAATAAATAAGACTGTATAACATGTTAATCATTTCTAAAAAAAGTATATTTCCATGATTATTGTAACAATTCCATGTTGCAAATATAAAATTTATTGAGTTATTGAAATTAATGTGAAATTAAAATGGGGACTTTGGGATATATTAAGTAATATAGAAGATGATTTTGGGTTTAACTCCATATTACAAGGAAATAATTTTAAAAATGAAAATTTATTCAATTTTATAATTTTGATTTGTAAAGAGATTCCACCACAAAGAAATATTAAGGCACGTCATGAATTTATGATTGTAAACGACCCATATATGGATTTTATAATTAACCCAAATCTCATGATTAACTTAGTTTGGGTGTTACATACCATGGAGTGGGAACTATGAAGGGGATTCTCAGATGAGATTCATTATATATGAATTTTATAAAAAATATTCCATAACCCTTTGAGGTGATGGGGGGATTCAAGGTGTAAAGGAGCGGGTGGAGAGGATGGACCATATCTTCATGGTTATCAACACACTTGAGAAAAGGTGGGTGTGGTTGGTAGTCTTTATAATAGAAGTCGAAACTCGATTTTTAAAGGACGTGTTATTCTAGAGCATAAAAATAAGTGTCTTAAATACGATTGATTCAAAACATTAGTTAATTTTTAGATTAACTCTAAGACCATGAATATGAAAAAAAGATGAATAGTTTTTTTAGAAATTTATAAATGACGAATTCTAGTGATGCAATATGATTCTAGGTTCATCAATATAATAATATTTTCATAAGACATGGTCATATCTGTGTCTATTAAGGCTCTATAGTATAATTTTATCTCAAATATTTTCTTTGATCACGGGTAGTGCTATTTTTTATTCCTCATAAGTTCTATTTATTATAAATATTGGGAATTTATATCAATATTGTAAGAAATTTCTCTATAATTTTTGTGATGGGGGTTCTTGATAAGCCTAAAGATAGAGTTTCATGACCATTGATGGGGGGGGGAGTGAATCAGTGGTCACAAAAAACAAAATTACTAAAAGAAATTATTCTCATTATGGTTATAAAATATGATCGATGAATAAAACCAAGTGATGATGACGAGAGATAGCGAGTGAGAAAGAATTCAGATGAAAAAATATTTTTACAAGGTTCACACACTCATTTTATTGACCGTATAATCCTTATTATCTAATGGTTGTGATCCCACTGTCCTTGTTATTACATTATTATCAATAAGAAAAATGAAATGATCAAGAAAATTATCCCAAAAATTAAGTACTATAAGGATAGAAATAATCTTTAATAATTTAATTTATCTTTTATAGACTTCCTCAGGTGCCTCTAAAGTTATATCAAGTTTGTAACTTTGTTCTTTTCCATAGAACTAGTTATAGTCTCTTTATAACATTCCATAGAATGTTTGGTAAGCTATCTAAATGGTTTATCACATTTTTTAAACAAATAAAATAATATATATATATATATATAATCATGTAAAAACCATAGAGCATTGGGATTCTGGACATGACATGGTGTATCTAGCCACATCCAAATTTAAAAACCATTTCTAGATATCTATAGATCTCCTCAAAATCTCACCAATTTTTTTTCTTCCTTTGACTATCTCCTGTACATCCTCCATGACTTAGTGCATTAAATCGCATTGTAGTCTTCCTCATCTACTACAAAAATGGTAGTTAATATGGTTATTTATCCATTAAGTGTGGTGTATATGGGTTTTTATTATAACCATGACTTTTAACACACCAATTTTATTCACAACTTATCATGGTAAAATTTTAGTTCCCCCATTGATTCACTAGAACCATAATAAGTTACACCATAGACACTTACAAAATAAACCATGACATAATAGAAAAACACCACTATGTGATTTTGATTCCCCATGCCCATTCTTTATTCCTCCAAAATAAAATGATCACTGAAATGTCTATTTCACCTTAAAACCTTCATTATCCATTTTAAACATACTAACCTTGATGTGTTTGATGAACAACATGACATGGTTCATGTAACCTTATAATTTCTTTATTCTTTTACATACATATCTAATATAATCATTCCCTAACTAATCTATGAACATATTTATAAAATATATTACATGAGATAAACACCAAAATCATGAAAAAATTTTCTCAGGAAACTAGTCGTAACAGGCTCCCAATGAGAGATTTATCTAACACCACACCATTGGGTAGAATGGTGTTTTTGAGAGTTCTATAAACATTAGTGTAAAGATCAATATTATATTAACTATGTTTTAATAGTGATATTATCAAACCCCACTTCATCCCGTCAATTCATGAGGGTTTTTAATATCTAAGGGATCATTAATCCGTTTTTCTTTTATTTTTTGGAAACACATAAAAAATTATGTGATCACTTCTCCAAACATTATCTACTAATACCTTTTGTATCCCCTACAATGAAACCCCCTCAACTTTTCTCTATCTTTGTTTTCATTTTAAAAATTTTATAGTATCTATCCCTTTTCAAGACGATCACCCATACTACTCTACTAATTTTTCTATAAATGAAAAGGAATTAAAAAGGGAAAATAAAATAATAAACTCACTATGATTTTGTTTGATAATGAAATACTAGAAAAAATCTCATGTGATGGATGAAATACATAATTAATTTATTCTTTAAGATATCCACAACTTTATCCTTAATAAAAAGCACTTTAGTTTAATTTCACCTCATTTCACCTTCTCTATGGTGAAACTGTATTTGATGTCAATATTATTTGACCATGAATATTGCCCCATATTCTTTGATAAATTGACCAAAAATTGATTGTCACACCCAATCACCAATGGTTACAAGTAATTCACCCTAATTTATTCAATTTGTGACTTTATACACATCATTTTAGTTATTCCTTAAAATGAAACAACATACGTATATTTTATTTTACTTAATGTGACTAGATTTTTTTCTAGGAGTACCAAGCAATGTGCCTTCCTTCGATAAATAATGTACCTAAAAAAGTTGAATTTTGATCTATAACATAACCTACGCAATAAACATAAGAAAATATAAATCTAAAAATAAAAGTTATTATTATACCTCAAGATGAAATTTACTGTTCCTTTTATATTGAGAAAGATCTGTTTTTCATCTATAAAATAAAAATCCTTTGGATTTATTTAGAATCATACATAAAGTGTAACTAAAAAAACAATATATGATCTAGAAAATAAATAGTAAAATAGGATTTTGATAATACTTTTTAACTCTTTTTTATCCACACTTCATCCTTATTTATACAAGGAAAATTTAGTCCCAAGTGTTAGAGAAGTATAAAACCACTTTTGAATCTTCTATTCTGAACCTTTTTAATACCTCTAGAGTATGATTTCCTTCTGAGAGAAAGATGAAACCTACTATTTCCATGACTTGAATTCAAAAAAAAAAAATTCATCTATATAATCATTGAAATTTTTAAAAGTTTTTCATTTTGGAAACAAATTCCTAATAAGTATTCTCATTATTTATAAATAAAATAATGACATCGTTGTACACAATCATAATGGGTAAGTTTAAATTATCTTACCTGATATAGATATTTTTATTCACTATGCCTTTCTTGAATTTAATACTTTTTAATCTTCAATTCACCATTGAATACAATTATTGGGGTTCTTTTTAAGCACACACAATGTTTTTTTTGATTATAACCTTTAGAACAACTGCCACCGATTATAAAACATTCTAGTTATTCAATTTAATTTCTTCCATGAGTTCTCTATTAAGTAATAGTGACATAACATCCATTTAAAATAATTTTTAATTACATTGAAAATATATCACAACCATAATATGAATCATTTCAAACATTGTGACGATAACTAATGTTTTATTAAAAATATATACCATCAATTTGAGAGTAACATTTTCAAGCTATACATGTTTTGTTTCATGATACGTCTCCCTTCATATTAAGATTACTTTTAAATACCCACTTTATCACAATTATATAATGATCTTTGAAAATGACATCAAATCGTAAGTTTAATTAATCTTAATTTTATTAATCTCTTCATCTATCACTATAATACAATCCTTAAACTATAATAATTCATCAAAATATGTTGGTTTAAGTTGAAAAAGCAAGTTGGTATGACTATAATTTCTCTATATTATTCATATTTTAACACATGTGATACTATCTATAAGGATTTTTATACTCCAAATGTTTTTTAAGTCTCTATAACTTAGTTTATTCTTCATCTGGCCCTTCCTTATCACAAACAATTTTATAATCAACTTAAGAATCCTAAAAACATACTATTGTAACCAAATTTATCCCATATTGGTCATCAGGGTCTCCTTAGGATTATTCAGTCTCATCATTCATGGGTAATTATGTTCATGTTTTATTATGATACTACAATATAATAACATCATAACTGTTTATAATTTTCTCTAGATACTAATTATAACCCTGGTAACTCCTTCCATTGGGAGTATATACTTGAAATATTCCCCCATTATCTCTCCCATTAGAATTTCCTAAATATGTTCCTTTAATATTTATTTGACATGGGTTTCCAAATAATTTTAAACTCATAAAATTTTATTTCTTTATTAACCACATATTATAAGGCATAATGACTAAATATTTTCAAAGTATGAATATATTAAAAATATATAAAACCATATATGTGTCTTGTATCAGAATAATTTTGAAGTGGGATGCCCTGATAAAATATTTTTCATGATATCCAAAAAATTATGGTTATTTCTTTTCACTAATCCATTATTTTGGGTGTTTATGGAGATATATATTCATACGTTATCCCATTATTATCAAGATATGTCTCAATGTATTCATTCTTGTAATCATATCCATTTTGACATTGAAATATTTTGGGAGAACATCCAATTGTACTTTCATCATATCTTAAAAAAGGCTTAAATATTTCATGAGATTATTATTTACATGAAATAAATTAAACATAAGTCATATGATTAAAATACTTAAAAAAGTAATAATGTACATATCACCATTGGTTAATTCCATGCTCACCAGAAAAAACATGGCTAAGTGTATCAATTTAAGAGACTTATTTTTTTTATCTTAATCAGATTTTGACTTTTTTCACTATCTCACCCTTATTATGAACAAACCATGAGTTTGTAATCTCATGAGTATGCTTTGGTTAAATTCTCATATATTTATACTTATCAAGTTTGTCAAAATTATTTTTATCTAAATGGATAAGTATTATATACTAAATCTCATTATCTTCCATTAGACTCAACAAAAAGTTTTTTAATCATGGAAAATATGGAAAATATTAATTTTTTTACACTAAACCTTCATGATTATTATGTCACCAATTATTCTACTAATGGGGAATCCATTCATATAGAATATTACCTCATTATCATTATTACAAAGTTGAAAGGGACCCAATCTATTATACACCAACACATTGAAAATATAACATCATTTTTCACTAATTTTGCTGTTTCTAACTCTTTTCACATTGAGCGATCCATTAAATTAAAAATTAAAAATTATTTTATCATGAATTTTGAAATATTTCAAATGATATTTTTTTTCTAGTTATGTGAGATGAGAAATCAATTTCTAATATCCAATGATTTCATCCTTTCAAATCTTGGTATTCCACCTCAACCATCATCAATTGTTATTAATTAATCATCCTCTTGATATATTTGTAGTTTTTATACTTATTAAATTACTCCATTAGTATCATGAGAAACTTTACAGTTGTGTGTCTAGATTGATCATGCCTTTCACAAGTTTCCTTAATAGAATCAAATTATATTTCAATTTTACCTTCTCTTTTGGATACAATATTGGTTGGATTTTCTTGTATTAAAATTATCCCCCCCCTTTATTCATAGAATATATTTAAACTAGGCTGTGTAATATTATACCAAGACATATTGTATTTTTTACCACACACTACATAACAAAAATATCTTCCTTCAAACTACAATTTTCCCAATAGAAAATATTTTTCCTTAAAATTTAATAAATTTTTTCTCTATAGATTTTAAAATTTATTCTTTTATTTATCTTCCCCATGCTTAGGATAATCCTAATTTACCTTGTATTTTCCCTTATTATTATACTAAAAATATTTTTTATTATATACCTCATTGTGTTTGAAAATGTTATCAATGATCCATTAAAGTAAAATTGGGTCTTTCTCCATTATTTAGTGTGGTAACAACCCCTTTCCCTTATTTTTGTTGTTACTACCATTTAAAATGAAATATTAAGTGTCTAATAATACTTTTATATGAACTATAAGACCATATAAAATTTTCATAGTAGAATTAACTTGATTTTCCACCAATTTTAAAGATTATGTAATTTTTTTGGAAAAATTTTGTTTCTAAAACTGTAAATGTTTCAGGGAATTTTCAGATTCAACCAACTCTACCTCAAGATATTTTATATCATCATTTTTCTCAATAAAATTTACTATAATAATCAAAATCATATCATCTATTATTGAAGTGTTTCATTGAGATCAAACATTGTCCGAAACATTTGTTTCTGTCTTAGTAATCTCTATATTATTTGATTCATCAAGATATTTCTTGAGTGATTAATTCTAATTATTCAAACCATTCTTTTATATTTCCATATTTTTATTTTTTCTCAAACAAAATAGATGATACATCCATAAATTGAAATCTTTTAGTGTCTCATCATCACTTATTTCCTATTCTCTATCACCTTCTTCTTCACTATCGGTATTATTCGTCTATTTTGATTTATCCATTCAATCTTATAGTCCTTATACCTCTAGGTCCTATTCTTTTATTTCACTTTCCTCATCATAAGATAACATATCATGTTTTGAGAGAAAAATCATTTTCCTTGAATAATTGGTATTTTACTTTCCTTTAAGTAATTTTCTTCTTCTTTAAGTACTTTACACATTGTTTCTCCTAGATGATCTTTTGGTTTGTTTTTACTATTGATATTCAAATTCTGTGTTAGTTAATCTAACTAAAAAGTGTCAATTATTACAACAATTGAAAAAAATTTATTGGTATTTTCCTTTGTATTTAACTTTTCCTCAATGAATTCCTCTAGAGAAAAATTATATGAACTCATTAAAATTCATGTATTTATATTTGGAATTAGATTCCTTCTCATGATATGATTTAGGTTCAACAGTTTTTAAAACTTTAGAATATTTGAATACCACCACATTTTATTTTATTTACTTATTCTTCAAGGTAGGACCCCTACTCATCTCATAGATTATGAAAACTTTTTTGATATTTTTGATGGTAAACTTATCTAAATATTAATATTATAGGGTAGATATTCTGGTGTTAAATTTTTCTGAAAATATCATCATCAATATTTTTACTATAGTATAATCCTCAATAATATATCCATAACTCCACATAGAGCTCAATTTTTTTTAATCAGGTGAATAAATCATTCATTAACATGTATTATCTTATTTAAATAGATTTTTATTGAGCATAATATGTTTATTATCATGTTTGAAATTTTTATATCTTTTATGGATATCTTGAATTTTTGTCTAAATTATTTTCATTTTTTAGAGCCAATTGCTCATTCTAGTTATTTGTTGGAGATGTATGAGAGTAACACATTGTGCACTCTCCCGTAAATTTTATTATTATTATTATTATTATTATTATTATCTTATAATGTAAATCTTATTTTAGATTCAAGAATATGTACTCCATTCTAAATGATTTCAAGAATTTCTGATCTAGGAGATAAATGAAATAAAACCATCCACTATTTCCATTGAAGAAATAATTTTCCACTAAACATGAGAACACCCTTAATGTTGATCTAATTCATACTCTATATATTTATTCAATAGAAATATGTTAATATTATTAAAGTAAAAATTCTAGATCATCAAAAATACTTTGGACTATAACTGTTTATGGAAGTATATATAGAAAACCAATTGATAAATAAATATTGAGATCTTTATCAATAATGATTATTTGACACTAAATGACTAGCACTAGGTGATAGATGCACAAACGATGAGATAAGGGGTGAATCAATGGTAATTATTACCCAAATATGTTTTGTTCTTACTGTTACATTTAGTTATAGACCAACTTTCTAATGGTGGGTAGTTGTTTGAGTATACTGATAATGCTTTAAATTTCACGTCGATGTCTAGAGGATGGTAGGTTGGATCATCCTATGATGGTATTATTACCTAGATTGAAATTATCTTATATATTCAAGATATTATCATGAAATACTTCCAAGTAACAATAATAGTTTCATTAGTTGTGAAAGTTATTGATCGATACCATACATCGATGAGAATATCTATATGTATCAAAGATTCTATATCTTTCTCTCATTAGTAGGATATATTATGGTTTAAATCCATACAACTGGGTAGTCTAGAATTATTAACATCTTGGGAGGTTTAAGGTTTTGTGGAATTGGTATCGGGGTCATGAGAATGGCTTATTATATATACCCATGAAGGGAATTAGAATCCATATAGTTTTTATCCTCTTAATGGGACATGTTGTACCTTTTAAGGTCATGTGAAAATGAATAATATACTACATTTTAAGGTTAAAAATACATAACCAATTTTGTTCTTTTTAAAGAAACATGTCCAATACCAATGCATATATTAGTTTATGTTCTTATGTATATGACCATTTCTAATTAGTTTAAAGTCATGCTAAATGGACTGTTGGGTGAAAAAATCTAACTATGGTTTTGTGGAACTTATTCATGATTGCCACTTTTTGGTTCATCTTTTCCATCAGTAACTAAATAAGAGAGGTTATGGTTGGTTATTATACCTAATATATGTAACATATAGGTAATATCCTACTTATTGGTAACTAGAGTGTGGAGAATAAATAGGCACCTTGGTGATGTGAACTAATCAGGAAGATTTGGGACTTACACTAGATCAAAATACCATACATGCATTTCTGGATCATTAATTCGGAATAAGGGAGGATGATAATTAGTGAGTACATAGTTTGGTATTACACCTAGTAGGAGGACCATATATTTTCATGTATTATTTATTGGACTAAATATGTATATTGAAAGACCAACTAAGTTCTTGGTGGACTTGGTGTCGGTTTAAGACAACCGAGTTAAATGAGATGAGAAGGTTGATCCAAAGATAACTTTACTGTTACCCCTGAGGAGCGAATCCTCATTATTAATGGAATATATGATTATATATAATCTTATGATCTTATTAGTCTGGGATGGAAAAAATAAAGATATATCTTATAGGATTCCCAATTACCATTATTAAAGGAATACATGATCAAAAGGGAGTGAAGTGATGTTCATAACCCAATCATTTATATCAGGCGTATATGATGAGGATTAAGTGGATAATTCTTCGTAGTATTTTGATTTGGGATAAAGAGTTTGAAAATGGTATTTTAGGAAATTTTCATAATCTGAATGGAAAACGCGAGAAAATAGGGCATCCATGTTGACTTCACGATGGATAAGAAATGAGAACTATGTTCAATCTATAGTAGGGAACCTGGGAGAAGTGGCTCCATTATGAGCTTCTCCTGGGTGGTCTAGGTGAAGTGTTACCCTAGTGGTATTCTCCTGGGGGAAATTATCCATAGCTCTAGGAAAGTATATGAGGATTATATTTTCATGATTTTTTAGGTACCAAAACCTTATTATTGAATAAATACCCTAAATTTCCCTTATTTTCCTTATGTTTTGGCATAGTGATTCACATAAAGAGGAAATGGGGATTCTTGGTGAAAGTGAGGTTGAATTCAAGAGACACATTCAAGAATTATTGGTCTAGATCTCTCACATGGGAGGATTGGGGTCTATTTATAGGAAAAGGTGGCAAGGAATCCGTCCAAGAAGAATAACCTCTCATAACCATCCCACACACATTAGTATGATGATCAGGTTCCATTGGATTAGGGATGGGGAACAAGTGGCTGAAATCATGGAATAGGGTAGTCAGGGCATGAGAGGCATATTGCATGAAGGACGGGTGTGCAAGGCTATGCACGGAAGGCCTAGAGCATGAAGGCCAGACAAGTGAGGTTAAACACATGAGGTCGGGCATGGGAGGTTAGGAATGGAAGACCTATGAACATGATCATGGGAGTGGGAAGGCCTGAGAACCATACAAAATATTTCCACTAAAAATACTCTTTATTCAAATTTTTCCAAAAAAATACCCACCTTTATAATTGGATGCAATCAGAAAGAGGAGGATCAAATTACGATGAAAATAATGTCTTATCGTGAAGGTGGATTTTTTTAAGGGATAAAAACTAGGATCAATATTTTAGAACACACATAACCAAGGACTATGGGGTGATACGTATCTATTGTGATGGGAATAGGACATGGATTCAATTTTATAAATAGGTGGACCACTTCAGTCCAAGTGAACTTCATGACTTAGGTGAATCCCAAAGATTCTACTTTAGACTATATGTATGTTAAGGGCTTCTAATTTTAGTGCGGTTGAACACTATATGATGATATTATTGGTCTATGGATGAATCTCTAAGGTGGTATATTCATTCCTTAAATTGATAAATAGAAGGTGTATGAATATTTTTTACTTTGAAAGAAATCCTACAAAGTCTCAAAAATATCGAAGGAAGTCGCACATGTTAGTACATAAAACAGATATTAGGGTCCTAATCACGAGACATGTGTGAGACATTATAGACATAGGAACAAATAAATGGGGGATCAACTAGTAATTTTAAGAATAATGGGATCACCTCCTCGACCCTTAAGATGTATAATGAAAATTTCATTAGAAGATTGTATTTAATTTTTTATCATCTATAATATGATAAAATATGATCTTTTTATAGAGGTGGTAGATAACCTAGTTTCTAAATAATTATCCCCAGTATATCAAGGGTGGTACCCCAATGGATAGTGTGGTGGGGTTAGTGACTCTAGCAGTAGAAGATCCATCACTGGGTTTTAGGGTGATTCTTAAGGAACATAGATGAGATTCCGTATATACCCTACTATTATTACGATTGTTTAACCTAAAATTTATTCTAGATAACCTATATTTCTATAAAAACAAATATTCTATGATATATATCTCTATAAAATTTTAATTTCTTTTATAACTTTCTTTACACACAACACCGAGTTTAAAAGAACCACGATATACTATTAAAATATTATTATTTAATGTGATTGTTATCACCTAGGCATGAGATTGGTGGGTTTGGATATTACTAACTATATTTTAAAAAATATATGGCTTACATATGTATAAAATTATATAAATTTTTACCAATTAATTATAAATTAAAATAAAACCCATTTGAAAAAAAGTATATGTTTTTCTAAAAAACTATTTTTATACAAACAATGTGTTGTTATCTTATTAAACTAAATTAATAAATATTTTTGAATGATTTTAAAGATATATATATATATATATATATTATTAAATATTTTTTTGACATTATTCTAATGTTTTTTCTCATCATGAGATAAGAATATATATATAGTTTTATGCTTAAAATGTATTTTTCTAAAAAATGGGTTTTATCATTTTTTGTGTACTTATTTTAAATTAAAATATATAAATTATAGAAATTTAGTTATTAAAAATTAATTCTATATTTTTAATAAGTAGGTCCAAAATTTTTAAATAGGTCGTTTTTTAGGCATTATAAATAGTAATCGTGGTAAAATTTATCACCCTGGTAAAGGGTAAATCGGGTTAACCAAGGTTAAAATTAAATACGAAGGTCCCAAATTTTCATCTTAATTAATATTGGATGAATTTATTTTTATCCTTATAACTTTATTATATAAATTTATTTTTTTATATGTCTCTTTTTTATGAAAATGACTAATAACATATTTAAAGTAATGGAAAATACAAAATGCCACTCTCTTACTTTTAAATATATCTAATGTGTTCATATAAGAACAAAATAAAATTGTGTATGAATATTAATGGTTATTTTTAAAATAGTGAAATTATTTTCATTATATTAATTAATTATAATTTTTATTAATTATATAATTACCTTAAATTCTTACGCAATAGCAACATAATATTTCTTTAATTAATATAAAATTAAAATATATGATTTTAAAAATATTAAAAGTTATATAATTTGAGTGATTTATAGAATTACATAAATTTTATAGATTAATAAAACATATTGGTGTTATGTTAAATTATTATATCACAATTTCATCTTTTTCTTGGTGCCTTTAGTGTCAAATTAAATTAATAGTGTCAAAAAAATTAATAATATTTTATGGAATTATTTAAAAATAAAAAAATATTAAAAGAGGAGAATATGAATAATATATTATCTAAAATTTCATACCTTGGACATTTATGAGTAAATTTTCTCCTTATAAGTAAAATTATAACCCATTAAGATTGAAATGGATGTTATCACGGTTAAGGTTAAAATAGTTTTACTAGGGGGTTAAACCACAAGATGAGGTTTAAAACACCAATTAATCCAATACAAATTTTATTGGTTAATGGGATTTAAACCACATAATAAATTTTATTTTAATCTCTATCCAATTTGAATAATTTTCCAAGAAAATTAATTTTTTATATTTTAATCTTTTAAGAAATTATAAGAGTGAACCTCCCCCAACTTATAAAAGGGAACCCATTCTTTCTCTTATTTACACAATTTTGAACATTATATATCAACCAAAACCTACCAAATTACCTTAGAAAAATCATTATACACATTCTATAGTTACTATTCCTCACAAAAGACCAATCTTAGGTCCAATAAGAGGAGATCTAAAGGATCCCTTTCAAAGAATAGGTAATTTCCTTAACCGAACAATTTATTTTTTTATATCTTATTTTACAATCTAAAAATATGTGTTATTTATCATAAAATAATAAATTAAGTATAATAAATATACTGATATGTTATTATGAATAAACCACCATTATCCACCCTTTTCTATCAAATGGGATGTGAAAGTATCTCTCATGCATAAGTACGACTTATAGTCTCCACATAACAATAAAATTAATTTTCCCTCACCATATTTTATGGATAGTTATTATGATGATATATATGAAATAATTATTCTTATGTAATTATAATATAATATCTACCTTCTTACCTTTGAATCCATCCAAAAAAAATAATGTTTCTCATGAATATGTGTGGACTACCACCTCCACAAAGCGATGTGATTCATTTTTCATTTCTGATTTACATGGATGGAAATAAGGATATTATTGATAAATATATATGATTTATATGAAATAATAATGATTCTGTAAGGGTGAATTATTATTTACCTTTATTTTTTTTCTATCCTTTAAAAAGTTAAAACAATATACATGTGTACGTACGACCCATCATCTCCATGAACAGTGTAATTAAATTTTATATTTCTAAAATTTATAAATGAATAAATAAATAAATAAATATATATAATGAATATATATAATATTTATATTATGAATAAATTCTATATATGATCTTACCATGATCAAATTAAAAGTACTGAAACTACTAAACCTTGATTCTTATGAAAAACGAAACCCTTAACACCCTAAAACGACGATTTCAATATAGGATTATTAATAAATAGGTGTTGAAATGTTATATAGGTTTAATATAGGATATTATAATCATTTAAATGATTATGTTACAGAATTATAATAAATTTAAATTTATTATATAGCATTATAGATCACTTTCAAAGAAAGGGGAACTCGAGGAAATGGATTTACGTTTCAATCCAAGTTTAATAGGGATTTTTTATGATTGAATTTACATTAAATAAATTAGACGACAATTATTTGATGAATTAATTTTATTTTATTATTCTACAGTTATTTCTTAATAATACAAGATTTCCTTTCATTTATCTCTCTTTAAGAACTCAAGATACAAAAATAACATTTTTATGCAAAACCAACTTTATTTCTCTCTTCGGTAAAAAATTATTTTTCTTCCATATCCATATTTTCTAAAAACAAATTCAAGAATATTTTTTAATATTGTTAAAATATTGATTAAAATCATTTTTATCCTTGATTTAAATTTTAAAAAATTGTTTAAAAATGAATATTCTTGTCATTTTCGGAACAGATTAATATTTGAATTTATATAAAAGCATGAAAGGAATATTTTCATTTAACTTATATGGTATGAAAAAAAATTCTTACCATCATGAACAATAAATTATTTGAAGATTAAATTAAAATTTTCCAAGGTTACTTTCAAATAAAAGCTTTTATTAAATTTTTTGGAAGTTTTTAGATTTTAAATAAGTGATTTTATAGTGAAAAGCTTATTTTACTTAATAAATTATTCAATTGATATTTTAGATTCATTTTTTATCTACCATGAAATACATTGATGTTATTTTGTTTTACTAGGGATATGATCCAATGATAATATCCTTATTAATTCTATGGGTGGTTTATGATTATAATGATGAGATGTTTATGAAAATCATTCCTTTTCTATGCTTTACGATATATGATGATTGATTTATGATCTTCTAAAACATATATTAATGGATTATGATTTTGCGATGGGTTGGAATATAATTATATATCCCTATAATTAATTGGTTAAATATGGATATCTCATGAGATAAACAAGACTATAATGGGGAGTGAACCTAGTTCATTAAGATAATTTATCCACTATGATATTCTTAGGGTGTGAACCTTGAATATTATGATAGAATGTGGAGTGAACCAAACCCACAATGATTGTCTTGATAGTGAGTCTTGAATACCAATGAAATGGTTTTCTATAATTATGTGTATTCTACAAATCTATGCATTATGCTAATGTTATGATCTCATGGCTTTTGTTATTTGATTCATTCATGATTCATGTGTTATGAACTATCAATATTTATGCCATGAATCAATAGTATGATATGTGATATACATGGTATGCTATTAAAATGTGAATTTAATATTCTCATAGCCTTATGTTCATGTTATTCTCAAGAGATCATTGATTTCTCCCTTGTTTACCCTTACTAAGTATCAGATCTCACTCTTTCTCATGTTTTATTTTCCTCGGGTTATGAATAAATATTTAAAGTATTATATGTCTAATAGGGGTTCTAGTAATGAAGATCATGTTGGGAGATTATGTGGACCTCATATGAACAAGTTGTTTATGTATCCAAGTTTCCAAAGGCACTAGACCTATACAATTTTATCATGGATCTTTATGTTATATAATGAATATTCATATAATAAGATGTAATATCTAAATATGAAAAGTATGGGTTACTATAATTGTTATCATAGAATGATTTAGTTATCTTTTGAAACAAGGATAATAAGAATTTAGTGAGAACCAGGGGGATAAGTATAAGTATAAGATATGTTCGCAATTTTTTTTAATTATCATGGATAACCTAAGTTAAACCTAATGTGTCATATATTGAAAATAAGGTATCTTGATTTCAGTATCCAATAATTTATTTTTCATGATTATGTGTTTTTTCACCAGGATTATTTTTTCTTGAACTATGATTTTTGGTTTTAGTTATAGGATGGAACCTAAAGGAATAATCTTAATACTAAATGTGATAAACAATGAAATGATTTTCTTTATGTGAAAAAAATATTATTGGAGACTGAATGAAAAATTTCAATGCTATTCTTATTAAATTTTATCAAGCTACGACACATGATGACAATAAAAATGAGAAAAGTATGGAATAATGTTCCATTAAATCCTTTAAGAGGAAACACCTACATTCACTACTACAAAAATGGCCTATATCAGCGCTAAAAACGGGCTTTAACAGCCCTAAAAAAGAACTGTAAAGCTCAATGCTAATATGGGGGGGGGGGGTTCCTTTTATCAACTCTCCGAAAAGCACTGATAAAGGCCCCTTTTATCAGTTCTAAAAAAATCGTTCATAAAAGACCCATTTATCAACACTTTTTTTGCGCTGATAATAGGGGCCTTTATCAATGGTTTTCTGAGCACTGATAAAGGTCATAAAAAATTAAAAAAAATTAAAAAAAATTAAGTAATGCGTGGAGTGCTTTTATTAGCACTTGACACCCCCTTTATCAGCGCTAGGAGGTCTCCTGTGTGCTGCCCTTCCCTTGCATCCTCATACACGAGCACCCCCTTCGCTTCCACCTGAACTCGAACCTGCGACCTCCCCCCTTTCGCAGCTGCACCTTTACCACTAAGCCATTTCATTTTGTTTTCTATTTAATGATATATATATATAGTTATATTTATTCATATTAATATAAACATATGTATTCATATATTAGTATATATATATTAATTCGTATATTAATATATATATATATATATATTTAGTTATAATTTTTTATACGTATATTTATTTTTATATTAATATATACTTATAAGATTAGTTTTAAATACATTTATGAAAAAATATGTTTTTGATGTGTGTTTATAAGTAAATAAATAAATAAATACATATATACATATATACAACACACATACACACACATAGACACACACACACACACAAACAAATATATATTTACGAATTAATACATATATATGTGTATTTGAAAAGTCATAGAATGTACTTATAAGATTAGTTTTAAATAAATTTATGAAGAAATATGTTTTTGATGTGTGTTTATAAGAAAATAAATAAAAAAATACATATATACATATATACAACACAAAGACAGACACATAGACACACACACACAAACAGACAAATATATATTTACGAATAAATACATATATATGTGTATTTGAAAAGCCATAGATTGTTAAAATGACCATAAATTATAATATAGAATCCTGTTTCAACGCCACAACTAGTCAAATTGAAGAAAATGAAATAATATTCGATATGATATGTTGTACAATCCTAACAAATATCTGGATCAGAAGTTATACATGTTTGAATGTTAACAAATCAAGGTATCCCGACTAAAAACTTAGTTTTGGAGACTTTCTAGGCCTTTTTTGGTCCTGAAAAATGTGATAGAGGTTTTCCTCGGTCCCAAACGCATAGAGCTCATCGCATGCTTCGATTTGATATGCTGTAGATCTCAAACGGACACCCAGATCAAAAATGATGGCCGTTTGAAGTTTGAGTTTCATTTTCTACATATTTTAGATCTTTTATTAATTGTTTTGATTTTTTGTGTCCTCAAATTGTTATTAAATGTTTTTTAATCGATAATAATTATAAAATTATTAATTAATAATATTTTTTAAAATATTTTGAATCCATTTTCTCTAAATATCATATATATTAAATGTAATTGTCTATTTATACGTATCTATAACATATTTTAAAAATATATATTGTATTTATATCAATATAAATATACTTATATAACAAAATATTATTTTTCATGAATTTTTTTTGAAACTTAACATTTATCAGTGCTCAGGAAAAGCTCTGATAAATCTCCCCTTTATCAGCGCTAAAAAAGGGCTGATAAAGGGGGCCTTTATCAGCGCTTTTTTTAGCACTGATAAAAGCACCCCTTTATCAGGGCTTTTTTAGTGCTGATAAAGTCCCCTTTTATCAGCACTTTTTTTAGCGCTGATAAAAGGGTAGCGCATCCCATTCCCATTTTTGTAGTAGTGATTCTTTTAGTAGGTCATATGTACCACTAGTTATTGAGTAATGGATCAATACCATTGGAAAAATATTTTTTGTTCTCCAGTGTTCGGAACATGAAAAAGTTATTTTGGATGTTTATTGTTTGGAAGGTAAAGGAGACCAATAGTGGAATATTATAAAGAACATAAGAAATTGACTCCATGGAGTGGGATGGGTTAAAAATATTATTTTTTTGATAATTAATTTCCTTATGTTCTTCATATGAAAATAAAGAAATAATTCCTTGATCTAAAGTAAAAGGATGATTAATATATTATTACTTATGAGAAATATTTTACAAGATTTGTGTGGTAATATAGCATCCTAGACTTTTCTTACATTACTATTACATCATTTTAAATATGAAAAACATAATATTATTACACATAGAGGATCCAAAGGTTTAGTGTCTTGGGTAAACTAGGACCGTACACAACAATTACAACATCAAGCATAAACATTTATTTAATTTTTTCTTCTCTAGATTCTTATTAGCACTTTTCCTCTACTTAGTACATGTATCCACTTGAGGATATACATAAAAATGGGTGAGCTAAAAGACCAGTAAGAGGATAGATAATAAGAATATACCATGGGGTGAGCATAATCATGACATAAGAAAATGATCATGAACATGAGAGGAGCATAAATAAAAGACTTGAAATGTGGAAATTCATAAAAAAACACCATGTATTAGTGGTTAACTACCACACATACTTGTGAACCAAGCTAGCATATTGTTCACACATCATTTCACATTTACTCATGAGATTCATCACTTTACCCAATGCATTGGAGCGCTGTATAATTCCAGGTGCACCCATCACATTCAAACATTCCTATTGCGCTATATTATTCTGGGCGCACCCATCACCTCATAATATTATCATTATCATACATAAAAAAAAGAATATATATCAATAATGAACATAACTAACCCATGGTAAGTAATGGGTTTCATCTCATAAGAATACATTCATAAACTTTGGGTTTCCAAAAGAAAGAGGGGACAACATACTTGATACAAGAACCATCAACCATGAATGAGAGGTAAAAGTTGAGTTCTTAAAAGAAGAGTTATTTTAGAAAACATTTGGTTTTTTATAAATACATGTGAAAAACATGTATATCCTAGAAAAGGAACGAAAATGATGAATACAAGAATTTTAAGGAGTAACCATATCAAAATGGAGTGAATGAGGGAGAACCCGAAGAAAGAAAATTGGGTTCGAGAATTTCCCCTTACCTTGTATCTGAATGATTCCTTCTCTTTGATGTCCTATATAATGACATTATATTCATTAATTATAAATCCAGAACCTTGTGTACATTAATAAGGTTCATTATGGTTTCATTAAGTGATTTTATGTGCCTTTGGATGAGTTATAGAGTTTTAAAACATTGTTCGATAATGTTTGTTTTTATGGTTTTCTTGAGTGGTTCACTTGTATTCTTAAATTGAAGTTCAGGTAGAACATGGGTAAAAATTCAGAACTAATACGAAATTATATTAATTATATTAAAGGATTTTTCATGATATTATAATTAATTATATTAGATCCGTGTGCATGAATCATTAGATAAGAAATAAATGATGATTGTTTGGGTTAATTTGAGCGGTTTTTCGATCACAACGATATTGTTTTAATTTATCACATAGTAATATGACCATAAGTTATTTTCAGAACTTTAAATAGGAAATAATACATATAAAAAATTCTGGTTCAACCATAAAAATAGTTTCATGACCAGATCTGAAGGTAGAAATGGAAGAAGAAAGGATGTCGTTCTTGAAGGTGATAAATTAACACCTCACGAACAACGTTCTCTTTAATAAAATAAAAGGAAGAGGGAAAGAGGGTTGGAAGATATAATATCCCATTATCATCATAAAATTACATTAGATGTATAATACTAGAGTTAAAATACCATTTTGATGAAGATAGGTGGGGAGAGATCAAGAAATGAACTTGAACTTGAAAGGAAATTAAAGGAGAAGAGGGAGAGAAATTACCTCTTAAATCCTCCTCTTGATATTCTCCATAAGGGATCTAGGATTGGTCTTTTGATGAGACCAGCAGCTCTTGAACGTGGGATAGGGTCTAGAGAAGATGTTTGGGAAGAGTTTAGAGATGGCTTGGAGCTTGAGAGGTGTGAGGAAATGAGGGTGTGAAGGGTGGTTTTTATAGTGGAGGGGAGAGGGGTTTCCTTAATATAAAATTCACTAGTTTATCAATTTACCCTAAGACAAGGAATACTGAGTCTTTAATGACCACGAATAGTAATTTTATCATGTGATTTTGGACCAAGTGGGATTACATCAGCAGAACATCACACACGACTCTATAATTATCTTATTTAGCTTATTTTTGTAAATTGTGGTATTTCACTATTCATCAAGAATTCATGTATTTCAGAAAAATCCCAAAACTTTTACCCAACCATTTCTCGACGTATAGAATCAAAAAATGAAGTCCATTTTTAGAAAATAATTTTTTAAATATGATTAATTTAATATTTAATTAAAATCATGGTTTATTACTAAAAAAACAGTATTAAAACATTCATTTACTTATTCTAAAATATAGGTACATCATACTTTCAATTGAATATTATTTTTATACTATCATAGGTAATATTACTATTAATTATGGTATATCACTATTCATAAGGGTATGTTACTATTCATAATGGTAGGTTACTATTCACAAAAAATTATTTTTGTTTTATTAGACCCCAAAAATCATCTTCAACACAACCGTGTATATTAGATTTTTAAAATTCCAAACATAGAAGTGACAAAATTATGTTAAAGGTCACTTATCACTTAGTAGTTCATTATGTTGTGTTTTCATGTCATTTTATGACATATTTATAAGAAGGGAATTTCTATTTAAAAACTTTGGGTCGTTACATTCTTCCCCCCTTAAGAAATTTCTCCCCCAAAATTTCACTTTACACAAACAGGTGAGGATGTTTATCTTTCATTGTCTCTTATGGTTCCCAATTTGCTTCCTCAAACTTATGGTTTCTGCACAACACTTTGACAAGATGGGTTGTCTTGTTGCATAGAACCATATCACTCCGATCCAGAATCTTTGCTGGAAGCTTCTCATAGAAGAGATCATCTTCCAGCTACACCACCTCTAAGTTTAGTACATGTGAAGGGTCTAGTATGTACTTCCTTAGTAGTGATACATGAAACACATCATGAACTTGAGCCATATTCGGTGGAAGTTCAAGAAGACAGGACACGACTTCTATGCGGTCAAGGATCTCAAAGGGTCCAATGTACCTTGGGCTTAACTTCCCTTTCTTCCCAAATCGCACGACTCTCTTCCATGGAGATATTCGAAGGAAGACTTTATCTCCAACTTAGAACTCCAAGTCCCTTCAACGGTTGTCATCATATCTCTTTTTATGACTTTTAATAGCTTTGATGTGTTTCTAGATGACTTGGACCTTCTCTGTCATCTCTTGAATAAGATCAGGTTCAAGTAGATTTCTTTCTCCAACTTCATCCCAACAGGTTGGATTTCTACATTGCTTTCCATACATAGCTTCATATGGAGCCATATGAATACTCGAGTGGAAGCTATTATTGTATGAGAACTCAACCAATGGGAGATGCTGATCCCATCCACCTTTCAATTCTAGAGAGCAGGGTCTTAGCATATCTTCAAGCATCTGAATAGTTATTTCAGACTGGCCATCACTTTGGGGGTGATAGGCCGTGCTGAACTTTAATTCAGTAGTCAAAGCATGTTTAAGGATCCTCCAAAATTTATATGTGAACCTTGGATCACGGTCAGAGACAATTGAGAGTGGAACACCGTGCAGTCTCACCACTTACTTCACATATATCTTTGCAAGTTGTTTAAGTGAGAGATCTTACCGAATAGCAATAATATGGGATGTCTCAGTGAGTCAGTCAACCACAACCAATATCACATTATTTCCCTTCGACGTCTTATAGAGACCCAAGACAAAGTCCATAGTAACATTTTCCCATTTCTACATGGGTATAGGCAATGGATGCATCATACTTTTGGACTTTTATCGCTTAGATTTAACTTGCTGACATACCAAGCACCTTGATATATATTCCACAATTGCCTTCATCATGTTATCCCACCAAAAGTGTTCTCAGAGATCACAGTACATCTTGGTACTCCCAAGATGGATAGAGAATGTTGAGCTATGTACATTATCCACTAGCTCCTTCTTTATCCCAGCTGATGAAGGCTCACAAAGCCATGTTCCAAACCGAATCACACCATCATCATCGATATGGAACTCCTACAGCTTCCCTTCCTTTACTACATTCACCCTCTTTTGTACCTCCACATCATCCCTTTGTGCTTCTTTAATTTTCTCCTAGATGGATGGTTGCAAAATAATTTGGGCAAGGTAGGATGTATCCACTTCCCTTATGATTTCCAAATCCATTCTTTGCATATCCAAGAAGATATGGTCTTTCTCAATCCGTAACATGGATAGAGAAGTAGGTTCTTTTCTACTTAGAGCATCAACTACCTTGTTCGTCTTTCCAGGAAGATAGTGAATAGAGAAATCGTAATCATTGATTAGCTCTAACCATCTCCTTTGATGTATGTTGAGCTCTTTTTTGTGAATATATACTTTAGGCTCTTGTGGTTAGTGTATATGTCACACTTCTATCCATAAAGGTAGTGTCACCAAATTTTCAAGGCAAAAATCACTACTTCTAGCTCTAGATCATGTGTCAGGTAGTTCTATTCATGGATCTTCAACTGTCTTGAGGCATAGGCTATCACATTATCATTTTTCATGAGTACGCAACCAAAGACTTTCTTTGAAGCATCACTGTATATTAAAAAACATTATCCAATTTTTGGTAGTGTGTACTGGTGTAGTGATCAGCCTTCTCTTTAGCTCCTTGAAGCTTCCCTCACATTCTTCTGTCCAGACATAATTTACCCCTTTCCTTTTTAACTTATTTAGCATGCTTGACAACCGTGAGAAATTTCTCATAAAACGTCGGTAGTACCCAGCTAATTCAAAAAAACTATGGATTTCTGTGACACTAGAGGTCCTGTGCCATTCCTCAACCACCTTTTTCTTTGAAGTATCCACATAAATTCTCTCACTTGTGATCACATGTCCCAAGAAAGTGACTTGCTTCATCCAAAAGTCACACTTTCTGAACTTGGTGTACAACTTCTCCTTTCTCAATGTCGCCAACACAAGTCTTAGATGTTCTTCATGTTCCTCCTTTCTCTTGGAATAGATGAGAATATCATCAATAAAAACTACCATGAATTTGTTGAGGTAATGTCTAAAGACTCTATTCATCAAATCCATTAATATTTATGGGGAATTATTAATTCCAAAGGGCATCACCAGAAACTCGTAGTGCCCATACCTTGTTCGGAAGGCAGTCTTCTAAGTATCTTTCTTCTTCAAATTTACCTGATGATATCCAGAATTGAGATCTACCTTTGAGAAGTATTGAGATCCTCTTAACTGGTTGAAAAAGTCATCAATCCTTGGGAGAGGATACTTGTTCTTTATGGTGATCTTGTTGAGTTCTCGATTATCGATACACAACCGCATTGTTCTATCCTTCTTCTTCACAAAGAGCACTGGTGAACCCCAAGGTGATGCACTGGGGCCTATGAAACCTTTTTCCAGATGCTCTTGTAGCTTCTTCTTTAACTCCTCCAATTCGATAGGAGCCATCCTATAGGGACAATTTGAGTTAGGAGTAGCTCCAGTTAGGAGTTCAAATGAGAACTCAACCTCATGATCCAGGGGAATTATGGGCAACTCTTTGGGAAATACATCACCGTATTCCCTCATGATGGGAATTTCCACAAGGTTGGCACTTTCCTTCAACTCAACCATTTGGGCGAGGTATGTTTCTTCATAGGGAATCAACACCCACACCATTGAAGGACTTTTTAAAGGAGATTCATGATTTTCCTTGCATTTGTATAGGAGCATGGGATGGTTCAAATATTGAAAAGATATTTCCTTTTCCCGACAGTTGATATGTTCTATATATAACGAGAGCCAATCCATTCATATTATAGCGTCAAATTTCACCAAAGGAAGTATTACAAGATTCACTGGAAGAGTCTTCCCACATACGCCAACAAGAGAGGAGTCAAACACTTGGGTTGCAATGATTACACCACTTTGTGTTTTTAGAGATATCTCTACTTCAAGGTTTCAGGGCTTCGATTCTATAGTTCTAGAATTATTGCAAGATATAAAGGAATGCGTAGAACCAGAATCAAATAATACATTTTCCATTCTTGCGTGAATAAGAAGTGTACCTTGTATGACTTCATTATCTTACTTCACTTCCACAGTAGTGATGGAATAAGCCTTTCCATGGTGCAACTTCCCACATTTTTGGCATGTGGGTCGTTGAGTTTTCTTCCCACTTTTTGTCATTAGATACTCCATCTTGAAACTCCATATTTCGTTTCATATACCCATAGCCATGGGACTATTCTCCCAAATCTATCTCCACTTTTAGAGCACATCAAACAACTTCTTCAAAACTCCCAAAGTCTCGAATTTCAAGAGCCTTTCGAAGGTGTGGTTTTAATCCACTAAATAATCTATCAATTTTTCTATCATTTTTGATAACAAAACCCGAAGCGTACCTTGCAAGCCTTGTGAAATTCACTTCGTAGGTTGTGATAGATTCTCCTTATATTTTCTTGTGCTCTATGAATTCACTCTCCATCTTCATGTGAAGAGTTCATGGGAAATACTTGTAAAGAAACATTATCTTAAAGTCTTCCCATTCCATCTCTTCAATTTCATCCCTTAGATTGGTGTTCTTAATCAAATACCACCATTGATCAGATTCTCCATCTAGGTGACAAACGGCTAAGGTCACCTTTTCCGTCTTAGAATAGTGAAGATCAGAAAAGATCTTCTCCATGGAGTTGACCCACTGTTCCGAAGCTAGTGAATCAAAAGATCCATTAAACGTCGGTGGTCGTTGCCGCATAAAACATTCGATAGCCAGTTGCTCCCTCTTTGGTGAAGGAGGATGTTCCCCATTATTATGGTTATTGTTTATAACCTGAGATAATTGGGTAAGAATTTCCATGAAGTTTTGAACTCCACCTCCCAAATCATTGGGGATGTCGTTCGAGCAATCGTTGTATTGGCCCTCACATGAGTTGTTGGCCTGATTTTCTTGGTTCCCACCATTTTTTAAAATAGAAAAGGTTAGAACAAAACATAATTCATCAATTCATGAATAAATAGCTTATTTATTTTCACAATCTATACTAAAAGCATAAAATATGGGATCCCTATGTATATATTCTTGTGTGTATATTTGTACTTAGTCTCGTGCTAGAGGTTTTCTCTAGGGTTCACTAATCCTAATTCCCAAATTAACTAAACCTTTCCTTTGATACCAACTATAGCGTCCCGATGTTTTCTTACATTAATATTACATAATTTTAATGATAAATAACATAATAGAATTACACATAGATGATCCAAAGGTTTAGTGTCTTGGGTAAACTAGGACCGTACATAGCAATTACAACATCAAGCATAAACATTTATTTAAATACTTCTTCTCTAGCTTCTTATTGGAACCTATCCTATCCTTAATACATGTATCCACCTTAGTATATACATAAAAATGGGTGAGATAAAAGCCTAGTAAGAGGATAGATAAAAGAATATAGCATGGGGTGAGAATAATCATGATATAGGCAAAAGATCATGAACACGAGAGGAGCGTAAATAAAAGACTTGAAATGTGGCAATGCATAAAAATGAAACATCATGTCTTAGTGGTTAACTACCAAAAATACTTGTGAACCATGATATAATCTTTTTCACACATCATTTCACATTTACTCATGAGATTCATCACTTTACCCAATGCATGGGAGCACTGTATAATTCTAGGCACACCCATCACATTCAAAAATTCATATTGCGCTATATAATTCAGGGCACACCCGTAACCTCATAGTATTATCATTATAATGCATGAAAAAAAGAACATTTATCAATAATGAACATAAATAAACCATGTTAAGGAATGGGTTTCATCTCATAATAACACATTTATAAACTTTGGTTTCCCAAAATAAAGATGGAACAACATACTTGATACAAGAACCATCAACCATGAATGAGAGGTAAAAGTTGAGTTCTTAAAAGAAGAGTTCTTTTGGAAAACATTTGGTTTTTCATAAATACCAGTGAAAAACATGTATATCTCAGAAAAGTAATGAAAAAAATGAACAAAATAATTTTAAGGAGTAACCATATAAAAAAAGAGTGAAAGAGGGAGAACCCGAAGAAAGAAAATTGGGTTCGAGAATTTCCCCTTACCTTGTATCCGAATGCTTCCTTCTTTTTAATGTCCTGAATAATGAAATTATATTAATTAATTATAAATACAGAACCTTGTGTACATTAATATGGTTCATTATGGTTTCATTAAGTGATTTTATGTGCTTTTATATGAGTTATAGAGTTTTGAAACATTGTTTGAGAATGTTTGTTTTATGGTTTTCTTGAGTGGTTCACTTGTATTCTTAAATTGAAGTTCTGGTAGAACATGGGAAAACATTCAGAACTTATATTACATGTTATTAATGATATTACAGGAGTTTTAATGATCTTATAATGAATTATATCAGATCCATTTAGATTCATCATTAGATAATAATTAAATGATGATTGTTTGGGTTAATTTGAAATGTTTTTCGATCACAACGACCTTTTTTTAATTTATCACTTAGTAATATGGCCATAAGTTATTTCCGTAACATTAAATAGGAAATAATACATATAAAAAATTCTAGTTCAACCATAAAAAATGGTTTCATGAACAGATCTGAAGGTAGAAATGGAAGAATAAATCATTTCTTTCTTGAAGATAATAAATTAACACCTCACGAACAACGTTCTCTTTAATAAAATAAAAGGAAGAGGGAAATGGGGTTGGATGATATAATATCCCATTAGCATCATAAAATAAAAGTAGATGTATAATAATAGATTTACAATACCATTTGGATGAATATATGTGGGGATAGATCAAGAAATGAACTTGAACTTAAAAGGAAATTAAAGGAGAAGAGGGAGAGAAATTACCTCTTAAATCCTCCTCTTGAGATTCCCCTTATGGAAGCTAGGATTGGTCTTTTGATGTGACCACAAGCTCTTGAACGTGGGAGAGGGGCTAGGGAAGATTTTTGGGTAGAGTTTAGAGAAGGCTTGAATCTGGAGAGGTGTGAGGAAATGAGGGTGTGAAGGGTGGTTTTTATAGTGGAGGAGAGAGGGGTTTCCTTAATATAAAATTCATTAGTTTATTAATTTCCCCCAAGACAAGGAATAGTGAGTCTTGAATGACCAATAATAGTAATTTTATCATGTGATCCCGAACCAAGTGGGCTTACATCAGAATAATATCACACATGACTCTATAATTAGCTTATTTAGCTTATTTTTGTAAATTACGGTATTTCACTATTCATAAAAATTCAAGTATTTCCTAAAAATCCCAAAAAATTTCCCCAACCATTTTTAGAGTTTTAGAATCAAAAAATGAAGTCCATTTTTCAAAAATAATTTTCTAAATATTATTAATTAAATATTTAATTAAAATCATGGTATATTACAAAAAAAATAGTTTTAAAACATTCATTTACTTATTTTAAAATATAGGTACACCATACTTTCACTTAAATATTATTTTTATACTATCATAGGTTAGGTTACTATTAATTAGGGTATATCACTATACATAAGGGTATGTTACTATTCATAAGGGTAGGTTACTATTCACCAAAAATTATTTTTGTTTTATTAAACTCCAAAAATCATCTTGAACACAACCGTGTATGTCAGATTTTCAAAATTCCAAACACATAAGTGACAAAATTATGTTAAAGGTCACTTAGCACTTAGTAGTTCATTATGTTGTGTTTTCATGTGTTTTTATGATGTATTTATAAGAAGGTAATTTCCATTGAAAAACTTTTGGTCGTTACAGGTAATCTTATGTTATTATCTTTCAAAATGAAAGTAAGTTTTATTAATTATTCAATGACATAAAACCAAGTCTCTTATGAGTGTTAGAAATAAGAAAATTCAGTAGATAAAAGAAATTATTTGATGTTCTATCAAGGTTTAAATGGATATTAGAGTTACCTATCCATCTCCTAGTATTTATAACAAAAGGAAATATTGAATTAATTGGAAATTATAAAAATAATAGAGAGAATAAGATGAGATTTCCCTTATGATTGAATAGTGGAAGAAAACACAGTGGAAATTTTCATAAGGGTACTGGTAAATTTTTTATGTGTGGAAATGAAGTTCATTACGAAATCAAATTTCGTAGCGATAGAAATAATTTAGCAGATTATGGGGGAAAATAACCATATAATGTACCACCCACACTCTATTGTTTCAAATGAAAAAAATTATAGGCATTATGCTAACCAGTTCTCAAACCTGAAGGTTAATGATGAAGATCGAGGTCAACATCCTATTAATCCCAAATTCAAAGGGAAACATCAAGTGATCACTATTACTAATATGGAGTATGATAATGAAGTTGTAAAAGGTATACTTATAATCCACTCTAAAACTACTAATATCTTATTTGATTCAGGATCTACCCACTCTTATATTCTGAAAATTTTTATAAGGGTATCATAGTACCACCTCAATATTTATATATTGAATTAGTAGTGAAAACCACTAATAGTGTGATGATCGTATCACAAGTATATGATTCTTCTTTTATTGAAGTCTATGGGAATGTGATTCCTGTAAATCTCATTATTCTCCCTTTAGTCAAATTCAATTTTATTTTGGGAATGGATTGTTTTTACATAAATAAATAACACATCAATTTATGAGGAAGTAAAGTCACATTTTATATTCTAAACCAACCTATGGACATCTATTTAAGAAATGATAAATATTAACATCCAATGAAAATTGCATCTATTGTATGATTCTTTATTCCTATTTAAAAGCTGTGTTTATCTTAGATGGTTGGGGAGAAACTCATCATCAATGATATTCCAATTATGTTAGAGTTTTTTTATTCATTTAAAAAAGATTTTCCTAGTTATCCACTGAATCATTATGTTGATTTATCAATATAACTCATACATGATGCTGAAACTATGTCAAAGACTCCATATATAATATCCCCGATTGAGCTACATGAATTAAAGAAGAAACTCTATGAGAATATTTACAAAGGATTTATTTTTCCAAGTGTTCCACCTTACGGTGAACCTGTACTTTTTTTAAGAATAAAGATGAATTAATTTATATATTCATTTATTATCAAGATCTTAACAAGATCACAATCAAGAATAAGTATCCTATAAATTGTATTAATGACTTGTTTGATCAACTATACAGAGCTGAATACTTTTACAAGATTGATATTCATTCTAGATATCATCAATTAAGGATCAAGAAGGAGGATATACCTAGGACACCATTCCATACATGGTATGAACACTACGAATATATAGAAATTACATTTGGTCTTACTAATTACCCATTTATCTATATATATTTAATGAAAAAGTATTTATAAAATACCTTGATCAATTAAATGAAATCTTTATAGATGATATTATTTTATTTTCAAAGACTGAATAATATTATTATGATCACTCGAAGATTGTACCAAATACCATAAGAAATGATAAATTTAATGAAAAATTTAGAAACTGTGAATTTTCACTACAAAAAGGTTAATTTTTCATTCATATAATCTCTAGTGAGGGAATAACACTAGATTAGTCAAAGAAAAAATTTATTGAATGTTATTCAAAACCAACTAATGTGATTAAGATCCATATTTTTCTTGAATTGGATAATTTATTATGTATATCTAATACACTCTCCAAGTTAACTTGGAAGGGATCTAAGTTCCCTTATATAGATAAATGTAATGAAAATTTCAATGAACTGAAGAGAAGGTTAGTCAATTCACCAATGTTTACATTACCCTACACTAGATAAGAGTTTTTAATCTATAGGGATTCATGAAAGATTATACTAGTATGTGATCTCATGCAGAATGATACGGTTATTGCATATGATTCACAAAAATTGATGTTTCTTGATAAAAATTACCTAACTCATGATTTGGAGTAAGTTGTGGTAATTTTTGAATAAAACATATGGATGCATTATCTTTCTGGATAAATTTGTGATACATATAGTGATCATAATATTTTAAAGTATATATTCCCTCAAATAGAGTTAAATATAAACTAAAGAAGATGGTTTGATTTGATTAACGATTATGACTACTCAATACATCACCAACCTAGGAAATCAAATAAGGTACCAGATGCTCTGAGTTGAAAATATTATTCTATCCTTTTAATGATGAAGATAAAAAAAGATCCAATATTTATAAATTATGAAATGGTGGATCTGTAAATCTTGATAGAAGGGGAGAAATAGTATCTTTCTTAGACAAGTGTTTAACTATCTATACATGTGAGGATTAAAGAGGCATAAAAAAGATGTGTGATAAAAAAGGTCATAAATCATTCGTTAAACCTTTATTGAGATGGAATGATATGGTTTAGGAACTGTGTATGTATCCCATCAATACCAGACATGAAGAATGAGATATGGGAGGAATATCAAAGTTCATCCTTATCTATTCTTCCTAAAAGTATGAAGATGTATAGAGATTTGTAAGAGTATTTTTTGTGGGACAAAATAAAGAAAGACATTGAAAATTATGTATCTTAATTCCTAGTATGTCTGAAATTTAAGGTTTATAGATGGATTTATAAGGGGATGTTACAACCATTACCTATACCATAATATAAGTGGGAAAGCATCACCATGGATTTTTTTCTTCAGAATCCTCAAAGTGTCTAAAAGCCATAATTTTACTTGGGTTGTAGTCATTCACCTTAAAAATTCACCACACTTCATTACTATCATATAAAATTTATCTCGTGATAATATTTACAAAAATATTCATTATGGAAGTGGTAATGTTTTATAGTGTACCACATTTTATTGTATCTGATTCAAATATGAGGTTTACCTTGAAGTTATGGTTAAGTCTTCAATAGGATCTAGATACAGATTTGTGTTTTAGTACATTTTATCATCCTTAGATAGATAGTATGTCTGATAGAACCATTTAAACTCTAGACAATATGTTTTGATATTTTTCTATGTATTTTAAAGTTATTTGGTATCAACACATTCTTGTAGTTGTTTTTTACAACAATAGCTTTTACTCGAGCATTAAAATGGATAATTCTGAAGCCCTCTATAAAAAGTAGTATAGAAATCCAATGATGTAGGATGAAGTTGGATAAATAAATCTATTAGGACCTAAGCTAGCTGTAACAACCTGAGATTTTATAAGATATATTCTTTTTAATTTCTTTCAAACCTTCTATTTTACACTACACCAAGATTATCTTGCGCTATACGCAACACCGTATTAGCTTTCAGTATACTCAACACTAATCTTGGATCGTGTTACACATAATTTCATGTTTGTTTGATAGTAGTTATTCTATGCAACATTGAGTGTACATATATATATATATATATTCAATGTATAAATGAAATATGGTTGGATTTTTTCATACGCAACTAAAAAGGAGTCATGCACTACACGTAACCCTGACTTGGCTTGCATTACATGCAATCACGACCTTCCTCGATAGCGTGTGTTGTATGAAATACTGGGTTTTACTAAACAACGATATATTATTATAATATTATTATGAACTAGCCGTTATGAATAGTATTAACCAAATTTTTACTTTTATAACATTATTATTCATCTTACACATTTTCTAGAACATGGTATAAGAAAAAAATAAATTTTTCGTGTAATATAAGTATTTTTCAAAAAATGTAGTTTTGCCGCCTTTTGATGGCACACTCACATTAAATCTAGTTTTTGACAAGTTTATAAGTTCAATTTTACAAAATAAAATTATAATTTTGAATCAGGATATAAAAATTTACATTGGATAATGTTTTGATATTTTTCTGATAACTTTCATAT